>CM051001.1:4853042-4858042 GCA_027704905.1 Muraenolepis orangiensis | reverse complement strand
TGAGCATGCATAAACTTTTATCTTTTAAAATAAGATTTGGTCAAGCCACCGCAGCCAGGGGAAAAAGATGAGCTCTGAGCTCTAATGGTCAGGATGGAGCGTTAAGGTCATGTGAATGGAACCCAGAGCCGTGACGCTGTGGTTACACGTGAGCAGGGCCTTTCCACTGATAACGGCCTGATCGGAACCATAAGAGATCATGACTCTAATCCAATATGTCAATGCAGTCACCAGACAGAGACACGCGTTCCTCATCTATTGATCTCTATGGTTCAGTGCCAGTTGTGCAGAGGGGAGGAAATACATACAACCGTGGGGCCGTCTATAAAGGAGACCAAACAGCGCTCGGCCCAACGTGATCCCGGCTGGTCAAATGAGTGATATTCATTCTCCTCGGCTAGCTGGACCGCTAGGGCGGCCCCGCGTTAAGTTCTAAAGCTCTTTGAAATGTGGTGGCATTCAACTAAACTTTATCAGTAGAGCCCATTTAACACATTGCACAAAAAAGCGCTTGAAGATAAATCTACAGTTAGCATAGGAGATTTGCTTTGAGCTAACATACAATTATGTCTCCATCTCCACAATGAAAAGTAAAATAGGGAGAATGCATACACCTTTTTGCAAAGTAAAATAAAGCAATTGTAATTGAAGAGAAATAAGATCATTTTCTGACTTAAATAAATAAGCCTTTAAATAAGTCATTGTAAAACACATTGGCCAGTTTAAGTTTGACAACATTTAGTATTGCATAACCCATATCCAATATTATATATATATATATATATATATATATATATATAGAGAGAGAGAGAGAGAGAGAGAGAGAGAGAGAGAGAGAGAGAGAGAGAGAGACCTTCTTGTGGCCAACAGGGAACAGCAGTACTGACGAGGACAGACATGCAGACCCTTACTAGATAGATAGTATTGTACAAAATATTATTTACATAAAACCTCAAAACCATGTGTACACACACACACACACACCGCGCACGCACACACACACCGCACACACACACACACACACACACACACACACACACACACACACACACACACACACACACACACACACACACACACACACAGTAGGTTCCCTATATCGAGCATTAGCATGCAGCATCCCAGCACACAGACAGACAGACAGACAGACAGACAGACAGGCAGACAGGAGACAGACAGACAGATAGGAGACAGACAGACAGACAGACAGATAAGAGACAGACAGGAGACAGACAGACAGACAGACAGACACAGGAGACAGACAGACAGATAAGAGACAGACAGGAGACAGACAGACAGACAGGAGACAGACAGACAGACAGATAAGAGACAGACAGACAGACAGATAAGAGACAGACAGGAGACAGACAGACAGACAGGAGACAGAAAGACAGACAGATAAGAGACAGACAGGAGACAGACAGACAGACAGACAGATAGATAAGAGACAGACAGGAGACAGACAGACAGACAGGAGACAGACGGACAGACAGATAAGAGACAGACAGGAGACAGACAGACAGACAGACAGGAGACAGACAGACAGACAGACAGATAAGAGACAGACAGGAGACAGACAGACAGACAGGAGACAGACAGACAGATAAGAGACAGACAGGAGACAGACAGACAGACAGACAGACAGGAGACAGACAGACAGACAGATAAGAGACAGACAGGAGACAGACAGACAGACAGGAGACAGACAGACAGACAGATAAGAGACAGACAGGAGACAGACAGACAGACAGGAGACAGACAGACAGACAGGAGACAGACAGACAAGAGAGTAAAACAGACATACTGTAGAAACCGGCCATGACTGAGTTTTGACAGCGGTCGCCTGTATAGTCGTTGGGACACCTGAGGGAGGAAACAGAGAGAGAGGGGGAGGAACGGGGGAGGGGGGAGGGGAGGGGGGAAACAGAGAGAGGGGGGGAGGGACGGGGGAGGGGGAGGGGGGAGGGGGGGGAGGGGGAACAGAGAGAGGGGGAGGGGGGGAGGGACGGGGGAGGGGGGAGGGAGGGGGGAAACAGAGAGAGAGGGGGAGGGGACGGGGGAGGGAAAGATGGAGGAAGAAGAGGAAGAGGAAGAAATGAAAGGAAAAGATAGAAGACAGAGGTTAGAGGGGAGAGGACAAAAGAGGAAATTAAAATGGCACCAGATAGAGGGAGAGAGAGAGGGAGTGGGGGAGAGAGAGAGAGAGAGAGAGAGAGAGAGAGAGAGAGAGAGAGAGAGAGAGAGAGAGAGGAGAGAGAGAGAGAGAGAGAGAGAGAGAGAGAGAGAGAGAGACCGAGCAGTGGAGCACACACAGACAGACAGGTAAGAGAGAGAGAGAGAGAGAGAGAGAGAGAGAGAGAGAGAGAGAGAGAGAGAGAGAGGAGAGAGAGAGAGAGAGAGAGAGAGAGAGAGAGACCGAGCAGTGGAGCACACACAGACAGACAGGTAGAGAGAGAGAGAGAGAGAGAGAGAGAGAGAGAGAGAGAGAGAGAGAGAGAGAGAGAGAGAGAGAGAGAGAGAGGGCGGACAGAGGGGGGGGGGGGGGACACAGGAGAGCAGAGAGAACGAGGGGTTAACAGTGCACACCATTCAACAGCTACATCATGTAGAGTATGTGACACCAGGACAGCAGGGCGGGCAGGGGAGGAACAGAGAGAGAGAGAGAGAGAGAGAGAGAGAGAGAGAGAGAGAGAGAGAGAGAGAGAGAGAGAGAGAGAGAGAGAGAGGAGAGAGAGAGAGAGAGAGAGAGAGAGAGAGAGGTGGTGATGGGGGGGGGGGGGGTGGGAGAGAGAGGAAGACAAATAGAGGGAGGGGGTCACTGAGAGGGAGATTATAACAAATGGCACTGTGTGACATCACCTCGGTAACCATCACCCCGGCTACAGCGATGACATCATCAAACGGAGGCCAGCAGAAGGACTTGTGTGCAGACACACAGGTCCCCAGTGGTGGGCAGTAAGGGCCCATTAGACTAACACAGTTCCTCCTTTTGCTCCTTACTCTCTTCACTGGAGTTGATGTTTTGCCAGGAGCACTTTCTGTCGGAACAGAAATGAGCACCACCTGTTCTTGGACCAGGACGGGACGATGGGGGACCGAACCACGCCTCAATCCTCCAACTTTACACTACAGCTGTGTAACCCCATGGTCATAGTGGGGTAATAAAGAGAAAGTAATACCACGCTATTACCAAAGTAATAACCAGGTAATAGCTTGGTATTAACAGTGGGTGGATATGGGCTGAAGACCCAAGTTGAGACTGAAATGGATGGAACAGGGAGCCACTAAGAGTTTAGTTAGGACTAGTTAAGAGTGGAGCGACTAAGAGTTTAGTTAGGACTAGTTAAGAGTGGAGCCACTAAGAGTTTAGTTAGGAGTTTAGTTAAGAGTGGAGCCACTAAGAGTTTAGTTAGGACTAGTTAAGAGTGGAGCCACTAAGAGTTTAGTTAGGACTAGTTAAGAGTGGAGCCACTAAGAGTTTAGTTAGGACTAGTTAAGAGTGGAGCCACTAAGAGTTTAGTTAGGACTAGTTAAGAGTGGAGCCACTAAGAGTTTAGTTAGGAGTTTAGTTAAGAGTGGAGCACTACAGAGTTTAGTTTGGACAAGTTAAGAGTGGAGCCACTACAGAGTTTAGTTTGGACTAGTTAAGACTAGTTAAGAGTGGAGCCACTAAGAGTTTATTTAGGACTAGTTAAGACTAGTTAAGAGTGGAGCCACTAAGAGTTTAGTTAGGAGTTTAGTTAAGAGTGGAGCACTACAGATGTTTGACACAATTTAATTTCATGATAATACTTGATTAAACCACAAATCTACAGGCAAAGTACACATAAACTTGGGTTTGCAATTGAATATAAACAGGTACATATATATATAAATATAAACAGACCTGATTAATTTATTACACATAAACTACCACACGTGTTTCCAGGTCCCAAGTCACAGAATCAAATATCAAGTGTACAATATTACCTTGAGACAAAAGAGGATAAAATATAGTGTTGTTTATAGTATATACTATAGTATATAGTTAGTAGTATATAATTTGTTATATATACTACTATAATAGTATATATATATATATATATATATATATTGTTTATAGTATAGTATTGTTTTGTGTAGTATATAGTGTTGTTTATAGTATATAGTATAGCATTTCAAAGGTATTAAATCGTGTTGTTTATAGTATAGTATTGTTTAATTTAGGATATAGCATTGTTTATAGTATATAGTATAGCATTTCAAAGGTATTATATAGTGTTGTTTATAGTATAGTATTGTTTAGTGTAGTATAGTATAGTTTTGTATAGTATTGTATAGTAATGTATAGTATTGTATAGTATTGTATAGTATATTGTATAGTATTGTATAGTATTGTATAGTATTGTATAGTATTGTATAGTAATGTATAGTAATGTATAGTATTGTATAGTATTGTATAGTAATGTATAGTAATGTATAGTAATGTATAGTATTGTATAGTAATGTATAGTATTGTATAGTAATGTATAGTTTTGTATAGTATGTATAGTATTGTATAGTAATGTATAGTAATGTATAGTAATGTATAGTATGTATAGTATTGTATAGTAAGTTGTATTGTATAGTATTGTATAGTATTGTATAGTATTTGGCAGCAGTAGCTCAGACTGTTGGGACTTGGCTTAGAAACCGGAAGGTCGCCGGTTCAAGTCCCACCTGGGCACTACCGAGGTGTCCTTGGGCAAGGCACCAGACCCCTCCACTGCTCCCCTCCAGCTGTTCATACAATAGCTGCCCACTGCTCCTAATACTAGGATGGGTTAAATGCAGAGGAACACATTTCACTGTGTGTGTATGTGACCAATAAAGAGGATTCAATCCTCCAGATTTAGATTCGATTTTATTGTTATGGTAAATTCATACTGCGGGCAGGAATGGGAAGTAAGCATTCCATTGTACTCAAAAAACATTGTACTTTTGTAAAATCATCTTGAATCTTGAATCTAATACCATGTTAT
>CM051001.1:4848042-4850542 GCA_027704905.1 Muraenolepis orangiensis | reverse complement strand
GTCTAATTTTAGGCTAACAAGAGCTCACATAACTAATGAGAGAGAAGAAAGAAAGTCATTTCAAACTGAACATTGGCAGGCGCACACACAGGGATCAATACAGCCCTGATCTCATATAGAATTTCTTGAGATTCAATTATATTAGATCAACATTATCGATTGCTGCGAGGAAATTGGACATTTTCATGCATTAGCTGCCCTAAAGAGCAAAGAGGAGCTGTCGTTTGCTGGTTTGTTTTCCAGGCTGGGACATAACGGATGAAGCCGGCCGATTGTCACACAGCTGAAGCTTCAGCACAAGGCCGCTTATATTCTTATGTTCATTTAGAATTTAGAATTTTTATGGTGTTTTTTATTTATATTTTTTATATTATTGTTCTAGAATTGTATAGTGCTGGGAGGGAATGGGGGAGTAAGCATTCCATTATACAATTCTTGAATCTTGAATCTTAAATAGGGTAAAACATGACCACATTTGTGGTTATTGTTGTCTGTTTCAGATGATTAAAAAAATGAATACCAAGCATCACTTTTTTTGATTTTTACGACAATTTCAATGGACTCCATGATTATAATTATTGTTTTACCATGAATCGAAATGAAGACATACACAAATAATTCTGAATCAACGTTGCAAATAATGATGAGTTGCAACATGTGTGGACAGACAGACAGCTCTACAGACAGACAGTTCTACAGACAGACAGCTCTACAGACTGACATCTCTACAGACAGACAGCTCTACAGACAGACAGACAGACAGACAGACAGAAAGACAGCTCTACAGACAGACAGTTCTACAAACAGACAGTTCTACAGGCAGACAGCTCTACAGACAGACAGCTCTACAGATAGACAGACAGACAGACAGACAGCTCTACAGACAGACAGTTCTACAGACAGACAGACAGCTCTACAGACAGACAGTTCTACAAACAGACAGTTCTACAGATAGACAGACAGACAGACAGACGGTTCTACAGACAGACAGCTCTACAGACAGACAGCTCTACAGACTGACAGCTCTACAGACAGACAGTTCTACAGACAGACAGCTCTACAGACAGACAGTTCTACAGACAGACAGCTCTACAGACAGACAGCTCTACAGACAGACAGTTCTACAGACAGACAGACAGACAGACAGTTCTACAGACAGACAGCTCTACAGACAGACAGTTCTACAGACAGACAGTTCTACAGACAGGCAGTTCTACAAACAGACAGTTCTACAGACAGACAGCTCTACAGACAGACAGTTCTACAGATAGACAGACAGACAGACAGACAGACAGCTCTACAGATAGACAGTTCTACAGACAGACAGCTCTACAGACAGACAGCTCTACAGACAGACAGTTCTACAGACAGACAGCTCTACAGACAGACAGTTCCACAGACAGACAGCTCTACAGACAGACAGCTCTACAGACAGACAGTTCTGCAGACAGACAGCTCTACAGACAGACAGCTCTAAAGACAGACAGCTCTACAGACAGACAGCTCTACAGACATACAGCTCTACAGACAGACAGACAGCCAGCTCTACAGACAGACAGCTCTATAGACAGACAGACAGACAGACAGCTCTACAGACGACAGACAGACAGCTCTACAGAAAGACAGCTCTACAGACAGACAGACAGCTCTACAGACAGACAGACAGCTCTACAGACAGACAGACAGCTCTACAGACAGACAGACAGACAGCTCTACAGACAGACAGACAGCTCTACAGACAGACAGACAGACAGACAGCTCTACAGACAGACAGACAGACAGCTCTACAGACAGACAGACAGACAGCTCTACAGACAGCTCTACTGACAGACAGACAGCTCTACAGACAGACAGACAGACAGCTCTACAGACAGCTCTACAGACAGACAGACAGACAGACAGACGTGCTATTGAGGTGATGTTGAGCTCTGCTCTATTCGGCTCATACACACACACACACACAGACACACAGGGGACAAGAGGGAGGATAACACTGCAGAGCCTCTCAGCCGGAGGAGGCCTCGCTGCCTTACTGCCTCCACACGGACTGAGGCTGTGTGCTGCTGCAGCGCAGCGCCATGACAACCTCCTCTTATACAATGTTGATGTTGTGTGGTCAGACATGTGACAAAGTCCATCCAACGTGTGTGGAAGGAAAGAAATGAGAATGAAAGAATGAAAGAATGAAAGAATGAAAGAATGTCACAGTATGCATTCCTGCCTCCTCGCCTCCTCAGCCCTCGCCCAGGTAGCCACGGCCCCTAATCACATTCCGCAACCCAGCTCTTCCCGCTCCGAGTCCTGGATTTCCGCTGGCTTCCTGGATCCGCGATGTCACGAGACTCCGTTCTAAATGCCACTCCGGGTTTTCCCCTGTCGGCCGTGTCATACTGGACTCACCTGTTGTCAATCAAACCTCATTTACTAGCTGTATTTAAACCATGTCTTGTCTGTCATTCAAGCCTCATGTCTGTTTCATGTTTAAGTTTCACCTATTGTG
>CM051001.1:4840542-4843042 GCA_027704905.1 Muraenolepis orangiensis | reverse complement strand
CCACCAGGGACTGACCCAGCATCGACCTCATCTTAGGAGCAGAGGCTAGGGAGAGAATCGGTAAGGGAGGGAGGGAGAGAGAGCGAGAGAGAGAGAGAGCGAGAGAGAGAGAGAGAGAGAGAGAGAGAGAGAGAGAGAGAGAGAGAGAGAGAGAGAGAGAGAGAGAGAGAGAGAGAGAGAGAGAGAGAGAGAGAGAGATTAAATGTTAGTGGGGAATCAAGAAAATAAATTGAAGGGAAACCTGTATTCATGTAATTGACGACTAAAGGCATTCTGTATGAGCCTTCACATCGTCTATCCATTTACATTTGTGTGTATATGTGTGCACATGCATGTGCGTGTGTGTGTGTGTGTGTGTGTGTGTGTGCACACGCATGTGCGTGTCTGCGTGTGCGTGCATGCATGTAAATCAGTATGTGTCAGGAGGAGAAGACGACAGCCTCCACGCGGCCTCCTCTGCAAGTAACGAGAGATGGTGAAAGACCAACTCGTGAAACCAATGTCGCCACCCAATCATCGTCAAGCTGACAGACCAAGGCGTAAAAAGTCGGGGGGATGCAAGTCCACGCCAGGACGGGTATCCATCCCGACGGTCGACCACCAAGGTCTGGCAGTGCTCCAGCTAAACGTAGAGGGCCTCACCAACGCCAAACTCGAGATCATAAGTCACCTCGCCGACTCCCACAAGGTTGCAGCTGTCCTCCTACAGGAAACCCACTGTATGGTTGAAGACACCCTCAAGCTGCCCGGGTTCCACCTAGCTGGTTCCATCCTCAGCAGACATCACGGTATTGCGACCTTTGTGAGGTCTGATCTGGGGTGGACAGCCACTGGCCAATCTCCACCAAGTGCCAGCGTTGAGTGGCTGTCCACCAAGATACAGGCAACAACTGTTGTAAATGTGTACAAGCCTCCACCATCTACACTGACCGTGTCGGCCCTCCCGCTTGCCCAGGCACCCGCCATCTATGCAGGGGACTTTAACTGCCAGCACACTGACTGGGGATACTCCCACACTACACCAGACGGAGAGACGCTGTGTGAGTGGGCCTCCAACGCCAATGCTCAGCTCCTGTTCGACCCCAAAGAGCCACCAAGTTTCCACTCTTCAAGATGGAACACCTTCACCAACCCAGACCTCGCATTTGCTGTATGCCACAACAGCGACCCAATTCCGGAGAGACAGGTCATCGATAGGTTCCCCCGGTCACACCACCGACCGTCTGTCATCAAAGCCCCCTCACTGGTGCAGCCGGTAGAGGGTAAACCTGTCCGTAGGTGGAACTTCCGGAAGGCCAACTGGCAGGCATTCACCACGGAGACAGAGAGAACATCAGCCTGTCTCCCGGACCCAGACATTGCTGATGTGGACTCAGCATATGCAGCCTACTGCGAAGTTCTCCTAAGTGCAGCAAAGAAGACGATCCCTCGCGGCTACAATGCGAGCTACATCCCGGGCTGGGACGAAGAGTGCAACCACCTACTGCGTGAACATCAGCAGGCTGGCTCAAGGGAGGATGTGGAAGCGACTGCAACGGCACTACTCCACAAGCTGGACGCCACCCGAAGGGCCAGATGGACTGAAACCGTTGAGTCAATCGATTTCACCCATTCCAGCCGTAAGGCGTGGCAGACCATCAACCAGCTCACTGGCAGGAAAACAACACCCCCCAAGTGCCCTGTGACAGCAGATGCCATTGCAGCCCAGCTCCTGAAGAACAGCCAATTCCAAGGTTCAGATAAGAACTTCGCCCGCTCTACACTGTGCGAGATATCTTCCCTCTCTAGGGCATCCAGTGTCGATGTTGACATGTCCGGACAGTTTTCAACAGCTGAACTTAGGGCGGCCATCGGCAACCTTAGGCAAGGCAAGTCCCCGGGGCATGACAACATCCACCCAGAGTTCGTGACCCACCAGAGTGAGACAACATCTGCCTGGCTGTGCTCTTTTTTCTCATCCTGCTTCCAGAGGTCCAAACTGCCGAAGACCTGGCGCCGTGCTGCTGTTATTGCCCTGCTGAAACCAGGCAAAACTGCGGAAGACCCTAAGGCCTACAGACCCATCTCGCTGCTCTGCGTCCCATTCAAGATACTGGAGAGGATGATCCTCAGCCGCATAGAGCCAGTAGTGGACCCACAGCTTCCAAGGGAACAGGCTGGTTTCCGGCGGGGCAGGTCAACAGTAGATCAGGTAACCCTGCTCACCCAGGACATCGAGGACAGCTTTCAGGCCAAAGAGAAAGTTGGGGTTGTGTTGCTTGACCTAACAGCCGCATATGACACCGTCTGGCACCGTGGACTTCACCTGAAGCTGCTGAGGACTATCCCAGACCGGCATATGGTGAAGTTCATAATGGAGATGCTGTCCAACCGCAGCTTCATCCTCCGAACCAGCGATGGCCAGCGAAGCAGACTGAGGAGATTGAGAAACGGGGTGCCACAGGGGTCTGTCCTCTCACCACTGCTGTTCAATATTTACATCCACGACCTCCCGGAGACA
>CM051001.1:4835542-4838042 GCA_027704905.1 Muraenolepis orangiensis | reverse complement strand
CAGATTTACAGACCTTAACCTCACGTCTAAGGACTGAGGACTTTAGTTAAGGGGTTTGGCAAGCAGGAATGATTGAAAAAGATGGCTTGTTCTTAAAAGGGCCGAGTGCTTTTAATTCCCCAAAGACCCTGGAATGTGGAAGACAGTCCCTGTGAGGCCGTCCATTTAGGGGCCTTTGTGTGCAGGTGAAAGAGACGCATCGGGCTGTGTCAATGTCCAGCGGGGTGAATGAAGACAAGCTAAAGGACGCATTCCTGCCCCTCAAAATGTCCTGCCCCACACATCTCTGTCTCTCCCCGGCGCACGGAGCAGACCGCTTTGCTTCCACGTCTCTGCTTTGGTTAGTGAGAGTAGGAGGGACTTGTTTTCCCAGTAATCTAATAACACACACAGCAATATGCGGAAAAGCCTATTATATTGCACTGCAAGAGAGCAGATTTAGGGACAATTGTAACCATTATGGATTTGGCATTTGGCATAACAACGAAAGAAACCACAACATGGATGTTTTCTTGCTTAGCATGATGGACAAATCTATTTTGGGAAAAAAACAAACATGAATAATAATGACATGCATTGATACAGCACTCTTTATAACCTCTGCCACTCAGAGGGCTTTGCAATTAGCGCCTTGCGTTCTGCCGTAGCGTGCAGCAGCTACAGAGACATCCCCCTGAGCTGCTGTCACCCTAAAGGTGATCAATATATATTTACTAAGCTCCCGAGAAGGGTTGTTCCACCACTCAGAATAATTTGAACATTCCCCATCAGGAGTCAGCTGGAAGCCCTCCAAGGCTGAGCAGAGACACTAAGCAGGGATGAGGTATGTGTGTTGATGAGGATGAGGAGAGAGAAGCTTGGTATATGTCTTCTTCCCCGGAAGCCTCCCTGTCAACGGAACTGCTCAGCATCGCTGGCTTGGCAAATCTAAATGAGGATGAGGACATCTGGGTGGGCGGGGCTAAGGTGCTTAAGAAATTAAATCGATGCAGTGGGTATTTGGCCTTGGTCATACAACGTAAACCAAACAGATCTTTGAATCTCTGCTCCATCCATCCTGATCGTCGGATAAGGCTGCGCTTAGATCAGCGCCAAGTCTCTCGATGGGGAAACAGTTGAGCAGGAGCTGGGGAGGATACGGTCAGATGATTGGTCAGTTGTGGTCGGATACGGTCAGATGATTGGTCAGTTGTGGTCGGATACGGTCAGATGATTGGTCAGTTGTGGTCGGATACGGTCAGATGATTGGTCAGTTGTGGTCGGATACGGTCAGATGATTGGTCAGTTGTGGATGAAGATGTTTTTATTTGTATCATGTGTACAATGGGATGCCCATTCACTCTCGCAGTAGGAATTTCAACAAAACTATACTACGCAAGACTACACTATACAATACTATACTATAAACAACACAACCTACTATATACTATACTATATACTATAAACAACACAACACTACCTACTATATACTATACTATATACTATAAACAACTCTATATACTACCTACTATATACTATACTATATACTATAAACAACACTATATACTACCTACTATATACTATTCTATATACTATAAACAACACTATATACTACCTACTATATACTATACTATATACTATAAACAACACTATATACTACCTACTATATACTATACTATATTCTATAAACAACTCTATATACTCCCTACTATATACTATACTATATAGTATAAACAACACTATATACTACCTACTATATACTATACTATATAGTATAAACAACTCTATATACTACCTACTATATACTATACTATATAGTATAAACAACTCTATATACTACCTACTATATACTATACTATATAGTATACTATATAGTATAAACAACTCTATATACTACCTACTATATACTATACTATATAGTATAAACAACTCTATATACTCCCTACTATATACTATACTATATACTATAAACAACTCTATATACTACCTACTATATACTATACTATATACTATAAACAACTCTATATACTATACTATATACTATACACACTATATACACCACACTGTACTATAACAACACTGTACACAATCATAAGAACACTAAGGTGACTGGTACAGTACATACATGTGGCTCAATTATATTTTTGCTTAATGTTGAAGTCTAGTTGCTAATTTTCAAACACACACACGCACAAACACATGCACACAAACACACACACATGCAGACACGCACGCACACACACACACACACACGCCAACACACGCAAACACGCACACACACACAAGCCCTCACAACTCCCCTCCCCTCCCCCTCCCTCTGCTCTGACGTTTTGCCCCAACACTTACGGAGGTGAGGTTTGCTGTGACATGCTGGATCTGACTCTCTCTCTCTCTCTCTCTCTCTCTCTCTCTCTCTCTCTCTCCTCTCTCTCTCTCTCTCTCTCTCTCTCTCTCTCTCTCACTCTCTCTCTCACTCTCTCTCTCTTTACTCCCAACAATTAGCACCAGCTGCACCCTGTTT
>CM051001.1:4823042-4830542 GCA_027704905.1 Muraenolepis orangiensis | reverse complement strand
AGAGAGAGGAGGTGCAGAGTTGGTAATGAGAGAAAGAGAGGGCAGGGAAAGAGAGAGAGAGAGATAGAGGGACAAAGGAAAGAGAGAGAAAGGAAGAGAGAGAGAGCGGTGGGATAGAGAGTGGTGGAGAGTAATAGAAAGAGAGAGGTACATTTATATATAGAGAGAGGGGGAGAAAGAAAGAGAGAGAGAGAGAGAGAGAGAGAGAGAGAGAGAGAGAGAGAGAGAGAGAGAGAGAGAGAGAGAGAGAGAGAGAGAGAGAGAGAGAGAGAGAGAGAGAGAGCGAGAGGAGGTGCAGAGTTGGTAATGAATAGTTAATGAAGGGCTTCCGGGCAGAATGGTAGGGAAAAGCTAATCTCTGTCTGTCTGTCTGTCTGTCTGTCTGTCTGTCTGTCTGTCTGTCTGTCTGTCTGTCTCTCTGTCTCTCTCTTTCTCTCTCCCTTTCTCTCTCTCTCTTTGGGCAGTTGGAGTTCTGTGCAAGTCACTCTTCTCCCCACCTGCCCTCGATTCATCTGTATTCTATCTCTCTTTCTGTACTTCTGTGTGTCTCTCTACTCTCTCACCCTACCCCACTTCCTGTTTGCTCTCTCTCTCTCTCTCTCTCTCTCTCTCTCTCTCTCTCTCTCTCTCTCTCTCTCTCTCTCTCTCTCTCTCTCTCTCTCTCTCTCTCTCTCTCTCTCTCTCTGTCACCTTTCCTGTGATAACATGATAACCCCCCTCCCTTCTCTACACACTCACACTCTCCATGCCTTCCCCTGTCTTACACAGCCACCCCCACACACCAACCAGCACCCTCACTCTCTCTTCCATCAATTCATTACACACACACACACACACACGCACACACACACGCACACACGCACACACGCACGCACGCACACATACACACACACACACACATACACACACACACACACACACACACACACACACACACACACACACACACACACACACACACACACACACACACACACACTAGGCCATCACCTGGACTTTCCTCTTCCTGACAGGTAGGGGCCCGAGGCCAGCCTCCCGCCCCCCCGATAAGCCCATTGGAGTATTGATCATGTCTGTCACACGTTCAACTCCACACTCCAACACAACATACCATAATATACCACAACATACCATAATATAATATACCACAACATACCATAATATAATATACCACAACATACCATAATATAATATACCATACCATAATATAATATACCACACCATACCATAATATAATATACCACACCATACCTTAATATAATATACCACAACATACCATACCATAATATACCACAACATACCATAATATAATATACCATACCATAATATAATATAATATACCACACCATACCGTAATATAATATACCATACCATACCATAATATAATATACCACACCATACCATAATATAATATACCATACCATAATATAATATACCACACCATACCATAATATAATATACCACACCATACCATAATATAATATACCACACCATAATATAATATAATATACCACACCATAATATAATATACCACACCATACCATAATATAATATACCACACCATACCATAATATAATATACCACACCATAATATAATATACCACACCATACCATAATATAATATACCATACCATAATATAATATAATATACCACACCATACCATAATATAATATACCATACCATACCATAATATAATATACCATACCATAATATAATATAATATACCACACCATAATATAATATACTACACCATACCATAATATAATATACCACACCATACCATAATATAATATACCACACCATACCATAATATAATATACCATACCATAATATAATATACCACACCATACCATAATATAATATACCATACCATAATATAATATACCACACCATACCATAATATAATATACCACACCATAATATAATATACCACACCATACCATAATATAATATACCATACCATAATATAATATAATATACCACAACATACCATAATATAATATACCATACCATAATATAATATAATATACCACACCATACCGTAATATAATATACCATACCATACCATAATATAATATACCACACCATACCATAATATAATATACCATACCATAATATAATATACCACACCATACCATAATATAATATACCACACCATACCATAATATAATATACCACACCATAATATAATATAATATACCACACCATAATATAATATACCACACCATACCATAATATAATATACCACACCATACCATAATATAATATACCACACCATAATATAATATACCACACCATACCATAATATAATATACCATACCATAATATAATATAATATACCACACCATACCATAATATAATATACCATACCATACCATAATATAATATACCATACCATAATATAATATAATATACCACACCATAATATAATATACTACACCATACCATAATATAATATACCACACCATACCATAATATAATATACCACACCATACCATAATATAATATACCATACCATAATATAATATACCACACCATACCATAATATAATATACCACACCATAATATAATATACCTACACCATACCATAATATAATATACCATACCATAATATAATATAATATACCACACCATACCATAATATAATATACCATACCATACCATAATATAATATACCATACCATAATATAATATAATATACCACACCATAATATAATATACTACACCATACCATAATATAATATACCACACCATACCATAATATAATATACCACACCATACCATAATATAATATACCATACCATAATATAATATACCACACCATACCATAATATAATATACCATACCATAATATAATATACCACACCATACCATAATATAATATACCACACCATACCATAATATAATATACCACACCATAATATAATATAATATACCACACCATAACATAATATAATATACCACACCATACCATAATATAATATACCACACCATACCATAATATAATATACCATACCATAATATAATATACCACACCATACCATAATATAATATACCATACCATAATATAATATAATATACCATACCATAATATAATATAATATACCACACCATAATATAATATACCACACCATAATATAATATAATATAATATACCACACCATACCATAATATAATATACCATACCATAATATAATATACCACACCATACCATAATATAATATACCATAATATAATATACCACACCCTAATATAATATAATATAATATACCACAACATACCATAATATAATATACCATACCACACCATAATATAATATACCACACCATAATATAATATAATATAATATACCACACCATACCATAATATAATATACCACACCATACCATAATATAATATACCATACCATAATATAATATACCACACCATAATATAATATACCACACCATAACATAATATAATATACCACACCATACCATAATTTAATATACCACACCATACCATAATTTAATATACCACACCATACCATAATATAATATACCATACCATACCATAATATAATATACCATACCATAATATAATATACCACACCATACCATAATATAATATACCATACCATAATATAATATACCACACCATACCATAATATAATATACCACACCATAATATAATATACCACACCACACCATAATATAATATACCATACCATAATATAATATACCACACCATACCATAATATAATATACCACACCATAATATAATATAATATACCATAATATAATATACCACGCCATAATATAATATAATATACCATAATATAATATACCACACCATAATATAATATACCACACCATAATATAATATAATATACCATAATATAATATACCACACCATAATATAATATACCACACCATTCCATAATATAATATACCACACCATACCATAATATAATATACCACACCATACCATAATATAATATACCACACCATACCATAATATAATATACCATACCATACCATAATATAATATACCACACCATCATTTAATATAATATACCATAATATAATATACCACACCATAATATAAAGGTGATGGTTCCCTCTCCGGGAACCATCACCTTATCGTGGTGGAGAGGTTTGGGTGTCCCTGTGAACCTGAGAGCTGTGTTGTCTGGAGCCTAGTGCTCCTGGTAGGGTCTCCCATGGCAGATTGGTCTCAGGGGAGGGGCCAGACTAAGAATGGTTCAAAGACTTCAATGGACAAAAAAACGAGAATTGAGGATACCCTGCCCGGAGGAAGCCCGGGGCCCCTTTCCGGAGCTAGGCCTGGAAAGAGGGCCCGTAAGCGAGCGCCTGGTGGCCGGGTTAGCCACGGAGCCCGGTCGGGCATTGCCCGAAAAAGCAACGTGGCCATTTCTCCTTCCCGCGGACCCACCACCTACGGGAAGAACCACTGGGGTCGGGTGCACTGCCAGTTAGGCGGCAGTGAAGGCAGGGGGCATCGACGGACCAAACCCAGCCAACAGAGACTGGCTTTGGGGACGTGGAATGTCACTTCTCTGGGGGGGAAGGAGCCTGAGCTGGTGCGGGAGGTGGAGCGCTACCAATTAGATCTGGTGGGGCTTACCTCTACGCACAGCACTGGCTCTGGAACTAAACTCCTGGATAGGGGTTGGACTCTTTCTTTCTCTGGAGTTGCTCAGGGTGTGAGGCGCCGGGCGGGTGTGGGGATACTCACAAGTCCCCGGCTGAGTGCCGCTTTGTTGGAGTTTACCCCGGTGGACGAGAGGGTCGCCTCCCTACGCCTTAGGGTCATGGGAGGGAAAACTCTGACTGTTGTTTGTGCCTATGCACCAAACAACAGTTCGGAATATCCCGCCTTCTTGCACACCCTGGATGGAGTCCTGCATGGGGCTCCTGAAGGGGACTCTATAGTCCTCCTGGGAGACTTCAACGCACACGTGGGTAACGATGGGGAAACT
This sequence comes from Muraenolepis orangiensis, assembly GCA_027704905.1. Classification (NCBI taxonomy): domain Eukaryota; kingdom Metazoa; phylum Chordata; class Actinopteri; order Gadiformes; family Muraenolepididae; genus Muraenolepis; species Muraenolepis orangiensis. The sequence continues at coordinate 4,825,560 of CM051001.1, read as the reverse complement.
TGGAGGGGCGTGTTGGGGATGAACGGCCTACCTGATCTGAACCGGAGTGGGGTTTTGTTATTGGATTTCTGTGCTAGTCATGGATTGGCCATAACAAACACCATGTTCAAACATAAGGATGCTCATAAGTGTACATGGTACCAGAGCACCTTAGGCCGAAGGTCAATGATCGATTTTGTTATCGTATCATCTGGCCTGAGGCCGCATGTTTTGGACACTCGGGTGAAGAGAGGGGCAGAGCTGTCAACCGATCACCATCTGGTGGTGAGTTGGGTAAGATGGCGGGGGAAGCCTCTGGACAGACCTGGTAAGCCCAAACGTGTAGTGCGGGTGAACTGGGAACGTCTGGTGGATGCCCCTGTCCGGGAGACCTTCAACTCACACCTCCGGCGGAATTTTTCGGGCATCTCTGTGGAGGCTGGGGGCATTGAGCCAGAGTGGTCTTTGTTCAAAGCTTCTATTGCCGAAGCTGCGGTTGAGAGTTGTGGCCTCAAGGTCATTGGTGCCTCAAGGGGCGGCAACCCTCGGACTTCGTGGTGGACACAGGTGGTCAGGGAAGCCGTCCGGCTGAAGAAGGAGGCCTTCCGGGCTATGTTAGCCTGTGAGACTCCGGACTCGGTTGCGAGGTATCGACAGGCCAAGAGGACGGCAGCCTCGGCTGTAGCGGAGGCAAAGCAGCGGGTGTGGGAGGAATTCGGAGAAGCCATGGAGAAGGACTTTCAGTCGGCACCAAAGCGTTTCTGGCAAACAATCCGGCGCCTCAGGAGGGGGAAGCGTGGGTCCATCCAAGCTGTGTACAGTAAGGGTGGGACATTGCTGACCTCAACTGAGGAGGTGATCGGGCGGTGGAAAGAACACTTTGTGGAACTTCTTAACCCAACTACACCCTCAATGGTAGAGACAGAGCTGGAGGATGAAGGACGGCAAACATCAATCTCCCTGGAGGAAGTCACTGCGGTAGTCAAACAACTCCGCAGTGGCAAAGCCCCAGGGGTTGATGAGATCCGTCCAGAAATGCTAAAGGCTCTGGGTGTTGAGGGGCTGTCATGGATGACACGTCTTTTCAACATTGCGTGGAAGTCTGGGACAGTGCCTGAGGAGTGGCAAACGGGGGTGGTGGTACCCCTGTTCAAAAAGGGTGACCAGAGGGTGTGTGCCAATTACAGGGGTATCACATTACTCAGCCTCCCTGGGAAAGTCTACTCCAAGGTGCTGGAAAGGAGGGTTCGGCCGATAGTCGAACCTCAGATTGAAGAGGAACAATGCGGATTCCGCCCTGGTCGTGGAACAACGGACCAGCTTTTCACTCTTGCAAGGATCCTGGAGGGGGCTTGGGAGTATGCCCATCCGGTCTACATGTGTTTTGTAGATTTGGAGAAGGCATATGATCGGGTCCCTCGGGAAATACTGTGGGGGGTGCTGCGGGAGTATGGGGTGCGGGGGTCATTGTTGAGGGCCATCCAATCTCTCTACTCCCAAAGCAAGAGCTGTGTCCGGATTCTCGGTACAAAGTCAGGCCTGTTCTCAGTGGGTGTTGGCCTCCGCCAGGGCTGCGCTTTGTCACCCATCCTGTTTGTGATTTTCATGGACAGGATTTCAAGGCGTAGTCATGGAGGGGAGGGGTTTCAGTATGGTGGGCTCAGGATTGAATCACTGCTGTTTGCAGATGATGTGGTCCTGTTTGCGTCATCAGTATGTGACCTTCAGCACTCACTGGATCGGTTTGCAGCAGAATGTGAAGCGGCTGGGATGAGGATCAGCACCTCCAAATCTGAGGCCATGGTTCTTAGCAGGAAACCGGTGGATTGTCTACTCCAAGTAGGGAGGGAGTCCTTATCCCAAGTGAAGGAGTTCAAGTATCTCGGGGTCTTGTTCTCGAGTGAGGGGAGGATGGAGCGTGAGATTGACAGGAGAATAGGTGCAGCGGGAGCGGTATTGGGTGCACTTTGGCGCACCGTTGTAACCAAAAGAGAGCTGAGCCAGAAGGCAAAGCTCTCGATCTACCGATCAGTCTTCGTTCCTACCCTCACCTATGGCCATGAGCAATGGGTAATGACCGAAAGGACGAGATCGCGAATACAAGCGGCCGAAATGAGTTTCCTCAGGAGGGTGGCTGGTATCTCCCTGAGGGATAGGGTGAGAAGCTCAGTCACTCGTGAGAGACTCGGAGTAGAGCCGCTGCTCCTTCGCGTAGAAAGGAGCCAGTTGAGGTGGTTCGGGCATCTAGTAAGGATGCTTCCTGGTCGCCTCCCGAGGGAGGTTTTCCAGGCACATCCAACTGGGAGGAGACCACGGGGCAGACCGAGGTACAGGTGGGGTGATTACATCTCCACACTGGCCTGGGAACGCCTCGGGATCCCCCAGTCAGAGCTAGTCGATGTTGCCAGGGAGAGGGAAGTTTGGAGTCCCCTGCTGGAGCTGCTACCTCCGCGACCCGATTTCGGATAAGCGGGAGAAGATGGATGGATGGACCATAATATAATATACCACACCATACCATAATATAATATACCACACC
>CM051001.1:4815542-4818042 GCA_027704905.1 Muraenolepis orangiensis | reverse complement strand
ATATCCCTTTAATGGAGGTTATAAAGCATCAGCGATGCACGTGGCCAGAGACTGAGCGGAATCACTGAGTGGGGGGAAAACCGTGTGGACTTTCGCCTACTTGGCTTGTGTTTCCTGATGAGATCATAACACTTAACCAACCTTATTTCACACATAAAACGGGTTTGATATATCATGACAAATAACAACATCAGCCATCTAGGGAGGAGTTTATTTGAACACGTAAATGATCGATATCCAAGCCTTATTTGGTACAGTGTCAAGTGTTCTACTCTGTCAAGTCACTTATCAACATCATTGTGTGTGTGTGTGTGTGTGTGTGTGTGTGTGTGTCTGCATCGGTAAAACCAAGCCATAGATAGTTAGTCCACACTAAGGACTAATTGTCGTACCTTACTGTTGAAATGAGGAGCTGGGCTCAACCCAGGTCACCATAACACAGCCTGTAGTTCGGTGAGTTGTACATGTGAGTAAAGCACTACCACTCCATTCAGCTCCATGGACACTCAGCTGAATGACACAAGGCTATCTCACTGTCGTATCATCCATCGTCAAGTACAGATTCTGGTGAGCCCCAACATTTTAGTCTGCAGTCTATATCTTGGTAAGTAGTCATGGATTTGGTCCAATGATAATGAATATGCACACAAAAGGCAAACAAAATATACTGTTAGCTCTCGGAACACATGGACGTACAAAGTTATATGGAGATAAGGAGGCACCCTCTACATCCCAGATGGTCGACCTACTGGAGCTCAAGAGAACACCTGGAAAGACAGATGAAGAAGCATGACCTTCACAATGAAGGACCGATAGTTGACCTTCTATATCTAAATATTTGCATTCAACTCACAGTTTTTACCCATTGCTTAAACACACTTGTTGCCTGAATTTGTCTCATTGTGTCAAAGTTCTTCACAAACGGCCAAATAAGACACAACACTTGGAGGTAAGCGTCTCACTTTTGTGTCAAAATGAAACTCAAAACCTAACAATCCTTTTTCAAAATGGTATTTTTGCAACAAAAGGCCCCATTTGAATCAGTCCTTGGAAGCAGCAACAACACGCTGATGTACTTTTCTCATACAGGCTTTGGTGAAAGATCGTTCCAGTGCCGTATATCTATTGCACATTTCAATGAACACAAATAGCAAACAGCTTCAGACATCAACAAAAAAAGATATATAGCTTTATTTTTTGCCATTATAGTTTTTACAAAAGCACAAAAACACATGGCTCAAACTTCAATAACCATTTAGGGTGAAAAAGTCAAACAAAAGTTGAATAATTGTTTACTGAAACAGTGTATTGTATATTGTGAGGTCTGAGGCCTAGTGGTAGTGCTAAGGTTCAGGCTGATTGGTGTTTAATTTGGTTACTATATGAGGTGTTTTGTGTGGGTGTCGCCAAATTCAGGTAGTGTTTTTCATTTTGAATAGAAGTGTTTTCACCAATGATCGCAAATCTAAGAAACAGTGTGTGGTGATGTGCATTGTGAACAAAGTACATAGCAGTACATTCGTTTCAGGAAAGATTACAAAAAGTTAAGTTATTGGAAGCTTTTGTCTTAGTAATTCACTTTTAGAGTTAGTTAACTCAAGCAAATAACTAACATGCTTGCACCTGTGTGTGTGTGTGTGTGTGTGTGTGTGTGTGTGTGTGTGTGTGTGTGTGTGTGTGTGTGTGTGTGTGTGTGTGTGTGTGTGTGTGTGTGTGTGTGTGTGTGTGTGTGTGTGTGTGTGTGTGTGTGTGTGTGTGTGTGTGTGTGTGCGTTTGTGTGTGTGTGATTGTCACTATCTGTACCCCTGTACCCCTGTGTTCAAGTTCAAGACTCTGGTGCTGACCTTTAGGGCAGTCAATGGAACTGCCCCAGCCTACCTCCAGGCGTTGGTCAAACCCTACATCCCAGCCAGAGCGCTCCGCTCAACTTCTGCCAGGCGACTTGTTCGACCTTCACTGATGACAACCAAACATCGCTCGTCCAAGACCCAGCTCTTCACGGCTCTGGCTCCACAGTGGTGGAATGAACTCCCGTCTCATGTCAGGATGGCAGAGTCCCTCGCCAGCTTCCGCAAGAGACTCAAGACCCACCTGTTCAGAGTCCACCTGGACTCTCCTTGAACCCTCCTTCTCCTTTGTGAAACCCCTAAACTTGCTTAAGTCCTGACATTAATAGCTCTTAGCATGTTGTATATGTTAGCAAGTGTATATCCTTAATGTTGATAACACGCTCTTATCACAGCTACTTAAGCAGGTGACCTAGCAGTACGAAATTGTGTTATTCATCTTGTTAATATGAATACTTGTGAACTGCTCTATTTGTATGTTTGCGTACCTCAGTGTTATGCTATTGTCTGCTTCAACTAATGTACTCCTTGTAAGTCGCTTTGGATAAAAGCGTCTGCCAAATGCCCTAAATGTAAATGTGTCTGTGAGTTGGTACCTCATGCAAGGACACAGTATTACTCCAGTATTACTCCAGTATTACTCCAGTATTACT
>CM051001.1:4798042-4805542 GCA_027704905.1 Muraenolepis orangiensis | reverse complement strand
TCACTATTATTCTTAAACTCATTTTGCTTTGCATTTTAAGCTCATTTAAGAATAAAATATAAGTGACTGCGTTGTGGCAATATGCACACAAAGACATAATGAAGCAGAGACAGCCGGTTACACACACACACACACACATGTCCATTTTTCTTTTGTCTTCAGCATTCAAATGTAATCTGAAGACAATGTTGTTCAGACTATGTGTGTTTATATAATAGGCTACATCTAGGTATCTATATGTGCAATTTTAGATTTCCTATTTTGAGCCTTATGATTGCACATGTATTCTTGGCATTGTTTATTTCTATAAACATTTCCATATGTTAGTGTGAAGTTGTTGGATATCGGAATACTTGTCGACGTCAATAAGTTCTGCCTCCCTTGTCCACGGGCATCATTGCAACAATCCTTAAAATCAAATTTCACAACAGGAAACCTAGCTGGGATCGTGGGAGTTATACATTTTAAATTAGAAATTACAATTATTAATTGTATTTGCTCAAGAGGGACATTTGCACATTCATGAACATTTTAAAACAAATTCAAATTCCAAACTGCACCCGATGGAAGCCCCAAGGCTGGTTTCCATGAGTTAGTGAGTCCAGGCCAGAAGGTACAGGCTGGGGGTCCTAGTGGGAGTGAGGTTGGGCTACAATGCATTACAGCATAACAGTTCTTACAAACATTACAACACTAGTTCAAGTATAAATAAAACAATAATATAGCAAAACAATGCATTACAGTAACAGTTAAATGGCTTTTAACCTTGGCATTAAGGAGCCCAATGCCCACTGTCCGTGGTGCTGGACAGTGACCATAGTCTGCTCAACGGGCCCAAGAGGCTGAGCAGAGCCTTTTAGGTAGTAGACCAAAACATAGTCCCAACCCTGACCCTCCATGCTGAGCAGTTTGCCTGCTTGAGTGAAATCCTTGAATGCGTTCTCACTCGAAAGATCATGTTTGGCGACCTGTGGCCTAAACTGTATAGCCTAAACGACTGGACTTAATCCGCTCCACAAACTGGTGTTGTCGTTGAGTCTGTTCCAGCCTCACTGCCTTTTCAATACGTCCAGGAGAAATGCATCTTACACTCATTAATACATCATCAACGAATACATGGATCAAGTAGGGCCTACATCTTGACCCAAAAAAAGCAGATCCTTGGTGGAATGAATTGTATACACAACACGCATGTGCAAAACAACACACTTGAAAAGGCGTGTGCTTTCATCCACTACTGAATGACTACTGAAGCAGACTGTGTGTGTCATCTGTGATGGCAGTGGAACAACTCCTCTTAGTATCAAGGCTTCTTATTGTGTTATGTTTGGATATACAACCATCTGCAGGTTTATAACACAAAACGGTAATCCAGCTATAGTGGTGTTGTTGTTCACACAGTGTGCAACTAAACATTGTACTCATAGGGTCCTGTTTTTGCATAATTTGACACTTTTCTTTGACACACGTATGCCTTTCTCTGCAACCGATCATTTGATGATCTATTTATCTTCAGACCGTCTGTCTGTCTGTCTGTCTGTCTGTCTATCAGGCGTATGTAGAATTGTACAACACGTTGCGGGGAAGCCAAAGCGGAGCGGTCTTGAACGCACCCCGCTGCTGCTCCAGCAGATTACAGTAGCTACTTTCAGTCTTATTTTCCTTTTTTTCTCCCCCCTAGTCTCGCGGTAGTCTCGCGATAGAGCGGCTTGACAGGCAGTCGAGGTTGCAGCAGGCAGAGAGAGAGAGAGAGAGAGAGAGAGAGAGAGAGAGAGAGAGAGAGAGAGAGAGAGAGAGAGAGAGAGAGAGAGAGAGAGAGAGAGAGAGAGAGAGAGAGAGAGAGAGAGAGAGAGAGAGAGAGAGAGAGAGAGAGAGAGAGAGAGAGAGAGAGAGAGAGAGAGAGAGAGAGAGAGAGAGAGAGAGAGAGAGAGAGAGAGACGGTGGAAGGTAAAGCAGGGAGGCAGCAGCAGCAGCATCATGGCGGACAGAGACAGTGGCAGTGACCACGGAGGGCCCACGGCGGGCCCCGGCTCGCTGCCTCCGGGCGCGACGGGCGCCGTGTCCCGCCTGCAGCACGACACCGAGGAGCTGGCCTCGAAGCGCGTCGACATCCAGAACAAGCGCTTCTACCTCGACGTGAAGCAGAACGCTAAAGGCCGCTTCCTGAAGATAGCCGAGGTCGGGGCCGGGGGAAACAAGAGCCGCCTCACGCTCTCCATGTCCGTCGCCGTGGAGTTCCGCGATTACCTCGGAGACTTTATCGAACACTACGCCCAGCTGGGCCCCAGCAACCCGGACCTGGTGCAGGACGAGCCGCGACGGGCGCTCAAGAGTGAATTCCTGGTGCGGGAGAATCGGAAGTATTACATGGACCTGAAGGAGAACCAGAGGGGGCGGTTCCTCCGGGTCCGGCAGACCGTTAACCGGGGCCCCGGGTTGGGGAGCGCACAGGGCCAGACCATCGCCCTGCCGGCCCAGGGGCTCATCGAGTTCCGCGACGCGTTGGCCAAACTCATCGACGACTACGGGGTGGACGAGGAGCCGGCGGAGCTCCCCGAGGGCACCTCGCTGACGGTGGACAACAAGCGCTTCTTCTTCGACGTGGGCTCCAACAAATACGGGGTCTTCATGCGGGTCAGCGAGGTGAAGCCCACGTACCGCAACTCCATCACGGTGCCGTGCAAAGTCTGGTCCAAATTCGGCAACACCTTCTGCAAGTACGCGGAGGACATGAGGAAGATCCAGGAGCGGACTAGAGAGAAGCGCGCCTCCGAGCTGCTGCTGCTTCCCCCCCCCGAGGGGCCGCACGGGGGCGACGGGGGAGAAGACGACTGACCGACGGACGACGACGAGGAGGAGGAGGAGGAGCAGGAGGAGCGAAGAAAGCACGAGAAAGAAGAGGGAGAAAATAAAGGAGGAGATGACAGAAAATGAAAAAAGACACACGAACAAACAAACAAACAACAAAAACACAACGGAACTTTAAGATAAAATAACAGACTTTAACTGTAAAATAGAGACCAGAGAATTCCAAGGGAATCATCTCCTCCAAAAACCAACCCACCAACCCACCACCACCTCCACCACCACCACCATCCACCTCCTCCCCCTTTCTCCCCCCTTCTCTCCCCCCCCCCACCACCTCCCAGCACAGACTCCTCGCATTGTACTGGACGACCCCCCCACTGACCAACCACCCGTGTTCACAGTAAGCCGCTGCTATCAACCTGTAAGATATGATGAACTTACTGTTGTTGTTTTTTTCCTTTCTTTTTCCTACTCGATCTAAACAAGGACAACGAACCGAGTGTTGAACTATCTTATCACACGAGAGACTGATTTTTGCACACATCGAAAGTGATTTCGAAATCAAATGATTTATTACAAATGGTAACTTTAAACAAAAAAAAGAGAGATAATGATAATAATAAGAATAATAATGATATATATATATAGAGCTATATTAAGATTTAAACAACAACAACAACAACAACAACAACGACGAGACCAGATATCTATCTATAGTACAGATCATCAAAAAAAAACAAATGACTTGGTCTCAACGTTGAACCAATATTTTGACATCAGCACAAAGAGAATATATTATGGACTTTCTAAAAAAAAAAAATACCAAAACCACAGATTTACATTTACATTTAGGGCATTTGGCAGACGCTTTTATCCAAAGCGACTAGTGACACAAAGTTTATTATATTGGTAGCCTACGCAGATCTAATATAAAAAAGCGCTCGTAAAGTGTGTGTGTGTGTGTGTGTGTGTGTGTGTGTGTGTGACAAGCAACGCGCACTAACTCCAGGCCTCCAGTAGCGCCTGTCAGCATGCGTCACGGGTCACGTGTGTGCGGAGAGTAGAACTTAGTAAAGTGGCCTCTGGTCTTTATTTGAACCCAACACGGAGCTGCTGGGCTAATGGACGCGCTGTGTCCACGCTAGTATAGGATGGGTTAGGTTAGAACTCAAAATGACTCTCCTATTTGGCCTCCTAGTTTGAGTAAACGGGGTATCTCTGTACACTTACCATTCCACGTCAAAATCTCGCAACCATGTCCATATAAACTTAAATGAAAAAAAAGATGAGTGCTAACTTAGATGTACTAATTATGATTTTGTGAATCAGCAGTTTAAAAAAAACAACAATTATTTTAAAAATGCCCACGTTTTCGGTGGGTAAACTATTTCTCTCTTCTCGTCCCCCTCTGGACGGAGGGGAACGGCCCACCTGTGGGAGCGCGCGGCGCGCAAAACATAAAAAAAAAAAAGAAGCGAAGCGAAGAAGAAGAAGATGATGATGATGATGATGATGCGTTAGCGCAGCGCCTCGCGCGACTGTGCGTCTAAGGCATCCTCTGACGTCATCACAACTCGGTGCCTTATACACTCCACTCGTCTACGTGTCCCTCACGTGGCCGGCCCGTGACCTCGACCGCTGTACGTTTCATGTTTATGAGTGCTGTAGGCAAGAACGAGCAAAAGGCTATGCTCCACGCAAGCTATCGTGGAGCATAGCCAAAAGCTATCACCACGACAACAAGTGCGACATGGGGAGATGTCTTCCCAGACACAGTGGTTAAAGTGAAATGAAAGCGGATGAGGCCCAGGCTGATGGAGCCCTGTGATAGGCCTATAGATAGCACCAGGTGCCTAGATAGGCCACCACGGTGCCACCAGCTGATAGCGGTGATGTTGTTGTTGTGCACCTCCGGCACCACAGTGTTAAAACAGGAAGCCGGCAGGGGTTGGATGAGGCTCTCCGTCAGAGTGGAGGGGATGGATGCTGTCCCAGGCAGTGTCTATCTCTTTATGGTGCTACAGCCCCGAGAGAGTTCCCAGGGGCCCTTCACCTGTCTCTTTTGCATTATTATTATTATTATTATTATTATTATAACGATTTTGCTTTGTGTTGTCCTCAAATGTTCTATACTCCGCATTTGACTGTCCGGTGTCCCGTGACGTGTCTCTCTCTCTCTCTCTCTCTCTCTCTCTCTCTCTCTCTCTCTCTCTCTCTCTCTCTCTCTCTCTCTCTCTCTCTCTCTCTCTCTCTCTCTCTCTCTCTCGGGCGGGGCGGGAGCGACTAACCAGAGCTGGGCGTTTCATACTAGTGTGCAATATTGTGAACGGTGCCAATAGTGGCATCGCATCACGTGTATAGACTATTATTATTATTCAAAAGATGGAAATATATATATATGTATAGGCTATGTGATCGATATGTGATCTCCGAGAAGCATGACAAGGAGGTTGATAAATCTGCATCATATTACCGAAATGTGAAGTCTTTCTTCCGAGGCGACTCGCTCTTATGTGGGAGTTGAATGGAACGGCAAGAAAACCATGTGTTTTCCCTGAGGTTGTGAACCAGCGGGCGACCTGGTCCGTCTCTGGGTGTAGACGAGGTTCAGTGTTAAACCTAACCCCCCCCCCCCCCCCTGTAGAACATCAGAGAAGCTCAAGTAAAGTCCTAAAGAGCGGAGGATCATGAGAATTGGAGTCCCTGTCCTTGAGACTCGCACGCACACACACACACACACACACACTTATCACAGGCCCCCCTACTCCTCTTCATTTCCATGGCCTCTCTTTGCTAACAGCGAGTCGCGAGTATAGCCACTAAAGTGTTGAATATATCTTAAAAATAACAAAGTAAAAACGACCACAGAGAGAGAGAGCAGAAGACCCCCTTCTGTCTGGCCGTTTATAAAGATGGAGGAACAACTCTTAGAGATGGCTCCTAGGAGCATCTGTTCTCCCCCTGCAGCAGGGCCTCGAGGACAGAGCTCAGCGCTGGCAAACGAAAGGGGAGGGGGGGGGGTGACTGAGTTCATTGCTCTATTTCTTCCTCGGAGGTCCTTTCAGTCCAGCCGATCGCGCTGCTATCGCCCCAAAGCTCTGGATCCACGGCAGGTCTGGTGCACTTGTAATAAAAACATGTTCCCTTTTTCCATTAGGATAGTAGGATAACCTCTCCCTACTGTAACGACCTACGGTAGCATCTACCAAACGCGTGGGGATATTAATTTAGGCCTTGACCCCGTTGACCTCGAGGCTGTTTGTCTGCGCATTAGTTAACAACCAGCCAGGGCCCAGACTGAGCTCCCAGCTTCCTCCCTATCAGGTGTATTTAAAGTACGCTGAATTAGATGGGGCTTATACACGCAAAGGCAGCCACAGACTCATTCACAGTGACATGCCACCTAGCCGGCCTGGAAAAGGGACAGAGGGTGTGTGTGTGTGTGTGTGTGTGTGGGGAAAGGCCCTAGCAGTTGCTGTTAAAAGCCCAGGCCATGTCAGCCCTGCAGAGAGAACCTGTGCAAAGCACATCTGTGGCTAAAATAGTAACAAAAACGCCGTAATCCAATCCCCTCTGTCGCTCCATCTTTCTGCAACGTTGATTCATGTCCGTTCTGAGCTCGCCTCTTGCGATGTAGCCAAGGGAATAGTTGTAGTGGTGGTGGTGGGCCGGCCAGGGGGAGGGGGTAGATTCCATCTGGCTATAGCCTGGTTTTAGGAGTCCAACGTTTGTCAGAGTGCTGGTGAAAGGCCCAGAGAAGCTTGGCACTGCACTGAGGAAGGCAGCCTAACACAGGAGTGTGGAGGAGGAGGAGGAGGAGGAGGAGGAGGAGGAGGAGGAGGAACCGCGGCTAGTGGAGAGCAACAGCACTTTTATTTTCTTGATTATCCTTGTCCTTGCTCCCTTTCCAAGAAACGGGAAAAAAGGGGCACTTACTTCCGCTTTAACTCGAGTGCCCGACGAGGGCCGCACATGTTTGGTTTGAGTCGGACATCGAGTCTGGACGTCCTCTCGTGAGGCCGGGGGAAATAGTTTGTGAAGCCTCCTGGAGGCAATACCGAGAACTGGAAGAGCAAAAGAAAAGTTGTGTTTCTCTTGTCTTTCCACGTTTCCTCCAAAAGGCTCAAATATAGAGTCTGCATCTGCTCATTGACTTCACCTTTTTAACTCACTTTAAAAGCACTTTTTCTTCTCTTTCGAAGTTTGAAAATGTTCCTTTTTTGTTTGCAGTCTGGCGGTGCTAAATGTTGTGTCTAAGACTTACAACATGATTTATTCTGAAATAACGCAATCTTCTTTTGTGGTTTTGGGTCAGGAGGAGGAGTAGCAGGAACAGTTATTCTCAGTAGCCAGTCTCGTACGTGTTACACTAAAGTCACGCACATGTCAATTTCAATCTTACAACCAAACCAAACCCAAATCTCCCCGGCGGTCTCTGACTGTCTGTCTGTCTGCTGGGTTTCCACTCGGACCAGAGTGGAAACCCAGAGCTGTTTTCCTGGACAATAACGGAGGTCTTCTTCTTCTTCTCCAATATATTTGATGAGAGTTTCCCCGGACCCCCCCCTCGAGAGTCCCCCTCTGCAAGGTCTGGCTCCGCACGATTAGGAACTACAAAGATGGACGTGCTCTGGGGTGCATTTTAAAAAATAATAAAAAAAATCGTTAAAAGTGGTGCAAACGGACACAGTC
>CM051001.1:4770542-4795542 GCA_027704905.1 Muraenolepis orangiensis | reverse complement strand
GTCTCTCTCACCGCCGCCTGCTGCTCACCGCTCCACTCCAACTAGCTTTTGGATTGTTTTTTGCATGCAGTTTTTTTTCTGTGGTGTAGAATTCAATTATTGAAGTAGGCCTTCACTCAGAGCCGTGACGTGAACTTGTGGTGAACCCAAAGGGAACCCTTAGGTTGGGACAGCGGCTATAGCAGCGGTAAAGATAAGCTTAGTTTAGTAGTCATTCAGCACAGACACTTTTATCCGAAGCGACATGCGGCAGTGAATTGCAGATGCAGGTGTGGGATAAGGGGTTAGGGAGAGCAGACGTCCTCAGATGAACCCAGGTCACGTCCCCCCCAATAGTGAGCAAAGGGACCCAAAGATAACTCAGAACTTTACTCACATTGACGAGCTTGACTTTAGGCCTTAAAAGTCTCCCGTATAGCTTTGTACTGCACCCCTGCCCTGGTTAAAGGTAACATCTGAAGGGGTATATATCTATCTTTAACCACAACCAGTTACTGAACCATTCAGTATGGAAGACATCAGGCTGGCTTGCTATCCAGGCCCTCTGCATCTCTCTGATCCCAGTTGCCCATAGGCCTGTGTTATTGGGTGAGATATGTGTGCGTAATCCCATAGACATTACATTCCAGTCATTTAGCAGACGCTTAAAGACCATAGGACTCTGATGGTCTTTCATAGAGGGCTTTAGCTGGGAGGTCGGTATGTATTTGCCGTTGTGTCCACCCAGCTGATACACATATCTGTCTTGTTTATGTCTCTGATCACATCATTATTATGTTGGCTTATCCAACAGTCATCCAGAGGGAGCCGTCCAATGGTACTTGAATGGTACTGGATAAAGTTAAATTCTACATTGGATGACTATTGGATGAAACGACAAATGCATGGAAATGCTATAGAAGCGTGAAATGTGAAAGTGTGGGCCTTTTCTTTCTCCATCACATGGATCGATGCACATGTTGGCTGCAGGTTTTTTTTTATTTCCATGGGAATAGGAAGGAGAATCAAAGAGCCATGAGGATTTATTTCTAAATCATAAATGAATACATGAATGACTAACGCATCTCATGCGAAAATAACCACCGATTATGATGAAAGTCAAAGAGATTCCTACTGATGTACCGGGACGTCCTTAAGGTCAAGCCCAAGTTAGGATTCAGAGAAAACATTTGAAGCGGCACAAACAAAGATACACACTCACAATCATGTGTATAAAAGCTTACTTTATGAAGCACGGACTAAATATCCAGTAAATATGGCCTTTACATTGTGTCAGCATCCTGTCCCAAAACACATCAGATATACAAACTCGACAAAATCGACGACAAAATAAAGAACAGAAACAATGTTCAACAGTGACATCAAAGTGCCTAAGTTGTTATTTTGTTCAATTAACAAATCAATATTTGTTTCAATATTTGTTTTCCCCTCTCACAATCTATGTTACAGCACAGGCCTACCCTAAAACATTGGTAAAATGATGTTTAGCACGACAGCCAAAGTGACTACAAAGGGTACATATACTGTATATATATATGTATATATATATATATATACATATATATATATATATATATATATATATACATATATATATATATATATATATATATATATTCTTACAAGTACGTTTTATAAAAGGGGAGAAGGTCCGTCCGGGAGATCTCACGACTCTAAAACTGCACTTTACAAATCATTGTGTTCCAGCGACGCATCGAAACCCAGAATGTATTGTTCATTTGCTCACCAAGTCCCGCCCCCCCCCCCCCCCCCCCCTCTGTTCAGAGCCTCCCAGAGGGGCGAGGGGGCCCATACACATAGCTACTACCGGCTCCCGCTATCCACTCCTGCTTTCAGTCTATGGCGTTAGAGTGGCAGGGAGGTTAGGGAGGGTCCGTGTGTGTGTGTGTGTGTGTGGGGGGGGGGGGGGGGGGGGGGGGGGGAAGGGAGGGGGCTTTCGCTGAGCTGATCTACAGTTGTGTCAAAGCTTTTTTCAATAGAGAATCAAACCCGTGTGTGTGTGTGTGTGTGTAAAAGCAGTGAATTATCAATTAAGGTGCTTATCAATTGAAGTACCTGCGCCTCTCCGCCTCTCCATCACAAACCAAGTCAGGTTTTTTGAAAAGCGAAGGGGTTTTTGAAAATAACCCACCTGCAAAAAAAACAAAACCTGCAAGAACGAGACTCGGACGTGTCCCGCTTCCCTACGAAAGGGCTTCTTCCTCCCTTCCCATCTTTAAAGCCAAGGACCCACCCTCCTCTTCCTCCTCTTCCTCCTCACCACGACTCGAGGTGGGTCGACAGTGGGTTCCTCTCCAGAGACGAGACGCCTCGCTGACCAGCAGGCCCGCTGCTAACCCAACCACCCCGGGGGCGGGGACCGTCCAAGCACACACGCCGGCCTGGACTGTGGGGTTCCCACGTAGGTGATGTCTTGATACTGCCGGTGATACGTCTCTGTGCTTCCTTATGTGTCGGCTGTCCTGGTGGTGGAGGTCCTACTGCATACACACACGTGCCGTACAGCACGCTGAAGCACTTCACATTACAAATGAATAGAACTCTGCGAGCCCTGACTACCCTGGTCTGTCGGTGGACACATGGACACCCTGTCTCGACGGCAAGCACTTAATGGCATGCAAACATGCAGTGTGTGCATACTCACACACACACACACACACACACACAGGCGCACGCGCACATACCTCCACACGCATAAATGTTTGCACACACAGAACCCACGGGTGTGTAAACAGAACACCCACACACATCCCACACATTAACACCATCCAAGCGTGCGCATCTCGAGTCCTGTTTCGAGGATATTTCCTCCTCCCACACAGGGTTTTCCTGTTGTGTTCTGAGCTCTGCAGCAGGAATAAGAGATCCAGAGAGGACCCGGGTCCCTCGTACCACCCTGACTCTGCAGCCTGCAGCTTTCCTCCACGCACATCAGATGACCCGGTCCACGGCGGCAGCAGGACTTCTTTCATCCAAATTAAAACAAGATTCAGGTGACCGTGGTGGGGATGGAGGAGGGAGAGAGAGAGATAGAGAGAGAGAGAGAGAGAGAGAGAGAGAGAGAGAGAGAGAGAGAGAGAGAGAGAGAGAGAGAGAGAGAGAGAGACGAGCATTAATGCATATTGCTGCTGTACATCAAGGCTGCAGACAACCCGTCGGTGTCACACAAACTTTATGACAGAATTACGCTGCCGGTCCGGATCATCACATCATTACAATCAGGAGCCTTTGGACGTGGTTTTGAACCGACACGTTTCAGCGGTCTATCGAGCGGAGGAGGAGGAAGAGGAGGAGGAGGAGGAGGGGGAGGGGGAGGAGGGGCCATCGGGGGGCAAGGCAGGAATGTGTTGCCGTGGGCACACAGGCGGTTCCCCAGCCAATCAAGCTGCGGGTAAACAATGTCTCCGTGAGATGAAAATAAATAAATAAATAAATAGGCTCTGCCCCCCCCCCCCCCCACCCAAAGGGAGGTCCTCCAGAGTGCAGCCATCGCACACACACACACACACACGCACGCACACACACACACACACACGCACACACACAGACACACGCACACACAAAAAGGGGTGAGCGGGGCAAGACGAAAAATGCTACAGTTAGTCTCTTTGTTGTGGTCCGTCCAAAATCCAAACATTTTCAAAATATAATAACTTAAATCTGCTTAAAAAAAATAAAGGCTGAAGAACACAATGTTGATGCGCAAATAATACTGACAACACTTTGTTTCACACAAAGTTGACGATCAGAGTCTCGATCAGAGTCCCGATCGTGTGCATTCATGAGGGGGTGGTCCTTCATATACTGCTCAGGGGCCGCCAACTACAGAGCACAGACCCCATGAGGGGGACATGTTCCTCATCACCTGTGATGTCACTACTGCTCACAGCTCGTTTAAAAGGGCGAGTGGGGGGGGGGGGGATGATGACGATGAATGTGAGGATGATGATGATGGTGATGGAGGAGGTGGAGGAAGAGGAGGGGGTTGATCGAGGGAGGGATGGGCTCGTTCAGCTCCTCTGTCCCGGGCCAGTGTGTCCGGACGCCCTGCCGTTGGTGCGGGCGGGGCCGTGTGCGTGCTGGCTGATGGAGGGGGACGACTGGGTCTTGCGGAGCAGGGTCCCGGCGCGGGGGCCCTCGCCAGCCGTGGCCAGCATGGCGCTGGCCTCGATCTTCTCCAGGTCGTCCGTCTCCGCACGCAGCTTGGTCTGCAGCAGGCCCATGTAGCTCTCATAGCGACTCTTCTGCTCACAGGGAGAGAGAAAAGGGAGGGAGAGAGGGAGAGAGAGAGAGGGGGGGGGGGTGGGGGAGAGAGGGGGGAGAGAGAGAGAGAGAGGGAGAGAGAGAGAGGGGGGGGTGGTGGGGGAGAGAGAGAGAGAGAGAGAGAGAGGGGGGGTGTGGGGGAGAGAGGGGGGAGAGAGAGAGGGGGGGGTGGGGGAGAGAGAGAGAGAGAGAGAGAGAGGGGGAGAGAGAGGGGGGGGGGTGGGGGAGAGAGAGAGAGAGAGAGAGAGGGGGGGTGTGGGGGAGAGAGGGACAGAGAGAGAGAGAGAGAGAGGGGTGGGGGAGAGAGAGAGAGACAGAGAGAGCGAGAGAGAGATAGAGAGAGAGATAGAGAGAAATGGAGAGGGGGAGAGAGAAATGGAGAGGGGGAGAGAGAGAAATGGAGAGGGGGAGGGAGAGAGGGGTGGGGGAGAGAGAGAGAGCGAGAGCGAGAGAACGAGAGAGAGAGAGAGAGAGAGAGAGAGAGGAGAGAGAGAGAGATGGAGAGGGGGAGCAGAGGGAGAAAGAGGGACATTTTAAAAATTGTATCTTTTGGAAAACTGCGATAAACATAATTCCAAACACCTTTGGAAAGTACTTTCAAGCTAATTCTGAGAACCTACAATCTCAACTATACTTGGTTCTAAGGTGACATACACAACAATGACACAACAGCAAAACGTGAAATCAATTGTGAATTATGATCGTGAATATTCAGAAGAACTGAAAATTCTGTGGAATTATTCAGTGAAATGTTGTAATTAATAGATCAGGGTCAGTGCAGCCAATCACAATGTGCGCTCCACTGACCACACGTAGGTCTGTTTGGGAGGGATGGAGGGGTGAGGAGGTAAGTGTACAACTATCAACTATCAACTATATTAGAAACTGTCCTCATTTCATCTCCATGAACCCAGATCAATGGTTTGAGAAGCCTCAAGTCACACCAGTGCTGTTGTACTGGTAGTGGATGGGGGGGGGGGGGGGCATATCCTCCTCCTCCCCACACACACTTACTGTGTGATAATAATATAGTGCATTGTAATATATCATATAAAGTTAGTAAAGTTCCCTTCTTCCTAGGAGGTGTTTTATATGGGGACTGCAGTGACTACAGACTACAGTCATGGTGGGGGCAGACTCTATGAAGTAGCTCCACCTTTACTAAGGAGAACAGGTTTGTATTCAACCATCACACCTAAGGCTTCTGGTGATGTTCTGGTGTGTTCTTTGAAAAACGATTAATCAATAGAACATATTGATTAATCAATAGAACATATTGACGTCAGCTAAATGTCTGCCAATGTCAAATGTTACATGCAGCACCACTCGTACAGTTCTTTGACGTAGCAGACTTCCGGGTGACGTAGCAGACTTCCGGGTGACGTAGCAGACTAAAGGGTGACGTAGCAGACTAAAGGGTGACGTAGCAGACTTCCGGGTGACGTAGCAGACTAAAGGGTGACGTAGCAGACTTCAGGGTGACGTAGTGGACTACTGGGTGACGTAGCAGACTACAGAGTGGCGCAGCAGGCTTCAGGGTGACGTAGCAGACAACCAGGTGACGTAGCAGACTACTGGGTGATGTAGCAGACTGCAGGGTGATGTAGCAGAATAGCAGACTACTGGGTGACATAGCAGACTACTGGGTGACATAGCAGACTACAGGGTGTCGTAGCAGACTAAAGGGTGACATAGCAGACTACTGGGTGACATAGCAGACTACAGGGTGTCGTAGCAGACTAAAGGGTGACATAGCAGACTACCGAGTGACGTGGCAGGCTACTGGGTGACATAGCAGAATAGCAGACTACTGGGTGACATTGCAGACTACTGGGTGACATAGCAGACTACTGGGTGACATAGCAGACTACTGGGTGACATAGCAGACTAAAGGGTGACGCAAGAGACTACCGAGTGACGTGGCAGGCTACAGGGTGACATAGCAGACTACCGAGTGACGTAGCAGGCTACAGGGTGACATAGCAGAATAGCAGACTACTGTGTGACATAGCAGAATAGCAGATGACAGAGTGACGTAGCAGATTGCAGGGTGACGTAGCAGAGTGCAGGGTGACGTAGCAGACGACGGTGTGTTTCCTGACCTCGTAGGTGAGGTAGTGCTCCTTGATGCGGTACTCCTCCCACGCGCGGCTCTTGGGGTCCGGGGAGGGCGGGCTCTTGCGGTGCTCCTCCAACTCCTGGCTCATCTGCTTCAGCTTGCTCTCGTGACTCAGCAGCTGCTCCTCCTGAGCCAATCACAGCAGCACAAAGTCAGCACAGTCCCCGCCCCCAAAATAAACAACAGCCAATCGGACACTCACAATGTAGGACGTATAGGAAGTAGTGGGCATGGAATCTATTGTTAATTGTTATTGTTATACATTGAATACTAATGAAGTAAAGACACTGCTGGTGTGTAGCTTATTTCTGTGATATGATGTATTTTGTAAGTACAACTGGATAATATAATAATAATATTAGTATATGAAAGAAGAACTGTGCAGGATATCGTGTTGCATGCTTCATGTTACATGTAACACGTTGTTCATTTTGGAAATAATTGTTTAAACAATCATTTAGTTAGTTCTATATACTGAGGCTAAGTGAATGCACCTTAATGGTGATAGATACTGCTAAACATTTATGTTGGAACCCTAAAGTGTTTATATGTATTTCAGTGATCTGTCAGTTCAAACCGCCAGAGGCTGACAGATGTTTAGTTACACAATCATACAGTGTTCCTTAAAGGGGAAAGGCAGCAGGCTGGAGGTGGTGCATCTGAATAGAGGTGGTGTACTGTATCTGAATAGAGGTGGTGTACTGTATATGAATAGAGGTGGTGTATCAGTATAGAGGTGGTGTACTGTATCTGAATAGAGGTGGTGTATTGTAGCTGAATAGAGGTGGTGTATCAGTATAGAGGTGGTGTACTGTATCTGAATAGAGGTGGTGTATTGTATCAGTATAGAGGTGGTGTATTGTATCTGAATAGAGGTGGTGTACTGTATCTGAATAGAGGTGGTGTATCAGTATAGAGGTGGTGTACTGTATCTGAATAGAGGTGGTGTATTGTAGCTGAATAGAGGTGGTGTATCAGTATAGAGGTGGTGTACTGTATCTGAATAGAGGTGGTGTATTGTATCAGTATAGAGGTGGTGTATTGTATCTGAATAGAGGTGGTGTACTGTATCTGAATAGAGGTGGTGTATCAGTATAGAGGTGGTGTATTGTATCAGTATAGAGGTGGTGTACTGTATCTGAATAGAGGTGGTGTATCAGTATAGAGGTGGTGTATTGTATCTGAATAGAGGTGGTGTACTGTATCTGAATAGAGGTGGTGTACTGTATCTGAATAGAGGTGGTGTATCAGTATAGAGGTGGTGTACTGTATCTAAATAGAGGTGGTGTATCTGAATAGAGGTGGTGTACTGTATCTGAATAGAGGTGGTGTACTGTATCTGAATAGAGGTGGTGTATCAGTATAGAGGTGGTGTATTGTATCTGAATAGAGGTGGTGTACTGTATCTGAATAGAGGTGGTGTATCAGTATAGAGGTGGTGTACTGTATCTAAATAGAGGTGGTGTATCTGAATAGAGGTGGTGTACTGTATCTGAATAGAGGTGGTGTACTGTATCTGAATAGAGGTGGTGTACTGTATCTGAATAGAGGTGGTGTATCAGTATAGAGGTGGTGTATTGTATCAGGGTGGAGGTGGTGTGTCAGTATAGAGGTGGTGTATTGTATCTGAATAGAGGTGGTATATCAGTATAGAGGTGGTGTATTGTATCAGTATAGAGGTGGTGTATTGTATCAGGGTGGAGGTGGTGTGTCAGTATAGAGGTGGTGTATTGTATCTGAATAGAGGTGGTGTATCAGTATAGAGGTGGTGTATTGTATCAGTATAGAGGTGGTGTATTGTATCAGGGTGGAGGTGGTGTATCAGTATAGAGGTGGTGTATTGCATCTGAATAGAGGTGGTGTATCAGTATAGAGGTGGTGTATTGTATCAGGGTGGAGGTGGTGTGTCAGTATAGAGGTGGTGTATTGTATCAGTATAGAGGTGGTTATTGTGTCAGTATAGAGGTGGTATATTGTACCAGTATATAGGTGGTGTATTGTTTCAGGCTGGAGGTGGTGTATCCGTATAAAGGTGGTGTATTGTATCAGAGTAGAGGTGGTGTATTGTATCAGTATACAGGTGGTGCATTATTATAAAGATTGTGTATTGTATCAGGGTGGAGGTGGTGTATCAGTATAAAGGTAGTGTATCAGTATAAAGGTGGTGTATTTTATCAGGGTGGAGGTGGTGTATCTAGGTATTGTGTCTGGCGGGTGGTGTATCTGGCGGGTGGTGTATCTCTCCGGTACCTGCTTCAGTCTGGCGGGTGGTGTATCTAGGTATTGTGTCTGGTGTATTGTATCAGGGTGGAGGGTGGTGTATCTAGGCATTGTGTCTGGCGGGTGGTGTATCTCTCCAGTACCTGCTGCAGTCTGGCAGGTGGTGTATCTAGGTATTGTGTCTGGCGGGTGGTGTATTGTATCAGGGTGGAGGGTGGTGTATCTAGGCATTGTGTCTGGTGGGTGGTGTATCTCTCCGGTACCTGCTTAAGTCTGGTGGTGTTGTATACAGGTGGTGTATCTAGGTATTGTGTCTGGCGGGTGGTGTATTGTATCAGGGTGGAGGGTGGTGTATCTAGGTATTGCGTCTGGCGGGTGGTGTATCTGGCGGGTGGTGTATCTCTCCGGTACCTGCTTCAGTCTGGCGGGTGGTGTATCTAGGTGTTGTGTCTGGCGGGTGGTGTATTGTATCAGGGTGGAGGGTGGTGTATCTAGGCATTGCGTCTGGCGGGTGGTGTATCTGGCGGGTGGTGTATCTAGTACTGGTACCTGCTTCAGTCGGGTGCCGGACGAGGGCAGCAGCGGCCGGCAGAACGTCTTCATGGAGCCGATGGCGGCGGGGAAGGCCGGCGCGGAGAAGAGCGCCGCCACCAGGTTGATGCGGAAGATCCACGACATCATCTCCTCCTCGCTCCTGGGGATTAAAATACCTATTATTGATATTATGTTGATATTATATTATGATATTATGTAGTGTATATTATGTTTAAAACACCTTTATTATTTTTTATATTAAATTGACCAAAACCCTGAATCTATGTCGTCTGTACATTCAACACATGTGACTATCATTTAACTGTCACTTTGCTGCTCTTTTTTGGTGATTTTTATTGTATATATTATTAAAAGTTTAGTAGATGTAAACTGTGGGAGGGAATGGGGAGTAAGTATTCCAATGTGCTTGTTACAAATGGCCAATCAATATCTTGTATCTCGTCTATTTGTGTTCATGGTTTACAGAGCTCTACACATGACGTCTATTTCTATGTACATTTATTGATATGATGACATTACTCATTTTCCTGAAATCACATATCTGTGATTTCTTGTTACAACACATTTACTGACTGCTACTAAACGGTCAGTATAATGTACACACGGTATTGTTAATATACAGTACTATATAAATGTGTATCTTCTCAACACTCAGTACTGAAGGTATTGGGATCATGGCTCTTGTTGTTGGCTGTACACCAAAAAGCATAAAACAACTCTAATCCCACCAATGCAACGTGCGCGGCATACAGAATGAGAACATGATCCACCTATTGAGCTAGTAGGACAGTGGAGTGGTAGAGGGTATTCAACTAGCAACCAACACAAAGGTTCTGCCCAATGCCCGCTGCCTCATCCACGGCTCTGTACTGATAACTGTATCTGGATATCTCACTGTACATGGCTTCAGATAAAGGCCTCT
The DNA here is from genome assembly GCA_027704905.1 of Muraenolepis orangiensis. Classification (NCBI taxonomy): domain Eukaryota; kingdom Metazoa; phylum Chordata; class Actinopteri; order Gadiformes; family Muraenolepididae; genus Muraenolepis; species Muraenolepis orangiensis. The sequence continues at coordinate 4,785,442 of CM051001.1, read as the reverse complement.
GCTAAGTGACCAGTGAGCCGTTAAGATGATTCAAGGTACGATATGAGAGCTTCTTATTGGAGTGGGATTTGTAATATCTGTTACAGGAGACGACTGCACTGGCCGGCTCTATGAAACCATGCTAATTGTAGACCGCTCACAGCCCATGCCTGACCAATCAGGGCCATCTCTTCCCTGATTGGTTCAGGGGGGGGGGGGGGGGTCCATCTGGCCTGTCAATCACAGGTGTGCGCACTTTTGCTCTCTTCCACTCTTCTGTGCTCTCTCTCTCTCTCTCTCTCTCTCTCTCTCTCTCTCTCTCTCTCTCTCTCTCTCTCTCTCTCTCTCTCTCTCTCTCTCTCTCTCTCTCTCTCTCTCTCTCTCCTCTCTCTCTCTCTCTCCCTCCCCCTCTCTCTCTCTCTCTCTCTCTCTCTCTCTGCTCTCGCTTTCTCTCTCTCTCGCTCTCTCTCTCGCTCTTGCTCTCTCTCTCCAACTTTCAAATCATACCTGCAGTGCATGTTAACAGTATTAAGGCCGAGATATGGGCATTTGGGTGTGGTAGTGGTGGAGGTGGTAGTGGGTATAGAGGTGGAGGTGCAGGTGGCGGGTATAGAGGTGGTGGTGGAGGTGGTGGTGGTGGTAGTGGGTATAGTGGAGGTGGAGGTGGTGGTGGGTATAGTGGGGGAGGTGGTGGTGGAGGTGGTGGTGGAGGTGGAGGTGGACTCACGAGGCCTGCAGAAGGAACACCCTCCAGTCGGAGGTCTTGAGCTTCAGGACGTTGGGCCTCTTGCTGTAGTCCGTGGCGGGCGTGGCCAGGGCGTGGTGGATGCGCACGGCGTTCTTCAGGTCCACCTCCGACAGGTCGGCGTCGGGCTTGTACTCGTCCTGCCGCGGGGGGGGGAGAGCGGGGGGAGAGCGGGGGGGAGACATTACAGTTCCGAGTTGTAGTTCTGACATCTAAATGAACATTAGACAGATGATTTGACTACAATATATATATATATATATATATATGTATTGCTACTACTAGCATTCTATTGGTTTGGGTCCATAAATATTACCATCTCATTAAATATTCTCTGACGTCTCACAGCTCTTCACCTCTTGGCAGTATATGTTTTCCCACTAGCAGGGGGAGACAAACTCATGAAGGTAGAGATACATGAATGGCTCTTTATGCTCCCTCCCTTCTCTGTCTCCCTCTCCCTCTCCCTCTCCCTCCCTCCCTCCCTCTCTCTCTCTCTCTCTCTCTCTCTCTCTCTCTCTCCTCTCCTCTCGCTCTCGCTCTCTCTCTCTCTGTCTCTGTCTCCCTCTCCCTCTCCCTCTCTCTCTCTCTCTCTCTCTCGCTCTCTCTCTCGCTTCTCTGTCTCTCTCTCTCTGTCTCTCTCCCTTCTCTGTCTCTCTCTCTCTCTCCCTTCTCTCCTCCTTCTATCTCCCCCTCTCTCTCTCTCTCTCACACACACACACACACACACACACACACACACACACACACACACACACACACACACACACACACACACACACACACACACACACACACACACACACACACACACACACACACACACACACACACACACACACACAGCTGAGAGGGGGCTAGCCTAGCGCAGCAGCAGGGGCAGCTGCCGCTGCCGTGTCCCGCTGTCACTGCGGTTTGGCGAGCGGTTTCCATGGCAACAAGGCAGCGGGCGAAAGGTGCGGTACCTTCTGTAGATAGAGGATCATCCCCTTCAGAACCGCGTAGAACCTCTTCCATCCGCGACGACCTCTCGGGGCTGGGCCGGTGAGGGGAGGAGAGAGATAGGGGGAGATAGGGGGAGGGAGGGAGAGAGAGAGAGAGAGAGAGAGAGAGAGAGAGAGAGAGAGAGAGAGAGAGAGAGAGAGAGAGAGAGAGAGAGAGAGAGAGAGAGAGAGAGAGAGAGAGAGAGAGAGAGAGAGAGAGAGAGAGAGAGAGAGAGAGAAAAAATACATCAATAAAGAGATATGCAAGCGGTTGAGCAAGGAGAAGAGAGCCGTAGGCCTCAAGCAGTAGGCATCAAGCTGTATCAGTTAGTTAGTAGTCTGTTTTGATTTTGAGATCCTGATTTTAGTTTCCAGTTTCAGTGCTACGATACACCACACATGGATTGGTGAAAAAAAAAATAACATTGATTATTTATTGTATTGACTCTATTTTAGGTCCAACTTGTTTACATCGGCACGTTTTAAAGGAAGCAAAAGAAACACAAAAATCGTCCTTTTCCTTCCATCCACCTCTGAGTTGGTACGGTCCGAACGGGCGCCACCTCGCCCCTCCCCCGCTCGCTTGTCAGCGATCACGAGCGACGCAGCGGTTCATGACCAGCACAGACACACACACACACACACGCAGGGCATCGTGTGTGTGTGTGTGTGTGTGTGTGTGTGTGTGTGTGCGGGTTTGTTTGCATATGTGTGCGTCTGTGCGTGTGTATATGTATGTGTGTTTATGCGTGCAAGTGTTTATGTGTGTGTGTGCATGTGTGTGTGTGTGTTTGTGTATGTGTGTGCATATGTGTGTGTGTGTGTGTGTGTGTGTGTGTGTGTGTGTGTGTGTTTCTGTCTGTGTGTGCATATGTGTGTGTGTGCATGTATGTGAGTGTGCGTGCGGGTGGGTGGGTGTGTGTGTGCATGTATGTGCATGTGTGTGTGGGTGGGTGTGTGTGTGTGTGTGTGTGTGCACTCACTGCGCTTGCCGTCCATGTCGGCGTGGCTCTTGCGGCTCAGCACGCCGTGTTTGTACGTCACGGCGTTCAGCAGGATGGGGATGGCGATGAAGGGGTTATTACCGTCCGTTACCCTGGCAACGCGCTTACTGCCGCCCTCGCACTGCTCCTCCACCAGCTCAGACAGACTCTTCCTCAGCTCCTCCGCCTCCCTGGGAGCACACACACACATATGCACACACACACACACACACACACACACACACACACACACACACACACACACACACACACACACACACACACACACATACAAACGTACGCACGCACACAGTTATACATAGCATAGTTATATAATGTTTGTATACTTTGCCATTGTAACAATAAAGGTACATATGATTTTTATATAGATGTATATATATATATCTATATAAAAATCATATGTATCTAGATGGAAATGTTTTTGTGGAAATAGTTACATGAGGGCTTAGGCAGACAGAGAGACAGACAGGCAGACAGACAGAGCGAGGGACAGACAGACAGAGAGACAGACAGGCAGACAGACAGAGCGAGGGACAGACAGGCAGACAGACAGAGCGAGGGACAGACAGGCAGGAAGACAGACAGGCAGGCAGACAGACAGACAGAGTGGGGGACAGACAGAGAGACAGACAGGCAGACAGACAGAGCGAGGGACAGACAGGCAGACAGACAGGCAGACAGACAGGCAGGCAGACAGACAGACAGAGTGGGGGTAAACGTGTCGTACTCACACTGCCCACTCCAGTTTCTCGTTCTTTATTGAGTTATACAGCACCTGTGTAAGCAAGCCGGGGAAATAATTACGGGTCAATTTCCATTTATTTCTTTTTTCCAACTGCAACCAGACATGGACGTATATAGTGAGGCATTCACGGGGTCCTGTATACCTTTAATAACTCTTTGGGGAAATCTTGGCCGTTGTTCAGGCCATCCAGATTGCCGATGAACTGTTGACAGGACATCTTCTTGCCTATGTTCTGTGGGCACGAACAAGACCAGACAATAAGACACAGAGAGACAACGTTCCCCTGAAATGGTGTTTTTTTTTGTGTGTTGGAAAACGAAACTTAAGATTTCCCATCGGTGCAGTTCCGTACGCGTCCACCAGGAGGCAGTAGTATGCAGCTGTATTTCTGCCAAAGCGGCCTGTCATTGCCAGACTGCTGATTTAGTATGAGCTTATCCCTTTACTTTTGGAGAGCAACATTTCATGAAATAGGATCAAGAAGAGATAAACGGCTTATAAAAGTGTCCCACAGTATAAATAATGTTTGTTTTATATTATTCACAATATGCATTTGAAGGTTTATAAAAGTAGTATGATTCTAACGGTATGAATTCAAAGCTTATATTGAGCTAGTAGTTGTCTAGCACGATCAACGACATTAACATAATCAACGACTTACTTATCCGTGACTGAACAACATGGAGCCAGACAATGAGTCTGGGTCTGCAGCCTGGGCTCATTAGGTTAATTTATCGCTCTCTACAAACCACATCTAACACCCTTAAGGGTGTGCAGAGGAAGACTCTGCTTCATTTGAACGGCCCAGTCGCAGCGTAGCGCTAGCTCGCTAACAAAGACAACCATTTTGTCACATCGCTAGCATCAAAGATAATTAGATACTACACTGATCTCTCTCTCTCTCTCTCTCTCTCTCTCTCTCTCTCTCTCTCTCTCTCTCTCTCAGCGTGTTGCTATCCTGCGAGTGCTAGCACAGCCGTCACAAGACTGTGAGTGTGTTAGTACTACAAACGTACTCACCACCTGCAGGGTGAGGGTAGGGGGTTAAAAGAAACAGGGCAGCAACAGGGAGGAAGAAGACAAGGAGAGAGGAAAAGAGGAAGGCCACGTGTTAAAGGGAAGGGTATATTCACACCATAACACCTCATCAGCGTGTGACTGTGAGTGAGTGACAGACAGCGGGACGGAACAGACAGCGGGAAGGAACAACAACCAAAATGGCAAAGTTCTGCCACTTTGCAGTGGAGGTGACAGAGGAGACAGAACCAGGTCAACACTAAGAGCTAAGGACGGGGGAGAGAGAGGGTGAGGAGAGAGGGGAGAGGCTGAGGAGAGAGAGGAGAGGGTGAGGAGAGAGAGGAGAGGGTGAGGAGAGAGAGGAGAGGGTGAGGAGAGAGGGGAGAGGCTGAGGAGAGAGAGGAGAGGGTGAGGAGAGAGAGGAGAGGATGAGGAGAGGGGAGAGGCTGAGGAGAGAGAGGAGAGGATGAGGAGAGAGAGGAGAGGATGAGGAGAGGGGAGAGGCTGAGGAGAGAGAGGAGAGGGTGAGGTGAGAGGGGAGAGGGTGAGGAGAGAGAGGAGAGGGTGAGGAGAGAAGGGAGAGGCTGAGGAGAGAGAGGAGAGGGTGAGGAGAGAGAGGAGAGGGTGAGGAGAGAGGGGAGAGGGTGAGGAGAGAGAGGAGAGGGGAGAGGCTGAGGAGAGAGAGGAGAGGGTGAGGAGAGAGAGGAGAGGGTGAGGAGAGGGTGAGGAGAGAGGGGAGAGGCTAAGGAGAGAGAGGAGAGGGTGAGGAGAGGGGAGAGGGTGAGGAGAGAGAGGAGAGGGTAAGGAGAGGGGAGAGGCTGAGGAGAGAGAGGAGAGGGTGAGGAGAGAGAGGAGAGGGTGAGGAGAGGGTGAGGAGAGAGGGGAGAGGCTGAGGAGAGAGAGGAGAGGGTGAGGAGAGGGGAGAGGGTGAGGAGAGAGGGGAGAGGGTGAGGAGAGGGGAGAAGGTGAGGAGAGGCTGAGGAGAGAGAGGAGAGGATGAGGAGAGAGGAGAGAAGGGAGCGGAAAACATGAGAGAGGAAGGAACCACAATGGAGACAGCAAGCGTTTTGTTCGTCCCCGTTCTCGGCTTTCTCTAAGTTCTTAATCATAAAGGGATTTGAAACAGTAACTATGACACCGATAATAATACTGGAAAATTCCCGATGTGGAAACAAATAAGTGCTGCCATGTTTTGTTTTGTTTTGTTTGTCTCTCTCTCACTGAGCCTGTTGATGTCCTCATTGTTCGTCTGGGTTGTGCTATTTATCCAGCACCGTGGGCTCCAGATTCACAGGGCCACTTTTGACACGTCGAATGTGAACAAACATACAATGTTTTCAAATCACATCGGCCGGTCACAGCATGACCACAGCACGTCTGGACCTGCCGTCGGAACTGAAGCACTAAAGGCCCTTTAATCTGAGCGGGGCGTCCCGTGAGAGGCAGGGCGGGGGAGGCGGTCGGTGCCTACGTGTCCGTGGAGATCCGTGTTGAGCAGCATGAGGGCGCAGGTTAACGTGTGGGCTCCGTCTGCAAGAAACACCACAAGGGACAAGACACAACCCTCAGGTACGCCTGAGAACGCCAGGCCGACGCCCACCCACACGCACGCCCGCAACGAGCAGCGCCTCCCACACGCACACACATCCACCACACACCACACACTACTGTCACTTTAAAAAAAATCGCCATATGCATGTACTGTATCATCCATCAGTCACTTTATTTTTATATACTTTGGGTATAGTATGTTAGTTATATGTTAGATAGTGCTGTTTATAGTATATAGTATAGTATATATATATAGTGTTGTTTATTATAGTTATTGTTAATTATAGATTGTATATAATAAATTAAAACTTGCCTGCATACAGTGAATTATCCCAGGTTATTAATACGTACAAAACGTGTTCGGGAGAGGAAATAGATATCTTGTTATTATTATCAATATTTATTATTATATTATTATATCCTGTTATTATTATGTGTATTTACATTTGTCATCATCATCATCACCATCATTCTCCTCATCATCCACATCTTCATCATCATCACCATCATCACCATCACCATCCTCATCATCCTCATCATCACCATCCTCATCATCACCATCAATACCACCATCCTCATCATCACCATCAATACCACAATCCTCATCATCACCACCATCCTCATCATCACCATCATCATCAATACCACAATCCTTGTCCCCCTCGTCCCCGTCCCCCCCCCTTACCTTCGTCGAGGTCTCTCTCCTCGTTCTCGTGGCCGTCCATCGAGGGCGTCCATCGAGGGTTGCAGTGAAAGAAGCGCTTGGAGAAATGGACCAGCACCCGCTCTCTCTCCTGGGTCTCCCCCATCAGAGGAAAGGCCTTCAGGAAACTCCTGTACACACACACACACACACACACACGCATACACACACACACACACACACACACCCATATACACACACACACACACGCATATACATGCACACACGCACACACGCACACACACACACGCATACACACACGCACACACACACACACACACACACACACACACACACACACGACAATTATATATATATACTGTATATAGATTATATATACACATATATTATAGATATATTTTGACGGAAATATTGCGATTATACATTATAACTGGAAGTACTACTTTTTTTATAAGTCCAGTTTGTGTGTTCAAAGTTTGTATTCATAACTAATTGAACGCTGACGGAATGAGAGCCTCGACTCTGTGATACAGGAAAAGAAGTGTCAGAGAAATCCAATGCGAACGGAATCAGTGTCAGGTCAGAGGATTCAGTCTCCAGTCGCCCCCCCCCTCCCCCCCCCCCCCTCCCCCGCGGTGCAGTGTCGACACTTCAGTTACATCAGCACACACACACACACACACACACGCACACACGCACACACGCACACACACACGCACACACACACGCACACACACACACACACACACACACCAAGCAACACTGGCCTGAGCACAAACATGGATTACACAGAGCATTGTGTAAATGTGTACACCTTGATGACGCAACAGTGGGTCAACATGGGGAACGTGCTGGTTGACACGCCGGGCTGGACGTTACCTCAGGGCTCGGTCCAGCGTCAGGCCGGACAGGTCGAAGAAGCTCAGGTACTCTGACGCCACCAGCTGGCTGAAGTCGTTACTGCGGGCGGGGGGGGGGGGGGGGGAGACGGCGGCATGAGGTGGAGAGAATTGAATTGTAATAATACTTTTTAACACAATTCTCTTTTTTTTAACCCGTTTATTTTAGTTTAGCTTGTTTTTTTTAAATTATTCATATTTTTTAAGTGATTTTAATTTCTTTGGACTTGTACAACGACAATAAAGGTTCTGATTATATCTGTTGTGGTAATTCATGTTAATGTATACAGATCGTACTAACACCAAAACCCCTCATGGAGTACATACAGTATTACTATGTATTACTATTGAATTGAAAGTATAGCAAGTGTCATTCAGGGTATCTTTCTAATGCCTACGAATTTGATTGACATCTGAGTTTGAATCCAGAACTGTCCAGCTTGGTGGCACACGCCCTCACCCCCAGACCAGGGGTTCATAAATGGTGGGCCGGGACCCAAAATGGACTGCAAGCCAGTTGGAAGGATGAGCAAAGAAAAACTCAACTCAAACTTTTGGGTCCCGAGATGAGACTATGAGACCATCACTCAAACCTGACTGCAGCACACGCTATTTCACCAACCTGTGCACACACACACACACACACACACACACACACACACACACACACACACACACACACACACACACACACACACACACACACACACACACACACACACACACACACACACACACACACACACATACTTCTTGCCCAGGTGTCTGGCGACGTCACAGCGCTTGAAGCCCTCCAGGTGGTAGAGGCGTTTGGCCAGGCGCTTGGCGGCCTCGCAGTCGGCACGGCAACCGTTGGCCAGCGTGTCCGTGCTGCCGACGGGCTCCAGGCCGCAGTCCCCCTCCGGCTCCGACAGCACGTCTGTGAGGTCCGCATCGCTGGGGACACACACACACACACACACACACACACACACTGCCTTTATTGTCATCGTACAACTAAATTGCCTAAAGATAACAACATAACAAAATAAACAAGTTGGAAATATATGTAATGGACGCCAGCAGGTGGCGCTGTGCAGTGGTAAACCTCACTCCCTGAGGGCTAAATAGACGCTCTAGCGATGAAGCTAGAAGACCCGTGGGTTTTAGCTCTCACATTAGAACGTCACCTCTCATCCTGGAGGTCGTCGGTTCGAGCCCAGTGCGGGACATTGACTTTTACATACAGTATATACATTTTTCGGTGGCCCTATAAACAGTAGTGCAAATTTCACACAAACACACACACACACGCACAGGAAAAACAGGTCACTCGTCAGTTGAATGGAAATGTGTTAACAGAGTATTGAAATGGGAGGCTTTACGTACGGCTGGGCTGTACTGAGACACAGCTGCCAAGGAGAGAAGGACTTTGAGTCGTGGCTCCACCTAGTCGTGGTAATTCAGTCACGTTTCACTGACTACATTAACACCACTGTGTTGAAACTATTAGTGTTAAGCATTTAAATGAATACAAAAATAAAAATTCAAGATTCAAGATTTTGTATTTAAGTACAATGGAATGCTGTCTCCCCATTCCCTCCTGCAGTATGACCTTTCTAAAACAATACTATAGAAATACTATACACAATACAAAGAACAATAACAATAACAATAACAATAAACTGACTGATGGATGATATGTACATGTGTTGAATTGTACAAAAAGCATTTAAAAAGCATTTTAAAGTGCCAGTAGTGCAGCAGCATCATGAATACAGTGCAGTGCAGTACAGTACAGTACAGTACAGTGGAGTACCGTACAGTGCAGTACAGTACAGTGGAGTACAGTGCAGTGCAGTACAGTACAGTGCAGTACAGTACAGTGCAGTGGAGTACAGTGCAGTACAGTACAGTGCAGTGCAGTACAGTGGAGTACAGTGCAGTACAGTGCAGTACAGTGGAGTACAGTACAGTACAGTACAGTGCAGTGCAGTACAGTGGAGTACAGTACAGTACAGTGCAGTACAGTGCAGTACAGTGGAGTACAGTACAGTACAGTACAGTACAGTACAGTACAGTACAGTACAGTACAGTACAGTGCAGTGCAGTACAGTGCAGTGGGTATTTGTCAGTAGTTCATCATTACATAATTGAGACTTCAACTAAACCTTTTTGCGGTGTACACAGAAGTTTAGAACCATACTAGCTTGTGCACAGCAGTTGTAGTTGTTTTTGCAGCCTAATTGCTCACGGCCCAATCTAAACCATCACCAAGGAGCCCAACACTTGTATATACTGTCACTTCAGCTTCCTGTTTTCTGGTTATCAGTGGCTTTTTCCGAGAACTAAACCGTTTCCCCAATGGAGCGCACTGTTAAAGAGCGCCGTGTTAAAAGTGGTCCGCATGCTATGCAGGTCTGCATTATTTTTAAATCAGGGATATTCATAGACTCTATTTCACAACGTCTGAACACGGTCCGACCAGCTCAATGCCGCTCCAGTTTGAAGGAATCAACGCAACACACAATCTCAATCACTTGGGCCCACTCACATTTACCTTGGCCCGCTGGCAATGTATATCCTACGACTGCATGCTAAATATGTTTAAATGGAGCTTTGGTACAGTAAAAACCAAAAACTAAAACTAAAATATTAATCTGAAATGTAACCTAAGAAAGACCTTTGACGTCCAATGTAACAACTCTCATTTCAATAACTTAAGGACTGATTAGTTTGAAGTTTTCACATCATTTTGAAAATTCTCAGCTTACACAACTGGACCAATGCTTCTTTTATTACTAATTTTCCGAAGATAATGCCAAGTAATAGTTACATTTTTGAAGGACGATAAATATCTAGCATAATGACAGACAAGCCCTCTCGAGTCAGTTAATCAACGTAAAACCAACAGCTAACGTTCCATTAAGCGTAGCTCTCGTAGCATGGCGGCTAGCAGCTAGCAGCTAATGGAATATTCAGCTCTTTCAATAGCACAGCAATAGTGGTCTCCAGGGTCAATGATTACATGGGCGTTCTCTTTGACTAAATAACACACACACACACACACACACACACACACACACACACACACACACACACACACACACACACACACACACACACACACACACACACACACACACACACACACACACACACACACACACACACACACACAGCTGTGGTGTTCCCCAGTGGACTTGGTCCGGAAACTGGAATATTCATTGGTAGCCTTAAAGATAAAAGATTAACATGTTTCATAACCCAACGTTCTACATGTGTTTTGAAATGACTATATGTTGGACTTTGATTTGTCATTGCTTTATATCTGTTAAGACTTTTAGCTTAACGTCAGAGTCTAAGCAACGACTACAAGTTGGTTAGCGAGTGTTGAGTTGTTGTCCTCCAGCTCCATTCAATCGGACTGAAATACCCAAGCGGTGTCCACTATCCTAGTTTTGTGTCCATCTCCGTCTCCCTAAACCCGCCCGTGACCCGCTCTGTGATTGGCTGGCTGGGTCTGCCTTCTGAGCGGCCCTGTCAGCATTCCCCCCCGATGATTCAGACGGGTCGGTTTTTTGACATAAACTGATTAGGCCAATCGTATTAGGCCTACTAAATTGAATGTGCAGCGCAGTGTTTTCCCCGGTGATCTCCTGCTGGTCACCATGGATACAACGGAAGCTGTGTGTGTGTGCCTGTGTGTGTGTGCCTGCGTGTGCGTGTGTGTGTGTGTGTGTGTGTGTGTGTGTGTGTGTGTGTGTGTGTGTGACCTGCACTTGGACAACATGGGAGAAAGGGGCTGAATAGTATTCTGTTGTGCCACTCTCCATCAAATGTCTGTCACATAGACGTGGAACATGGCACACACACACACACACACACACACACACACACACACACACACACACACACACACACACACACACACACACACACACACACACACACACACACACACACACACACACACACACACACACACACACACACACACACACACACACACCCACCTATATGGTTACGCCAAGCCATACAAAATGATCCAGCCTACAGGTTGGCCATCAAATTGCCTTCCTCTGCTTGACTGGATTAGTTCACCAGCCGCCCCATCAGGCATGCAATCCAATACTCAGGAGGGAATCCTGTCTCCTCAATGATGCTGGCTGCCAATGATAGGACCACACAGACACACACACACACAAAAACACACACAGTCACCATCACCCAAACACACACACACACATGCAAACACACGAAAGCCCCCACACACACGCACAAGCAAACACACACTCAAACAGACACACACACTCACTCACTCACACATACACAAAGAGAGAGAGACAAACACACACACACACACACAGACACATTCACACACTCACTCATCACACACACATACACACACACGCAAAGAGAGAGAGACACAAACACACACACACACACACACACAAACCAGTGCACACAAATACACTGAAAGCTCTAAAGTGTGAAAGACCAATTTGGCCAAAAAATTATCTGAATTGTTCCATTTACCAAACATTCAAAAAAAGAAAATATCCACAATAATGTCTCAGTCTCTGGTTCATATCCCCGTCACTAGGCCTCATATATTCTGCTAATGCAAGGTGTGTGTGTGTGTGTGTGTGTGTGTGTGTGTGTGTGTGTGTGTGTGTGTGTGTGTGTGTGTGTGTGTGTGTGTGTGTATGTGTGTCGTGTGTGAGAGAGAGGGAGCGAGAGAGACACACACAGAGGGGCATGATGCTGCATGTCAGTGACTCAGCCTAATCTCTTGGTTTTTATGAGCCACCCCGTACACCCCAAGGTGTGTCTCTGGGAGGCGTGTGGCTCTTAATTGCACGTTTAGAGGTAAGATCATCCTCGGTTTACCTGCTCCCTCACACACATTAACACCACGCTTCGATAGCAGACAAATTGCCTCCGAAAAACTCAGAAAAACGTAGTGTGTGTGTGTGTGTTTATCTGTACAGTCTATGGTCTGTATGGGCTGTGTCTCCCAGTGTGTGTGTGCAAAGTAAAGTATGGCTTTTAAGACGCTGTTGCAATACTGGACTTAACAATTGCATCAACACAATTGCTAGTCTGTGGAAACACTCGGACGCTTGGCGTGTCAGGGCTTTGTTGACGTCTGGCCCCCAGTCATCCAACCCGATGTTCAGCAGATACAGAAGACTGACACCTATCGTTTAATTTGCCCTTCCGCGACATTTAGTGTTAAGTGTACAGGCTGACAGTGACGCTGCTACGTGTAAATAGTAGTTGTATTGTTGACATTGCACAACTAGCAAAAGTTCAGGTCAAATGTGGAAAAGTTAAACAAGTAAAGATCGAAAATAAAACGGCAGCCTGTATATCAAGTCAACGTTGCATTCCGTGTCTGCTATTTCGGGATCATACACTTTGGATTGGTCATTAGTTTGGCTACTTTGACGCGCAGCATAAAGCAACACGTTCGACCATCCAGTGGGATGTGAAAAAACACATCGGGATAAACGAAATGTAAACTTACAGAAGATGAAGTAAAAAGTCAAAATGAACATCGTATTCCTCTTTCCACATGGTCAGTGGAGCAGCGGTGGATGTGGACCCAGGACTGCTCCTCGTCACCCGCGGTGCGCTCAGCTCCGCGTCAGCGACGCGTAATTCACCCACCGAGAGAGGGACGCGGAGTCCCGCATGGCTGTAGCGTTACCTCAAAAACCCTCAAACCCAACCCCTGAACTCCGAGACCATGTCTCAATCGCTAAATAAGTGTGTCAACAGGCAGGGATTTGTTTTCCGTAAAGTTCCTTGGAGGCAGTCTCCGGTCAGGAGAGAGGATGTGAGGGGCGGAGCGCTCGGCCCAGAGAGCATATGAATGATAATGTTCTCGTCAGTGCTGCTGTACAATAGGAGCGTGTGTTTCCAGGCCAAGATGCTTCCTTTACATGGAAATAAGTAACGTTCCCCGGGAACCAGCACAGCGTTTGAATATCAGCGCGAAACCCTTGTGCTTGGCAGCAGCTACTATCTCAGCTACACACATCTCACACATACTCTATAAGTCATCTTATAACTGTTTTAATACCTAGTAAATTGTCTTTTAGCAACTGTAAACTGTAAATTATATATTACCATGCACTTTACTGCAACATTTGCACTCTGGTTAGATGCCAAATTATTTTCGCTGTACTGTACTGTACTGTACTGTACAGTACTGTACTGTACTGTACTGTACTGTACTGTACTGTACTGCTACTGTACTGTACTGTACTGTACTGTACTGTACTGTACTGTACTGTACTGTACTGTGCTGAACAATGTCAATACATTTGAATCTAATCTGAATCTAATCTACAGAACATATGCTGCGCTCAGCAGCATGGCAGAGCCACTGTGAATCCCATTCAAAGAATTTACAGTCCAACGCTGTACAATAAATGTCTGACACGTTTGTGAAGCTGTTCATCTGATGAAGATAAGAGACAACACACAACCTCCACCCCCGAGATGAACACGGAAGCATGGATACAGATGAAATCATTCGTCCATTTGATCTGAGACAGTTAGGGGGAATGGAGAGCGCTAACCCCCACCAGACAGACTTATGGTTTTTATCTCTGCTCTCTGAGCAGACAGACGGTCTATCGGACCACCACCTGGATCTTGTCTCTGGATTCAGTTTAAAACACGTCTGGAGCCCACAGACAACAACCAGACAAACCATAACGAGTGGAGGGTTTTCTTAGAAACGACCGAGAGACCTGACAGTCTTGTTTATATTATATAGTATAGCATATCATAGGTAGTATATAGTGTTGTTTACAGTATAGTATAGTTAAGTATAGTATAGTATTGTATCGTTTAGTGTAGTATTGTTGTAGAAAATACATACAGTGGGAGGGAAGGGGGAGCAAGCATTCCGTTGTACTTGTTGCAGACGGTGAATAAAAAACCTCTTGAATCTTGAATCTCGAACAGCAAACACAAATCAATAAGCGTGACCCTAACCAGTATGGGTTAACAGCTGAGAAGGACCTCATAGGACGGTTCTAGGAAACTAAAGACATCCACACAGTTAAAATGACCCAAAGTAGGACACCAACAACAATCAATTCAAGATTCAAGATTTTAGTACACTTACATTTAAGTACAATGGAATGCTTACCTCCAATCCAATATGATCCAATATAATATAACTATGCAGGACCAAATCACATTCCTGTGTTTGATCCTACAGTCGTATCCCATTTCACTTGGAAGTCATGATAGTACAGACTAAGACTAAGTATAGACTAGATTATGATTTGCATCGGCTCTTTCTTAATCTT
>CM051001.1:4758042-4765542 GCA_027704905.1 Muraenolepis orangiensis | reverse complement strand
GAGGGGGAGGGGTAAGGGAGGGGAAGAGGGGGTAGGGAGGGAGGAGGGGGAGAGGAGGAGGAGGAGGAGGAGGAGGGGGTAAGGAGGGGAGGAGGGGGAGGAGGAGGAGGGGGTAGGGGGGGAGGAGGAGGAGGGGAGGAGGAGGAGGAGGAGGAGGAGGAGGAGGAGGAGGAGGATTGAGGAGGAGGAGGAGGGGGTAAGGGAGGAGAAGGAGGAGGAGGGGGTAAGGGAGGAGGAGGAGGGGAGGAGTGGGAAGAGGGGAGGAGGAGGGAGGAGGAGGAGGAGGAGGAGGAGGAGGAGGGGGTAAGGGAGGAGGAGGAGGGGGGGGGGGAGGAGGGGGAGGAGTGGGAAGAGGGGAGGAGGAGGAGGTAAGGGAGGGGAGAGGGGAGGGAGGGAGGGGGTCAGGTAGCCTAACAGTAAAACCCAGACTCAACAAAATGTGGAATCCCAATGGAAATAGAGAATGAGAGAGAGAGAGAGAGAGAGAGAGAGAGAGAGAGAGAGAGAGAGAGAGAGAGAGAGAGAGAGAGAGAGAGAGAGAGAGAGAGAGAGAGAGAGGTACTGTTTGGTGTGGCCTTTATCCCTGTGGTATCGTTGGGTATTTATTGTTGTTTTCATGGACAAAAAGCTTCTCAAATTGGCTGCATAGCTGATCAGAATTCCACCGTTTCACTGAGACTTCAATGGTGCTGATGCAATACGTACTTATCTCATGTTTTTGATTAAAAAATAAATAGAGCTAACCAATTGACCTTGAAATTGCTAAAAATTTGAAAAGGACAATACTATAAAGGCCATACCAATGTGTCATCAAGTATATCTCCCCTAGGTCTATCATTTTCTAAGGATATTTAATCTAAATCTGGAGGATTGAATCCTCTTTATTGATCACATAAACACACAGTGAAATGTGTTTCTTTGCATTTAACCCATCCTAGCATTAGGAGCAGTGGGCAGCTATTGTATATACAGGGGAGCAGTGTAGGGGTCTGATGCCTTGCTCAAGGACACCTCGGCAATTAGGCCCAGGTGTACCGGCGACCTTCCGGTTCCAAAGTCCCATGTCCGAACAGACTGAGCTATCCTGCCGCCCGTCCAGCGTAATGCTCCTGTTCTCTTCTCCATCACAGATCCACATATGAACATTCATGGCTCTGCCCCCTCACCTCCGTTGGTGTGACTTGTGTTTGTGTGTGTAATTACGGTTGGAGGGAAAACACGGTGGTCTGAGTGGTGTTGGTGGTTGGTGGTGGAGGAACGGAATGGATCAGGACCTCAGAACCTCATCTCAGTGTCTGAATGTGAACCATGGGGGGGCCTCATAATGTTTCAGCCGCGGCGGGTCTCATCGCCCCTCGGGGTTGCCGAGGGGATTTTGGGTGGAATGACGCGGTCGGTGAAATCTCATTTATGTTACAATACTTAAAACACTTCCAAACATTCCCCGAAGAACGATATTTTAGTTCCCCCGTCGATTTCGGCCCTCCAGAGGAGCAGAACACACAGGAGGGAGAACAAAGCTATTTAATTATGTTGGCTTTACTCTGGCCTCCTGGTTACCTTCTGACCTGCAGCTCGATGGGTGTCAAAGGTGCACGACTAGAGACGGGTTGAGAGCTGCACAATGGGCTTCTTATACTTTGCCTGTGTGTGTGTGTGTATGTGTATGTGTATGTGTATGTGTATGTGTGTGTGTGTGTGTGTGCGTGCGTGCTAGTGTGTGTGTGTATGTGCGTGTGTGCATGCGTGCGTGCTAGTGTGTGTGTGTGTGTGTGTGTGTGTGTGTGTGTGCGTTTGTGTGTGCATTTGTGCGTGCGTGTGTGTGTGTGTGCGTGCGTGTGTGTGTGGTGAACATGGGGTGTCTGTCAGTCTCGGCCAGACCTCCCCCTCAAACCTACACTCTCCCACCCCTCCCAACCCCTCTCTCTCTCTTTAATGAAGGCTCACAGTGGGGTCTCACTGCAGTAACGCCCCCTGCTGGCCACCTATAGTCACTGTGCACATCAGCAGCATGGAAAAGCATTACCAAGGCAACTCTGAAGTCAGTGGACAGGAAGTCCTTTACTTGTAGTAAGAACAGGAAGATACACTGAGTAGAGAAACGGTATAGCAGCTGTTCACAGTAGATGCTATCTAGTCAAGGAACTAGATGCTCAGCAGGCTTCTTCTTACCTGACGGCGTTCCTCAGGTTCCCAGAGCGTTCCTCCGGTGGTCCCTGGGGGTCCGTGTGGTATCCATTGGGCATGTCCCACTGTCCAGGATGGCTGAGCACAAACTCTGACCTGCTCCCCGGGATGGTGGTCCGCAGGGGGCTGCCTCCGGCCCCCGCGAAGGCCCCGGCCTCGTGTCGTCCGCCCTCCGGAGGCCCGGCCTCGGCCCCCTCGTGCTCATCCACGGTGGCCAGCTCCGGCTCCAGCGGCTCGGGGCCCTGCGCGAACGCCCTCTGCTGGATGAGCGGCGTCAGCGGCGCCTCGAAGCTCACGCAGCTGTCCGTCTCGTCGGTGAGCGACAGCACGTCCAGCGAGTCCAGGCTGCTGTAGCAGGTCCCGCCCCTCAGCAACGCCGACTCCACGATGCGCTCGAACGTGGAGCTGAAGCCGTCCCTGTTGCCCTCCCGGGCCTCCCTCTCCCCCGAGTCCCTCTCGTCCCTCTCGTCCCTCTCGTCCCTCTCGTCCCTCTCGTCCCTCTCGTCCCTCTCGTCCCTCTCCTCCTCCTCCTCCTCCTCCTCTTCCTCCCGCCCGTCCACCTGCTCAACGATCTCCTCAAACGTGGAGCTGAAGCTGTCCTGGTTCTGACTGACGGGCCCTAGAGGCTGGGCGCCGACCTCCTCCTCCTCCTCCTCCTCCTCCTCCTCCTCCTCCACCCCGGTGACGGTCTGTTCTACAGAGGATTCAAAGTTGGAGCTGAAGGCGTCCAGGTGCGGCTGCGTGGGCGTCTGCTCCCCTTCTCCTTCCTGTTCCTCCTCCCCCTCGTCTTCCTCCAGCTCTTCTGACCCATTTCCCAGCCTGTGTGGAGAGGAGAGGAGAGGAGAGGAGAGGGAGGAGAGGAGAGGAGAGGAGAGGAGAGGAGAGGAGAGGAGAGGAGAGAGAGGAGAGGAGAGGAGGAATATGGAAAAAGGAAAAAAAGGAGATCATTCCAGGAAAAACATTCCAGCCTCAATGACTTTTCATTCAGGAGAAAGAGCACTTTGGTAAATATTTGAAGCAGTGGACTAACTAGACCCACTGACAGATGGCCTATTTAATGGGTTCATAGAAAGCTCTTGTGGTTTTTCCTTTTCCTTTAGAGTGTTGTATAGCTTTTTTTGTGGTGCATGTAAAAGGTCTGCAAAGTCCAAACCCTGGACTGTTCCACAGGAGCTCCTACCTTCTCTCCTGAACCGCCTGAAACGGCTCGGTTTGCAGACAAGCTTCACTTCCATTACCTGATGACGTCACTAATGTAACACATTAGCCTAAGCCCTCCTTCCTGGGGTTTACAGCTGCGTTGGACACAAAGGGGGGGGGGGGGGAGGCTTGGGGGCGGTAGACCAATCACAACAAAGTGGGCTAGCTGACCAATCACAGCACAGTCTGGGCTTTTTGAGAAGGGGGGGTGGGTGGCTTAAAGAGACAGGAGCTATAAAACAAAGCGTTTCAGGCCGTTTTATTAAATTTTTGAACATTAAAGCATGTTAACTATATCTAGTGGAGCTCCCAAATGAAAGAATGAATGAGGAAATGAACGAGCATGATAATGATAAGACCCTTTTCAGAATGATGTATAGAGACAGCGGAACTAAAAGGTGTATAAAAGTATAAAATCTGCATCACATTCCTCACTCTTCATATGAACCATGACCCACTGCACTGAAACCCGCTGAAACAACTGAAGGTTCACTTATATAAAACAACAACATATCATTTAGTAATAACATACAAACATCTATAAATATTTTCCCATGGAAAATTTTCGGCAAATTAAAATCAGCCTTAGTCCTTCCAACCCACCGGAGGAGACTCTCTGAGGCGCGGCCCACAGCGGCGGGCCAAGCTGGCTGTTTTCCCCCTCAGTTTTTCCTCTGGCAGAAAACGTTTCCTCTGACGAGTGCATCCCTCCTCTCCGGTATCTCCGGTTTATTATTCATTAGCGGCGGTGGTTTGCGGTGGCGAGTGACCTCGGATGCACTTTTGATCTCCCATGCATTCCCCTCGCTCGTCCCTCGTCTGGTCTGTCTGACCCCCCCCCCCCCCATGGCGGTTTGACAGTACCACAGTATATACATGGGGAGGCAGTAGCTCAGTGGGTAAGGACTTGGCTTGGGAGCCGCAAGGTTGCCTGTTCAAGTACCCGAAACACCAGGTAAGTCGGTAAGTGCCCTTGAGCAAGGCACCCCCTACACGGCTCCCTGGGCGCTGTATAAACAGCTGCCCACTGCTCCTAATACTAGGATGGGTTAAATGTGAGAATCCTTCCGCTGTACTGCGTACACTGACAGATTTGAATGATAATTATTATATGTATACTGTTAGAATAAGCGAGAGAGGAGAGAACAAATGGGCCAACAAAATACTTTTTAGCTTTTCCTTTCTCTGCATAAATCCCTAGAGGACAAGGGGCTGTTGAGATAGGAGGTTGTTGGGTTGTTGGTGTTACTGCAACACAGATTGTATTTCAAACAATACAATGACATGTATCGACTATTCTCATACAATGTTTCTGAGGTTAATAAAGCTTGTCATAGGGACAGCTATTACTCTTTTATATGTTCCTAGTCCTTTCCCATAAAACAGCAATAATGTGTCTTGTCAACGTGTGACGATGAAGATGATGATGATGATGATGATGATGATGATGACAGATCCATGACTCACTGGTCTGAGCTGAGTCGAAGCTGAGGCTGACTCTCCTTTGTTTCTGGCTCCTTTCCCTCCTCTTGGTCCTTGACCTCCTCCTCCTCCTCCTCCTCCTGCTGCTCCACTTCTCCTGTGGTCACCCCCTCCGCCGGGCCGCCGCTTGGCCCCTCGCCCTCATTCCTTTCTCCTCCTCCTCCATCCTCTTCTTCTTTTCCCCGCGGCACCACCTCCGTCTGTCCGCTCTCCTTCCGCCGCGCTCCGCCGCCACCTCCCTCCTCCTCCTCCGTCTCTCTGGGGGCCTCGGCCTCCTCCTCCGTCTCTCTGGGGGCCTCGGCCTCCTCCTCCGTCTCTCTGGGGGCCTCGGCCTCTTCCTCCGGGTGCTCTGGTGGGTGGGGGGCGGGGGAGCAGGGGGAGGAGGGGGAGGAGGGGGAGGAGGGGGAGGAGGGGGAGGAGGAGGACTGGGGCAGGGAGTGCCCCTCCTCTGTCATGGTTCACTGTGGGGGGGGGGGGGTGGGGGGACTGGAGGCTGATGAAGATGCAGAACAGGGTGGGGGGGGGGGGGGGACAAGGTGAGAAGAGAGGAGGGAGAGAGCGAGAGAGAGAGCGAGAGCGAGAGCGAGAGAGAGAGAGATAGAGAGAGAGAGAGAGAGAGAGAGATGGGAGGGGAGTTAATAAGACATCTTACTGTGAGGAGAACTACAGGAGGAGCTAAAAACCTTCACACTAAGTAAGTCTTGCAGGCATAGGTACGACTTTGTATGTATGCATACATGTGTGTGTGTGTTCCATGTGTCTTCTAAGCCAGATGAGGCCCTGAAGAGCCTTTAAGAAGCCCAGCGAGGAAAGCTACAGAGCAGCAGACAGGAGACGACAGACAAGGAGAGAGGATTGCTCCATAAAGCCTATTCCTGTTGGATTGTTCTCTCCCTTAAAAAGATATACCTCTCTCTCTCTCTCTCTCTCTCTCTCTCTCTCTCTCTCTCTCCCTCTCTCTCTCTCTCTCTCTTTCTCTCCCCCCTCTCTTTCTCTCTCTCTCTCTCTCTCTCTCTCTCTCTCTCTCTCTCTCTCTCTCTCTCTCTCTCTCTCTCTCTCCTCTCTCTCTCTCTCTCTCTCTCTCTCTCTCTCTCTCTTTCTCTCCCCCCTCTCTCTCTCTCTCTCTCTCTCTCTCTCTCTCTCTCTCTCTCTCTCTCTCTCTCTCTCTCTCTCTCTCTTTCTCTCCCCTCTCTCTCTCTCTCTCTCTCTCTCTCTCTCTCTCTCTCTCTCTCTCTCTCTCTCTCTCTCTCTCCTCTCTCTCTCTCTCTCTCTCTCTCTCTCTCTCTCTCTCGCTTGTCGCTACATCTTTCGTTCCTTCGAAAGAATGATAAACAAGCAATTGACTACAAATCAGCGCTTTGATCAATGGAGATGTGCGTCATCTGCCTCCAGGGACCCAGGAGCCCATCTGATTTTCCAGCATTTTCCACCGCATCGATGGCTGCAGCAGCAGCAGATCACCGCCCTTGATGTGTGAACATCCCCTGCTCGTTCACTGAGGCGCAGTGACGTGTTGGTGTTGGACGGTAATAGTGCACAACCATTATGTGGAGTGTGTGTGTGTGCGGTTGGTGGCTGGTTTAAAGCAGCTTCACCTGGCCTGAGTTGGACTGATTGGCTGGTGAAGGCTGCACACCTGTGGGTCATTGTTAACCCACGTGTTCAAACAGCCACCACCACACACACACACACACACACACACACACACACTAGAGAGAGCTCTAGCATGTACCTTCTACACCCAAACCCTCTGGGATGTACAGTGTGTCGCTGATCTGGCAAGCTACAGCTAAAGCTCACATGTTGTTTCTTTGCGTGAACGTGTAAAAGTAAAGAAAAACATATACTACTATAGTTAGGGCGGGGGTGCTGAGGGTAATGATTGAGATGCAGCTTGACCAATGTTTGCGTGCGGGGCTTAAGTTGTAGCCTACATGACCGACCAATGGTGGCATGGCGAGAAGGCGGGACATAAGGAGAGATGTCAAAGTCATGTAAAGTAATGAAGACTGAAGGAAGCAGAGTCCCGGACATTTTGGGCGATTTAGAAATAAACGGACTGATGAATTGTTATAGTCCGGGAAAAAACGCTCTAATCAATGATTTTTATTGAAGAGCATAGACATAGAGCAGTGGTCCAGCGGAGGAGGAGGAAAATAAGTACTGAAAACAATCCATGCTCCCTCTAAACGGCTCTTCTAGTCACCAAGCAGCTGTGAGACGCTATGATAGAACACTTGGAACCAGTCCAAGTCCGTCTCCATCGGGAAACACATTGAACACCCATACTCTCGGTGAGTCTATTATTGTGCATACAGAATTAGGTTATCGAGAGAAGAGAAGTGAAAGAGAGAGAGAAGAGAAGTGGAAGAGAGAGAGAGAGAGAGAGAGAGAGAGAGAGAGAGAGAGAGAGAGAGAGAGAGAGAGAGAGAGAGAGAGAGAGAGAGAGAGAGAGAGAGAGAGAGAGTGGGAGATTGAGTGAGAGAGAGAGAGAGTAAGAGAGACGCAGAATGCTAACTATAAAACGATCTGCTGAGAGAGAGAGAGAGAGAGGAGAGAGAGAGGAGAGAGAGAGAGAGAGAGAGAGAGAGAGGAGAGAGAGAGAGAGAGAGAGAGAGAGAGAGAGAGTAA
>CM051001.1:4743042-4745542 GCA_027704905.1 Muraenolepis orangiensis | reverse complement strand
TGTGTGTGTGTGTGTGTGTGTGTGTGTGTGTGTGTGTGTGTGCGTGTGTGTGTGTGTGTGTGTGTGTGTTTGTGTGTGTGTGTGCGTGTGTGTGTGGTTTGCATGTGTGGGTGCATGCATGCGTGCGTATGTGCGGGTGTCTGAGTGCGTGTGTGCGTGCGTGCGTGCGCGCTGCGTGCGTGCGCGCGTGCGTGTGTGTGTGTGCGTGCGTGCGTGTGTGTGTGTGTGTGTGTGTTAGTCTAAACCCTATATAGATGCGATGACAGCAGACTGGGCCAGAGCTCATTAGCATGCGCCCCTGAGCGGTACCTCGGAGGCGTACGGGGAGACAGGGAGACTCAGCAGAATGAGGTCCAAACAAGCGCCCCTGTTTACCCTGACTGGAGCTTCTACAGGGACCCACAGAACTCTCACCCAGACCCCGCCCCCTAACCACCATGTGGGTGTCATCACTGTGCACTATTTACATAGGTAGCGAATTGCATTGTGCATGTATTTCTCACATGATCTTATACCGTTTGTCTGGGCGGGCGTGTGGGAAGGTCAGGGTGAGGGAGGAGGGGGGAGGAGGGGGAGAGAGAGGGGGGAGGATGGGGGGATAACAGAGCAAGAAAGGCCAAGGAAAACACTTGACCTTGCCAATGGTGACAGTGTGTGTGTGTGTGTGTGTGTGTGTGCGTGTCAGTATGTGTGTGTGTGTGTGTGTGCGTGTGTGTGTGTGTGTGTGTGCTTGTCAGTGTGTGTGCATGTCAGTGTGTGTCTGTGTGTGCGTGTGTGTGTGTGTGTGTGTGTGTGTGTGTGTGTGTGTGTGTGTGTGTGTGTGTGTGTGTGTGTGTGTGTGTGTGTGTGTGTGTGTATCAGTGTGTGTGTATATCAGTGTGGGTGTGTGTGGGTGTGTGTGTGTGTGCATTGGGGGAGAACATACACGCAACCCTGGGTCTGCCGGGCAGCCGACGGACAAAACATGTCACCATAGCAACAGCGTTGCTATGGGCCCCCTCCTGGCCTGTTGTAAATAGGGGACCTGTATCAATAAAGCATTCTCAGTTCACATTCTCAACAAACGTCAAACTAATTGTTATTTTTGGAGAGCTTTGTTCACATCGGAGGTTTAATATGACAGCATCGTAAATACCTGATTTAGCCTTAACTATTTTCGTAGCTAGATGTTGGAAAGGCTATTTTTAAAAATAGTAAAATATTTGCAGGTCAGCCATAAACTGCAGTTCCCATGAGAAGAGAAATACCACTCTCTTTTAAAAGCCAAATCAAATTGATCCGGTTTATTTTGAAAGTAGGTTAACATTTAACAACAATGACAGTGTTTCTTTGTTATATACTTCAGACAAATATTCAACATCAATAGATAGAATAACAATAATAGAAATAACCTTTTCTTCTGGTTCCGATGACAGATAGCAGAGCCTATCTCACGTGACTAATCCCACGACTAATGCAATCAGCATCTTCTCAAGGAGCCTCTTGTGTTCAATCGGAGGACAATGTGACAACTTCTGACTGCGATGAGTGAAGCATCGCACACTACTGTGTGTCTTCTGTTGACCCCATGAACCTGTAACCCTAGTTCAAAGGGTCAATCGTACTATATCGTCCATCGTATATATATATTTATATATATATTTTTATATATATATATATATATATATTATATATATATATATATATATATATATATTCTGGTTGAACATTCACAACACAGCATGAAAAACACACACAAGGTGGTTGTTCTTGTTGTGAAATAGTGATGGGAAACGTCTCCTCGCTGTATTTCACTGAGGAACTTATTAATAATAAACCAAATTAATAATAATAATAAATAGTGGAATCATGGCGAGTTACCGCCATGAGTGGCAGACCTCAATCTCCCTTCAGTTTAATAATCTTAACTTGGGAGTATAAGGAGGAGGTAGAGGATTACAAGACTTGGAATAACATTCATGAAAGGAAGTGTAGAGTACAGGCATCAAAATATAAATACGATCTGATCTTAGTTTAGAAAGAAATCTCCAGATGCTAGATTAAACAAAAATATCAAGAATCCCATCAGAGGGAGAGAGAATTGCTCACACAAAATCATGTCAGCCATATATCCTTCAAAGGACCTTCGAGGTCTGTGGTCATTTTCCAGTCTGATTCAAATGGCTGTTGACATATGGTCCAGCAGATGGCGCTGTGAAGGTGTTATGTCCGTTACAGTGCTTCTTCTTTACGCGCCACCATATGACGTGGTCGTGATTGAACACGTGGTGTCTGCCGCTGTTGTGGCTGTGATGACGTGTGTGCATGGAATCCCCCCCCCCCCCCTAACCCTATCAGGGTACGGGAAAAGGGAGAAACTGATAATCGATGATACGTGATTGAGTTCTGCTTAATGATTAGACTCGTTAGACTCTCTCTATCTGGTTTTCCATGAGCCAATCAGTGGCAAGTGATAACGTGTTCAGGTAAGTCTGGAAGTAGGTCCAACCTATTTTTGGAA
>CM051001.1:4728042-4735542 GCA_027704905.1 Muraenolepis orangiensis | reverse complement strand
TTATTTAAAAAACTAAACAAAACACATTAAACAGATTTAAAATACGAGCAACAATTAGACCTGAAGCGTCTTCCAGAGGGCGGCAGGTCAAACAGACGCTGGGTTTTTCTTGTATGCCGGCTGTTGGCTGTGGGAAACGGAGAAAACGTCTTCCAAAACGCGCCTCAAACACCCACACAGCCAGCGTTCCACAGGCGGTTCCACAGCCAGCGTTCCACAGGCGGTTCCACAGCCCGCGTTCCACAGGCGGTTCCCCGGAGGAGCCGTGATTCGAGGAAGTGATTCACGTGGTTCTAAACGTCTTTAGAAATGCGTTAGACCCCACATTCATGCCAGCAATAATGGAAAGTAACTGGACGTGGAGGTGTGTATCCAAAGGTCTCTCTCGGTCTCTCGGTCTCTCGGTCTCTCTCTCTCTCTCTCTCTCTCTCTCTCTCTCTCTCTCTCTCTCTCTCTCTCTCTCTCTCTCTCTCTCTCTCTCTCGTCTCTCGGTCTCTCTCTCTCTCTCTCTCTCTCTCTCTCTCGGTCCCTGGTAGGTAAAGGCTTGGCCTTGTCATCCATCAGAGAGCGGTGTTCAACACTGACATCAGCTGTGATTAGTTAGCTCCCCCGTGGGACCATTAGCATTGGAGGAATTCAATGTTGATGGTTTTCACTTCCAGGTGTAAACCGACGACCTCCACCCGTGAAACACTCCTGGTAAATGCCCCACCAAACCCAGGTTGATGAAGTTTGATCTGCCAAATAAGAGAGACTTTCTGGACTGTCTGCTAGAACAGGAAGGTCGCCGGTTCAAGTCCCCAAAACACCTGGGCTGCACTGCCGAGGTGCCCTTGAGCAAGGCACCAGCCCCCCTCCACTGCTCCCCTGTATATACAATAGCTGCATACTGCTCCTAATACTAGGATGGGTTAAATGCAGAGGAACACATTTCACTGTGTGTGTGTGTGACCAATAAAGAGGATTCACTCCTCCAGGTTTAGGTGTTAGATTGAGACTCTTAACCGTGAGTCGCTTGTTGTCCTGCAGGTTTCACGATGCATGCGTGGCTCAGGGGGTCAGGGAAGCTCCCTCAGCCCCCGAGAGAGAGATGGAGCGACAAGGCCGGGAACCAGAAGCACCGCTGGCCCCAGATAATGTACGTACTGTGTGTGTGTGTGTGTGTCTGTGTGTGTGTGTGTGGGTGTGGGTGTGTGTGTGTGGTTTTTCCCCTGTTGGTTTTTTCTTAAAACATATCCTCCCTTTATCACGAAGGCAGATGTTCTCATGGACTCTCATGGCAGTTGCGTGTTCAGTTAAAGAACGGTCGGACAACATTTCATGAAGACCCGTCTCCCTAGCAGCCCACTGGTGTAGGGAGGGACCACCGTGGTAGCGTCCTCCTCCCCATGTGTCATCAGGGCCCCCAGGGGGGGGGGGGGGGTGGAGGGCAGGCAGACGTACCGGACATAGCGCCTAATGAGTGACGCATCGGTCCCAAACATCAGGTCTCGGGGTGGAGAGAAACACAGAAAGGCGGGACTATACTGTAGGTAACGTTAGGACCATCTAGAATCCACTGTCCTGGGACTATACTGTAGGTAACGTTAGGACCATCTAGAATCCACTGTCCTGGGACTATACTGTAGGTAATGTTAGGACCATCTCGAATCCACTGTCCTGGGACTATACTGTAGGTAACGTTAGGACCATCTAGAATCCACTGTCCTGGGACTATACTGTAGGCAACGTTAGGACCAACTAGAATCCACTGTCCTGGGACTATACTGTAGGTAACGTTAGGACCATCTAGAATCCACTGTCCTGGGACTATACTGTAGGTAACGTATGGACCATCTAGAAGCCACTGTCCTGGGACTATACTGTAGGTAACGTTAGGACCACCTAGAATCCACTGTCCTGGGATTATACTGTAGGTAACGTTAGGACCATCTAGAATCCACTGTCCTGGGACTATACTGTAGGTAACATTAGGACCAACTAGAATCCACTGTCCTGGGACTATACTGTAGGTAACGTTAGGACCATCTAGAATCCACTGTCCTGGGACTATACTGTAGGTAACGTTAGGACCATCTAGAATCCACTGTCCTGGGACTATACTGTAGGTAATGTTAGGACCATCTCGAATCCACTGTCCTGGGACTATACTGTAGGTAACGTTAGGACCATCTAGAATCCACTGTCCTGGGACTATACTGTAGGCAACGTTAGGACCAACTAGAATCCACTGTCCTGGGACTATACTGTAGGTAACGTTAGGACCATCTAGAATCCACTGTCCTGGGACTATACTGTAGGTAACGTTAGGACCATCTAGAATCCACTGTCCTGGGACTATACTGTAGGTAACGTATGGACCATCTAGAAGCCACTGTCCTGGGACTATACTGTAGGTAACGTTAGGACCATCTAGAATCCACTGTCCTGGGACTATACTGTAGGTAACGTTAGGACCATCTAGAATCCACTGTCCTGGGACTATACTGTAGGTAACGTTAGGACCATCTAGAATCCACTGTCCTGGGACTATACTGTAGGTAACGTTAGGACCATCTAGAATCCACTGTCCTGGGACTATACTGTAGGTAACGTTAGGACCATCTAGAATCCACTGTCCTGGGACTATACTGTAGGTAACGTTAGGACCATCTAGAATCCACTGTCCTGGGACTATACTGTAGGTAACGTTAGGACCATCTAGAATCCACTGTCCTGGAACTATACTGTAGGTAACGTTAGGACCATCTAGAATCCACTGTCCTGGGACTATACTGTAGGTAACGTTAGGACCATCTAGAATCCACTGTCCTGGGACTATACTGTAGGTAATGTTAGGACCATCTAGAATCCACTGTCCTGGGACTATACTGTAGGTAATGTTAGGACCATCTAGAATCCACTGTCCTGGGACTATACTGTAGGTAGCGTGAGGACCATCTAGAATCCACTGTCCTGTGTTCCAACCATCCAGAGCCCATCGCCGGAGAGGAAGGAGAAGGAGCCGGAGCCCGGAGACGTCTCCTTGGAGAGCCACGGCGAGGCCGCCTCCTCCTCCTTGTATACTTACCGCCGTGGGAGCGCAGGCGGCGACAATCTCCTGCACGGCCGGGCCCCTCGTCGCGCACCCCTGCTCCGTAACCACGGCAACCACCTGCCACTCAGAGCGCAGTCGCTAGACGCAGACTGGACGCTCCCGCTAGACGGAGGTGAGGAAATTAAACACAGGAGCCGGGGGGGGGGGGGGGGGGGGGGGGGAGGGAAGTGGAGCAGACCGACTGAAAAATGAAAATCGAATCATCATATTCCTGTCTGATCATTTACAATCAGACGGCGGCCGTGGTTGCTAATCGAATGACCCCCCCCCCCCCCGATGTGTCTCTCTCCTTTCTCAAGTGGCGCCAGGCGACCCGGAGAGGGAGGAGCCTGCGTTCGGGGGCCGCGTGGCCCGGCTGAAGAGGACCTTGGTACCCGGGACGGCGGAGTCCCCCAAGCCCCCCGTACCTGTCAGACCCCCCGACCTGCAAACAGTCCACCGGGGCATGGCAGCTCGTAGCTAGCGAGCTAGCTAGCGGGCTGCTGCATTCAGTGTCTATGTGTGCTGTGTTGCTGTGTTGGCATTGTACTGTAGCACTCACACACACACACACACACACACACACACACACACACAGTGCAGTGAGTCCAGCAGGACGACCACAACGCAAAGACATGTCACCAGGCCACACAGGTTGCTGACCCCCCCCGGCCGGAGGAAGGACGAAGTGGTTGGGCCTCTGGGTTGGGCCTCATTTGGAGGCCGACTGGGAGTCATCAGATGGACATCAGACAGAGGGGACCTGAGTGATGACAACACAGTCTGAAATTGAACAGAAAAAAATGTCTGTGTGTTTTTTTAATTAATTAAAACGTTTTTTAATATATATATTTTTACAATCTGAGGATATTCCGACAGGGCCGATTATATTGTCTTCATTTTTAAGATGTTTTTTTGAATAAAAAACCATGTTTTAGTATTTATTTTTATATGTCCAATTGTAAATATTGTGTAAACGTGGCTGAACGTGGTCTGTCTGTGTGACCTCCTGTCTGTCGATGTGACAACTTCCTCTTTTTCAATAAAAATAGGGACGACGACGACCAAAATAAATCAACGCCAAAATAAACCAAAAGCTGTCTCTTTAAAACAAATATCTTCTACCCCCCCCCCCCCCCCCCACACACACACACACACCCTATGACGCCAAATCAGACGAGCTGGTCTTTAATAGACTAAAGGGTCGACTTTTGGAAAAGGGGAATAAATAAGGTCGCCCTTAAACTCGCCGACACGGATACCGTGACGCGCGTCCACCGAGGGGAGAATGTGGCGGTCTGGAATGGGTGTTGGCGTTTCATCAGATATTATGTGTGTGTGTGTGTGTGTGTGTGTGTGTGTGTGTGTGTGCGTGCGTGTGTGTGTGGGGAGGGGAGGAGAGGGGGGGGGGGTCTGACGTCACCGCCCTTCTCCGACTTAGAGGAGTGGAATGTTTGACCTGGAGTTACTGCTTAACCACGGGGGTGGTCGGTCGGTGGGGGGGGGGGGGGGGGGGGGGGGGAGCGAGGAGGGAGGGGGGGGTGGGGTGATGTCACGTGATGTCCTGTTATTAACGCGTTTTATCTCACAGGAGACACACGAGAGAGTCGCCATGTGACCTATAAGTCTATATCCTTTATAATGGTGTGGAACACTGTGTTTTACGCGGTGTGTGTGTGTGTGTGTGTGTGTGACTATAGCGCACAGGCTGTATGCCTTTATACTTCTGTCACGTGTTTTCGGGGGATTTAAAATCCTCTATTTTACAGTTTTTTTTAATTGTGTTTATTTAATGTGCGCCACTCATAAGATCACACACGATGAACTCTCCCTCAGGGAGCAGACCATTGCGAATGAAGTCCACTACTGATAGGAGAGGAGTCGTTTACTAATTCAACTTGGAGAGAGAGAGAGAGAGAGAGGGGGGGGGGGGAGAGAGCGAGAGGGGATCCGAACGTATAGCGAACCCTATCGATGAGATCAAACAGAGCAAAGCCGATTAACACGGACCGCAGAGCGGGGCCCACAGTGTGGAGAACCCTCACCATGCGTTCACACACACACACACACACACACACACACACACACACACACACACACACACACACACACACACACACACACACACACACACACACACACACACACACACACACCCGGGTTCAGGATGTGGTTATTATCTGAGCTGGGGATAGAACGTGTGTGTGTTTGGTAAGTGGTAAAGTTACATTAGTGTGTAACTATTATGCTATTATTATTATTAGTGTGTGTGTGTGTGTGTGTGTGTGTGTGTGTGTGTGTGTGTGTGTGTGTGTGTTTCTGCCCTGCGTGCGTGTGTGTCTCGTACGCAGTGTCTTGCATATGTCTTGAATCATGTGACTTTCCGCGGCCAGTCATGCACACACACACACACACACACACACACACACACACACACACACACACACACACACACACACACACACACACACACACACACACACACACACACACACACACACACACACACACACACACACACACACACACACAGCGTGAAAACCCCGTCCCCCGTCTATATATAGTAGGTCAGTGTAGGGTTTCCTCTGTGCGGCATTGTAGGACTTGGGCCATCTTTTCCCTTATTAGAGAGAGAGAGAGAGAGGGGTGACCGGGTGCGAGGGGGGGGGGGGGGGTAGGATCGCTATAGCTTTATTAACGACGTTTTTATTTATCTGTTATTTTATACCCAAGAGCGCAGCGCGTCGTGTCTCCCCCCTTGGCCCGGTGACTCGGGGAGGGAGGAGGAGGAAGAAGCCCACACCATGAATGGCATCCGATGGTCCGCGGCACAAACGCAACACAATGTGCCCATTGATTCATCCATTCATTCATTCATGCATGCATGTGTCTTTTTACGCGTGACACGGCGTACGTGTGTGTAAAGACAAAATGAATGCGTCTCCGGTGGTTTAATTGGATGAGAGTTACGAGCAGGAGATTAAAGCCAATTATATTCCAAAGTCGCCAGAGTTCTTGTTCTTCTACGCCTGTAACGCAGAAATGGGGCATTTGGAGAGGAGGTGGTGGTGGTCGTCGTGCTGTTGTTTCATGGAACGAGGAGGCTTCAAAGAGAGCCCCCCCCCCACCCTCACCACCACCCCCACCCCCCCCCCCCCACCACCACCACGTGATGTCTCAGGCTGACTGAACAATGACATTAGAAGGACCAGATCGGTTTGAGCATCCATTGACCAAAGTGTAGTTGTTGTGCACTAACTCGTCCTGTGGGAACTAGGAAAAAGGTTATAGTTAGTTAATAGTCTCCTCTTTCTTTTTTGCCGCATTTCATTCCGATATGTTGACCAGTATCTCAATCAGTAAAGTAAAAACCTACTGGAACCTCTTTTTTTTAAATAATATCTATAAAAAATAAGAAGGATATCTTGACTTGACTGTTTGTTCATTCAAGATTATTAGATTATTATATGCCAGTCTCAAAAGACTTTGAAGGCATTCAATCACATTCAATCAGATTAGGCCTCAGTGTCGACCCTTAACCCCCGAGAGGGACAGGGGAGAGTCCCCTCTATCCCAGGGGAGAGTCCCCTCTATCCCAGGGGAGGACGGACCTTTAGGAGCGGACTGGGGTGCTGGTTCCCCTCTGAGTCCCGGCTCATCAGACCCGTACACATAGAACGGTTCTGTGAGATGCTCTTCCAAAACGGAGGGATGCCGTTACCTTCATGTAGGACTAAAGGCCGACATCATAGTCTCCTCCCACATATCTACCAGACTCCAAAAAAACATTTAAAAGTGTTTTTGCTCAATACAATCATCGAGTCACTTAAAAATGCTTTTATATGCTTTATGCACAATTCAACATATCATGTACATATCATCCATCGGTCACTTTATTGGTAATTTATTGTGTATAGTAATTTTATAGTAATAGTGTTTTAGAAAAGTCCTACTGCGGTAAGGGGATGGGGAGTAAGCATTCCGTTGTACTTGTTGCACATGGCAAATAAAAACATCTTGAATCTTGAATGAATCCTTGGGTTGTTGTTGTGTCCATAGGACACTTTCATATGGACAGTGAGACGTAACGGAGCAGGAACCACCACAACCCCCCGGTCTGCTACCCACGTCAACGGAGGAGGAGGAGGAGAGGAGGAGGACAGGAAGAGGAGGAGGAGGAGGAGAGGAGGCCTCCATGTTTACCCCGAGCCGTGAGTCCTCCTGGTGCCCCTGACTGACTTCCTGGCTAAGCCTTTCTGTTCATGAATAATTTAATCCAATTAAAGACGGTGGCCTATCAGCACGCAGCGTGAGCCGGAGGGGGCGGCGGCACTTGCCGAAAAACAATAACGTTAAGGACATCATGTGGCTGACGTTTAAAAATATATATATGTATATGTATATATATACATATATATATATAT
>CM051001.1:4695542-4725542 GCA_027704905.1 Muraenolepis orangiensis | reverse complement strand
CGTGCTGTGCTTTCTCTCTGCCTCTCTGACAAACACGCACACAAACACGCAATCCCCCACCCCCACAGGCGCGCCCGTGCACACACACACACACGCTCACGCACACACACACACAGGGGGGGGGGGGGGGGGGGGGAGTCACGCGCACACACACACACACAGTCCCTCTGCGATCCCCCTGACTGAAGGCGCACAGGAAGTGCAGCCGTGGCCCAATTATAGCGTGACACCTCGGGCCGGCCGTTACCATGGTTACGCCTTCCCTGCGGTCCCCTGGAGTGTGGCGCTGAGGAAGAAGGTCTTATCACATCAGCCATCGTTACGGCAACAAGCACACACACACAAAAAAATAAAAAAACCCAGCCTATAAACCAACGGTTTCGACCCAACGTGGCTCCATCACGTGCACATAGGTTAAGTGTGCACGTTAGTGTACGTGTGTCTACATTAAGATACACTTGTGAGTCCCAACCAAAAAAAAATCCCCCCACCCCCCCCATTTAAAAAAGGTGGAATAGTTTTAGAATTGGTGAATATTTGTCTTGTTTTAGGTTTTGGGAGCTTGTGCATGCGCACTCAATGGCAGGGAACCTGCCAGAGCGGTGTGTAGGTGTGCTCGTGTGTGTGTGTCCATGTGTGTGTGTGTGTGTGTGTGTGTGTGTCTGTGGCACTGTGATAAGGCTTGCAGCCACACCATTAGGTGACTCATAATCCGTACGACTCACGCTCACGTATATATACACACACACACACACACAACACTGCACTCTTAGTACTACATGTGTACAACACAAATGCTTTACCCCATCCACGCAAAACACACACACACACACACACACACGTACACATAGTTGTACACAACCACCCCGAAGACAATTAGACACCATCCATTTCTTTCTTTTATTTGAAAAGGCCAAACAGCGCTATACAGTACAAGTTGCACGTGAAATCATTTACTCTAGGCCTGAACGCGCCCCATCTCTTGCTGATGCGTTGACGTCAGAACAACAGAATAACCGTTTAACAAAACTCCCGTAAGAAAGAAAAACGAAAAGCATTTGGCTCGTTTGTAATCTCATAACACAATACATCCAAACCGGAAAGAGATGTAAAAAGAAACCAAAAAAGACATATTGTTGTTTTTTTTGCCAGATATTTACAGACTATTTACACATTTTTGTAACGGTTTACTTATTGATACACACCGGCATCCTTCTAATCTCTCCACTCCAAAGTCGCTGATTGTCAAAAGAAAGGATGGTGAGTGTGTGGACCAGCAGCTGGCCTTCAGAGTCACCCCCAGACCCCCTGGTACCCCATGGTGTTCTCGTCTCTCCACGCTTCCCGCCCCAAACTATCCTCCGATGGCGCCACGCCGCTGACCCGCCGCCCGTCCTCATGCGTCCCGTCGCCGCCCACTATCCATCCAGAGCCCCGTGGGCCCTCTCCTGCGCCAGGCCCAAAGTGAATTCAGAACCCCTCAGGTCGAACCCGGGAACCCGGGTATCGAACCCGGGTCCGCCCGGCTTCCTCTTCAGCTCCTCGCACTTCCTGTACTTGCAGATCTGGTGTCCCCGCTTGCGGTTGCGACAGCTGCTGCACTGGTCGCAGTTGCGCTGGCGCCGGCACGGCACGCACTCCCCGCAGCGTTTCCTCTTCCTGCGGCCCCCCACCCCGCTCCCGCCCCCGCCGGCGCCCAGTGAGCCGGGGGAGTAGCCCTCCCCCACCAGCCCCTCCATGCCCTCCCCCCCACTCGCCGCCGCTGCCGCCGCCACCGCCGCCGCTGCGCTACGCCAGTGCGCCGCACCGCCCATCTGGAAGCCCGCCGCCAGCGGGAACAGAGCCGGACTGAAGGGGAACCAGGCGCCCAGGAACGGCTGGAACTCGGTCCCGCATCCTAGGAGCGTGTCCTCCTCTTCCTCCTCCTCTGGCCCCGAGCTCACCTCGCCTCCTCCTCCTCCGCCGCCACCGCCGCCTCCTCCTCCTCCTCCTGCCCACGTCGCCCTTCTCGGCCCTGGCCTCGGTGGTGCGAGCCGGCTGGCCGCCCGGCTGGGCCAGGGCCGCCTGCTCCGTGGAGGGGTTGAGCGCCAGCAGCCCCGCCCGCATCAGTAGCTCTGCGGCGTGGGCCAGGTGCAGCCCGCTGGGAGACTCCCACATGTCAGGCCAGCAGGGGGCCCGACGGGGCTTGCTGGGGGCCTGGCTGGACCTCTGCAGCTCCTGCTGCTGCTGCTGGAGCTGCTCCTGGAGCTGCTCCTGGAGCTGCTCCTGGAGCTGCTGCTGCTGCTCCTTCAGCTGCTGCTGCTGCTCCTTCAGCTGCTGCTGGTGGAGCTGCTCCTTCAGCTGCTGGAGGTGCTGCTGCTCCTTCAGCTGCTGCTGGTGGTGCTGGAGGAGGCTGCTGACGTCCACCTGGGCCGCGGGGGCGCTGGGGGTGGAGATGTAGTGGGAGAGCGTGTAGGGGTGGCTGGAGCGCTTCAGGCTGGGTCTCAGTGGCTCGTTGGGTATTTTGGCGCAGCTGGTGGTGGTGCCCTGGTCTGGGGAGGAAGGGCCGGCGACGTCTACGGCAGTGGACATAGCAGTGACCGTGTGTTGGTGGTGTGCTGGTCCTGTGTGTGTGCTGTGGGGGGAGGGTGTGTGTGTGTGTGTGTGTGTGTGTGTGTGTGTGTGTGTGTGTGTGTGTGTGTGTGTGTGTGTGTGTGTGTGTGTGTGTGTGTGTGTGTGTGTGTGTGTGCGTGAGGAGAGGTAAGGGAACAGGGAATGGGGGTGGGGGGGGGGGGGGGGGAGTGGTAGCCGATGTGCGGATGACAACTGTCCTGCTGTTACTTCAGCCAAAATGGCAAGCCTTGGCCAGTGTCCCTATTCCCATTCTCTGGTGCAGCCTCAGAGTCCTGGGGAGCCACAAATAAACGGAGGGAATGAATAGAGGAAGGTTAAGAATAGAAATACTGTTAAACGACAATACCAAAAAAAAAAGGATAGCCGGCCTAACAGATGTTTACTAAACACTTGGACATTATGTTTGAAAATGGAGTCATAACATGTGAATAATATCTGTCTTTTTCAAAAAAAAAAAGTGTACATAATATGCTTTTGGGGGAATATTCCTCTCATAATAAAACATCCACGGACGGGACCAACATAGATCAGATGTGTTTTGTCAATGATTTCCGTATACAAAAGGCAGTGTGCCCCTTTAAGGATTTCACGGTATATCAATGCAATCAATAACAGAGCGACAACAATATGCAAAGATATGCGCATATGCGCAGGTCAAATGTGGAGCGGGCTTTTCAAATACATTTTGACGACTGCTTGTTATGTGTGCCAGACTCATAACAAAAAGCACAGGCGAGCAGATTGTGTGGAAACCAGCAGGAAAAAGAGGTAGTCTTTTGTCTCGGGTACGGAGGAGACCAGCGAGGAGGTGCGCATCGATGCGGTTGCGGATGAGGAGGATAAAAAAAGAAACGAGGCTTCACTCCGGGTCAGTGTTTGTTGAGAAAGAAAAACTATTTACGCAATTAACATGGGGTACAACCAGGGTGGAGGAGGAAGAAGAAGAAGCTGTCAAACAGCCCCTACCGGTGTGTGTGGAACGAACGGTTAACCTAAGAGCAGCAACGGTGTGTGTGTGTGTGTGTGTGTGTGTGTGTGTGTGTGTGTCGAGGCTGACCACCGGCCGAGTGGTCGTTGCGACACGTCGTCTACAACAACCGCCACCGACCGACCGCTCGTTAACACACACACACACACACACACAAAAAGGAATGTGTCGGTCGGAATAATAATAATAAAACGCGGTCCTGCTTACCTTGTGACACCGGTCCCGACGAACTCCTCGAATCGGATGTGCGGTGTGGAAGTGGAGTCATGGAGGAGTAGGATTTCGGTGCTATTCTAGCGCATACATGGACGGCGGACCTCCCGATTCCTCCACCTATCCGTCCCCGCTGTTCCCCGCGGAGGGTATGCAAACACACGGCACGGAATTTGGGGGCGTCGCTCAAAATACGAAGTGGACTTCGAGCAAAAACCGAATCAGCAAACTGGACCCCCACACTCAAACCCCCCCCCCCCCTCCCCCCCCCCCCCCACCAATGACAGCTTTACTTTATTTCAGACATTTTTACCCTATTCGCCCTGACATGGCACACTACTTGTACTGCATGGACTACATGAATTTTTTTTATTTTTGACCTTATTCCATGCAATAAACTATTTTTGTTTTAAGTAAAATACACATAACATACAATCAAATAAAGTGAAAATATCCTAATCATGAATTGCACGGACACACACACACACACACACACACACACACACACACACACACACACACACACACACACACACACACACACACACACACACAGGATTTTGATATGACTTAATACGTGTGTGTGTGTTTGTGTGTGTGTTAAAATTATTTGACGACTTAATATGTGTGTGTGTGTGTGTGTGTGTGTGTGTGTGTGTGTGTGTGTGTGTGTTTCTGTGTTAAAAGGATTTGATATTACTGAATATGTGTGTGTGTGTGTGTGTGTGTGTGTGTGTGTGTGTGTGTGTGTGTGTGTGTGTGTGTGTGTGTGTGTGTGTTAATGTATGTAATACACACTGTATAACTCACTAAGATATGCATTAGCCTATATGGATGTCATCTAAGGATGGGGTTTGAAATAGGCCTACTGGGTATCGGGTAATTATTAATTGTAGATTCGTGAAAGTCACTTCATGGAGACATATGGCGGACATGTTGCACGGGGCAGACCGTAGGCTCCACTTTGACAGCCTGTGTGTGTGTCATCTTCTCGTGTCTCGTGTCTTCTTATTTGAGTGGTGACCTTCATTTTACCGCAACTATCCTACCAAAGAAATGGATGAACCTGGGTGCGATAGAAAAAAATAGAGAAAAAAATTGATGTCAATAAAATTTGCATCATCTGTCAAATGTCACAATTAGGAATACATGTCCAATACATATATGTTGTAATGATACTCCTAGAGGACTATCATTTAATATGCAGTGATACTGCGCATAACTCCTTGCCAAAACAAAGTACAGCCAGTAAGACCAGACAGGAGGCAGACCTCCTAAAGCCCCTCCATAATAAAGCGCCATCCCGTCTGGTCCAAAGCCGCTCCGGGAAGACCAGGCCGGCGAGTCCACTCCGCCTCTTGTGAGCGCCCGGCGTTTTGGCACGCAGTCAAATGCATCGTGCGTGTGTGTGTGTGTGTGTGTGTGTGTGTGTGTGTGTGTGTGTGTGTGTGTGTGTGTGTGTGTGTGTGTGTGTGTGTGCGTGTGCGTGAGAGTGTGTGTGTGCGTGAGAGAGAGAGGGTGTGTGTGCGTGTATGTGTGCATGTGTGTGTGTGGGGCTGTGTGTCACTATGGGAGCGGGGCTCGGGCTCGCCATAATCACACAGCCTTACCCCTACGCTGTCTGGTCTCTGGACTGTTCATGAAAACACAGCGTCTTCTAGCGGTCACTATGGACACTGCCACATCTTAAAATGGCCACTGGTCCTTGTTGTGGCCATTGCAGTGGCGACTCTATGCGGGCCGGTCCCCGACACCTGGGCCGGATCAGAGCGCTGGGGCCTCCCAGACAATGAGCAGGGCGCTGGATTGCAGTGAGTGGGCCACCAGGGGTTCTCTCATTGAGTTCAGCAATTAACGCTGTCTCTCTCTTGTTGATGGGAGAACTGGTCAAATTGCAATGTGGCTGTTAAGTGCACAGAAAGCAGTTTGAAAGATGCAATTGTTTGGAAGCAATCCATGTGTCACACACACACACACACACAGACAATACTCGTAGTACAAAAATCAGTCTTTTACACCAACAACAAAGAAAGGAGGAATCCAGAAATCTGACCACTTTAAATGTTTATTCACAATAATTTATTCGATCACAACACAAAATCGGCATTCAATTGAAAATGACGACTCAAAGCTAAATATATTCTTTCGGAAGGCAGAACTTTTGTCCCACTCAGTCTGAATTCTCTCACCCATTAAATACAACAAAAGAAAACTCGGGAAGAATGAAGACTCAAGCAAACCCAGAAGACCCTCGACATCACCTCAGACGTGTGCGCATTAGGGGGGGGGGGGGGGGGTACTATAGCCTCCATCTACCATACACACAATGACCCAAGCTGCAGTTATGCAATTTCTACAAAAATAAAACATTCATTACAGATCTTTGTCTGCGTTTTAGACCACAACTCCGTGTTTTAAAGGCTTAATCCCGAGCGGTAAGGACACCATGAGTGAGAGAAAGAGCAAGTGACTTTAGCACACAGAGCAATGAAGACCGTTCAATTGTTTTGTATATTTGGGATGGCATAGAAAGCTATGAGAGTCATCACCCTTGATAGCAAGACATCGTTCCCCAGATTCCCTTTTTTGTGATTAACTGATGATGCAAATTATTTTATTTGAGCACTTTCCACAATATTTGTCATCCGAACTGGTCATCAGAAATCCACTGTAGGCAGAGGTTGGTTTTAAAAAACATGTAAGACTCAGCTCAATCGACAGTGTTAATGTGGTTTATTATTGTAATTGTAGTAATAATTGGTATCATCTCCACGGGTTCCCTCCCTAGCGGTAGGCGTACCGAGGGGAGGACCCCGAGGGGAGGACCCCGAGGGGAGGACCCCGAGGGGAGGACCCCGAGGCGGCGGGCGGCGGATGGACTCCGGGTTTAGGCGTCTCGCTTCTTGATGATGAGCGGGCCTACGTTGTCCCCGGTCTCCTCGTTGTGTTTCGTGTGGGCGCCGTCGCAGTACGGGAACTACAGGAGGGAGGGAGGGACGGGTCAATAGAGACAACGGGTACTACCGTCCACACGTAGAGAACGACTAGCATCACGTCAAACTCCGCCAAAAACTTCTCAATGAAACGGTCGTAAAAATAAATTGTGCTGACAATATTTGCGGATTCAAATCAATGAATAGTTACTTTGATATAGTTTAGATTTAGGGATGAACTGATCCGATACTCTGCAT
Source organism: Muraenolepis orangiensis (assembly GCA_027704905.1). NCBI lineage: Eukaryota > Metazoa > Chordata > Actinopteri > Gadiformes > Muraenolepididae > Muraenolepis > Muraenolepis orangiensis. The sequence continues at coordinate 4,718,537 of CM051001.1, read as the reverse complement.
CAAAACCAAATACTGGCCTAAAGGGTATCCGAGCACAGAGGTGTTGTGTTATGTCATGTTATGTTTTTTTCTCCATAAATGTAGCCAATACAGAAAGCATGAACAAAAACATAGCTTCATATAAAATAATATCAAAGAGTATCACTCTCTTGTCAATCAGACTTCAGAACAGTTTCTACCCCAGAGCATTGAACACTGACTGTTCTGTGTGACCACCACACTGTATTGCATCAATACCAAGTTACATGTTGACATCCCACCGTACCCTAGTATGTATATACATTATAGAATTGGCACTACTTTTACATAGGGCCACTGCAATACCGCAATTAAATCTGTAAACAATCTTTTTCAATTGTTGCGTGTAAAAAGTGACCGTTTGGATAGCTACACAATTTTGGCAATAACGGCATTCTGAATCACTTCACAGCATGTCTGCTGTTTGGAAGTACGTTAAACTCGAGGTGGCAATTTGGAACGCTTGCAAATTGCAATCAGTGTCGGACGTGACGACAGTAGTCTGTGCATCCCGATTTAGATTCATGGTGGTTTGATTCATCCATCAGCGTGAATCCAAGATCACTTTCGGAACTGGTGGACAGGCCAGTCTGTGAGACAGAATCTCACAGACTGGAGAAGTAAATTGACAATGAAAAGTGATTACTGGAAGCCCTACTCAAAAAGTACACACACACACACACACACACACACACACACACACACACACACACACACACACACACACACACACACACACACACACACACACACACACACACACACACACACACACACACACACACACACACACACACACACACACACACACACCACACACACACACACACACACACACACACACACACACACACACACACACACACACACACACACACACACACACACACACACACACACACACACACACGGAGGTAGTTGGGGAAAATAAGGAGGAATAATAATAAAACACATGATAACAATAGTGTGGCTTTTGCTTTGAAACCACACATCCAGAAATGTGAAACAGGATTTTCCCATGATTTGTATAATTAGCTCATTAGTAGTAGCAGCTACAGACAGCTCCCATTACGGCGGTCTCTCCCAGTACGGCGGTCTCTCCCAGTACGGCGGTCTCTCCCAGTACGGCGGTCTCTCCCATTACAGTGGTCTCTCCCATTACAGCGGTCTCTCTCAGTACGGCGGTCTCTCCCATTACGGCGGTCTCTCCCAGTACGGCGGTCTCTCCCAGTACGGCGGTCTCTCCCAGTACGGCGGTCTCTCCCATTACGGCGGTCTCTCCCAGTACGGCGGTCTCTCCCAGTATGGCGGTCTCTCCTATTACGGCAGTCTCTCCCATCTCTATAGCATACAGCTAAGGTAGCAACCATATACGATGCTACTGTAGGCGGAAAAGAACAAGCGTAAATGGAAAAGATATCGCCCCTCAGTTATGCTCCCAACAGTCCTACCATTTCTCTAAACACCGATAAACAGCACCTTTTTTGCTAATTGATCCACAAACATAATATGGAGCGGGAGAGAATTACCGTCAAGAGGCTTCCCCATCGCATTTTACAGTCTTTCATTTGATTGCTCCATTAGTTCAAGCAACCCTAACAAGACGACTGGCCGGCCTGGTGGCCTAGTACGAGTGTTCAGCCTTAACAACACCAGATCCCAGTGCTACTGTATGAGCGGTGGCGGTGCACAGGACAGACGACGGCGACAGACCTTCTTGGACTTCCAGCAGCGGCAGTAGACTGCCTTGGTGCCGATGTCCTCCATGTCAAAGCTGTGCACCACCTTGGGGCTGTCCTTGCATATGCAGGTGTTGACCTGGCCCTTCTGGCAGTTGCGCCCGTTCAGGTAGCTGCTGAGGAAGAAGCCGCCCGCCGCCGCCACCACCGCCACGGGCAGGGCTACGAGCAGCTGGTCTGAAGGAGGGAGGGAGGCACAAAGTACAGTACAGGAGGCCAGGCACATACAAAAAGGAGAGAGCAAAAAAATACATGTTTCCAATATCGTAGAAGTCAAGAGCCAAGGTCCTAAACATGGTTGGTCACTTATTTTATTATACTTTTTTTTTTTTATAAATCAAACAATATCTCTTGTGCCAGAAATCGTAGGTGGAAAGCACTCATTCAGGAGCGAGCGGCGTGAAGGACCGTAGCACATTCAGCGCTGGACCACAACAAAGAGACAATGCTGTAGCTAGTATCTCAGGGGGCCTTGCAGCTCCAGAGACCCGGCTGCTGTTTCAGCCAGGATATAACCAGGCAAAGTGGGAATATCTAATTAATATAATAGAAAGATGGATGGATAAGACACATCTACGTCTTAGTTCTCCACGGGATGCTTGGGTCCAATATACTTCCCCTTGGATAACTTGGTAAACGTAATGCAAATCAACACATCTAAAAAGAACAGCGTGGAAGTCAACTTGCTGGACACCTGCTGGTGTGGGGATTTGCAGGTCCTTAAAGCATTCTTGTGTTAAGTCATTGTATCGGGTCCAATGAGCATAGAGGGATCAGAGCGATCAGCAAGATTATATAAACACCTCACAACACAACAAAGAGCCAGGTATGACACAACAGCAACGCTTCATTTAACAGAAAACTACCATGGATGGAGAAACGTCCCCATTAAATACAAAAGGATCCAACTGGTGACACCCTATAGGCCTGGCAAACCAATACAACGGGCAAATTGGGAGTGGAACCCCTTCTCTCAGTCATAGCTAATCCCTGCGCCATTAATAATCCAAAGAAACATGCACCATGGCAGTATCCATGTTGCTCTCTCATTGCACATGTTCAAAATGTTCCAAGACTGACTCTGACTGTTATTGTTGAGTCAACCGTTACTTGCAGACTATGGTCCTAGCAGTATGTTATTGTTAACAACTCTATCCCGTACCGTGGTGCTGCAACAGGTTTGTGCACACACACACACACACACACACACACACACACACACACACACACACACACACACACACACACACACACACACACACACACACACACACACACACACACACACACACACACACACACACACACACACACACACACACACACACACACACACACCACACACACACACACACACACACACACACACACACACACACACACACACACACACACACACACTTCCGTGAGTAAAAGGTGAACCCCCCTTAAGGTAAAGTCTTGGCATAATAATGGCAATGTGTTATATGTGCCAACCAGTCAGAGTGTCCCCTGTGGTAATCGATAGCTATAATCGATATCTATGGAGTCACCAGCAGAGTGTGTGTCCCGTCCACCTGTATGTAAGACGGGTTAGCTAACGTTGTTTATTAGCAACTTGACACCCAATTTGTTTAGCTTTGAGAGAAAATACTAATATTGATATCAGTTATATCATATCAGCGCGTTCCCAGGTTTTCTAAATGCTAAATAAAACAATCTATCGTAGAGTATATATGGTTATTAATATGATCTACAGAGGAGTAAAGTTAGCATTCGTTACACAGCTTACAATTTACTCCACTCCGCGTGTTTTGTGCCATCATCATCATCATCATCATAATAATAATAATAATGATGATAGATGGCATTACCTTTCGATATGTTAAATCCAGTGGTGGGGAGGGTAGGCATGGTCATGTTGGTAGAGCTTCTATTCGGTCACCCTAGCGAACAAGGTCAGTGCGGAGCTCTAGTCTACCACTCTTATGTGACGTCATGGAGTCCTCCGCCAATCAGGGCGAGGGAGGGAGGGAAATCAACACGCGCGCACACACACACACACACACACACACACACACACACACACACACACACACACACACACACACACACACACACACACACACACACACACACACACACACACACACACACACACACACAGGGGGGGGGGGGTTCCACAGTCCACTGTGTGTGGTTCATATACATACATAGTATAGTAAACATACACAGTGCTCCAAAAGACATGAAGGGAACCCTTAATCATCACAGTATAGGCCTGTATCCCTGGTCTCTACCTGCTGTATATACATGTATATTTATATTTATCATGTTTTTCATAATTGCATACCTCACTACCTGTTAAATACTTACCTATATATACCTATTATTATGCACATATCTCACACATACTCGACAAGTCATTTTCTAACTGTTTTTATACCTAGTAGACAGTCTTTAAGCAACTGTAAACTGTAAATGATACATTACCATGCACTTTACTGTGCAGCATGTGTACTCTGGTTAGATGCTAAATTATTTTCGCTGTACTGTACTTGTGTTGTGAAATGACAATACATTGGAATCTAATCTAATCTAATCTAATAACACCAATTAAATGACATGTGGGATATTGATCTGACCAGTTAGGAAGCTCAAACATTTGTTCATCAATTTGCTGCTTTGGTGCTAATTAAAGTGCCAACTTTAATTAGGTGGACAGGAGAGGCAACAGCAAGACAACCCAGCAACACAACCCCTGAAACTAAAATGTTTTTGCAGTTGGTGGCCACAGGTCATTTTCTCTCTCCTTATCCTTCCTGGTGGCTGATTTCTCTCTAGCTTAGCTATTTTTGCTAGTGTCCTTGTCACTGCTGGTAGCATGAGGCGGTACCTGCAGCCCCTTCAGCTTGCACAGGTCGCCCTGCTCCTCAAGGATGGCACATCCGTACGTTCCGTCGCAAGAAGGTTTGCTGTGTCACCTGGCACAGTCTCAAGAGCGTATATATATATATATATATATATATATATTCTGGGAGATGGGTCATTACAGAAGGAGAGCTGGACAGGGCTGTAGAAGGGCAACAACCCAGCAGCACGACCGGTATCTCCTCTTTTATGCAAGGAGGAACAGGAGGAGCACTGCCAGAGCCATACTAAATGACTTCCAGCAGATGTGCATGTTTCTGACCAAACTGTCAGAAACAGACTCCATGAATGAGCGTGGATTTAGGGCGCAATGTCCTCTAGTGGGACCTGTGCTTTCAGCTCAAATGGCATTTTCCGGAGAACATCAGAATGGCAGATTCACCATCGGAGCGCATTTCTTCTTAGATGAGAGCAGGTTCACACAGAGCACATGTGACAGACGTGAAAGAGTCTGGATACAAGATACAAGATATTTATTGGCTATTTGCAACAAGTACATTGGAATGCTTACTCCCCATTCCCTCCCGCAGTATACATCTCCAAATGAATACCATACAAATATAAAAATTATATAATATTAAATATAAAATATTAAAAATATTTTAAAGCATTTAAAGTCCCAGTAGTGCAGCAGCATCAATAATACAGTGCAGTATCTATGATGAGTCCAGAAAAGTATGAAAGTGTAATGTTAATGACAATGTTATGATAGTGGCAGCACTCCTAGCAGCTCAGTAGGTGCACTGCTTGTGGATAAAAACTATCCTTAAACCTGGTAGTCCTTGTACGGATGCTGCATAACCGGCAACCGGACGGTAGGGGGGAGAAGAGATGGAGCCCGGGGTGGTTGCGGTCCTTGGTGATGGAGATGACCTTCTTCCGACATCTGGTCCTAAAGATCTTCTCAATGCATGGAAGCGCACACCCTTATCTTATCTGCTGTTCTCACGACCCTCATGTCTTTCTTGTCCTGTTCAGTGGTGTTCCTGTGCCACACAGTGACGCCACCCGTCAGGACGCTCTCTACAGTGCCACGGTAAAAGTTCACGAGCCACCGTTGGCCTATTTCGCTTTTTCTGAGGCACCGCAGAGCATAGAGGCGCTGGTGTTCCTTCTTTAGCATGACCTCCGTGTTGCGGGTCCACGCCAGGTCATCCAAAATCTGTAGCCCAAGGAAACGGAAGCAGCTGATGACTTCCACCGGTGTCCCGTCCAGGCTGATGGTGGAGTGGGTGCCCCGGTGGCTCCTGAAGTCCACGATGAGCTCCTTAGTCTTGCTGACATTCAGTGCAAGGCTGTTGTCCTCACACCATCGCGTCAGCTGGACCACCTCATCTCTGTACTCCGTTTTGTCGTCCTCGCTTATCAGGCCCATGACTGTGGTGTCATCGGCAAACTTGATAATCAGATTATTGCTGTGCGTGGTACAGCGAGTACAGCCGGGGACTGAGGCAGCAGCCTTGGGGTGCTCCGGGGGTTGAGGACCAGAGTGGATGAGATGTTGTTCCCAATCTTCACCACTTGAGGCCTGCCCGTCAGGAAGTCCATAATCCAGGTACAGATGGGGGGCCCAGACCTAGGTCCCTCAGTTTCAGGACAAGCTTGGAGGAAACGATGGTGTTGAACGCTGAGCTGTAGTCAATGAAATGGCGTCGTCTACAGACCTGTTTGGTCTGTATGCATGCTGGAGTGGGTCTACAGACTCAGGGATGGAAAAGTTAATATGCAACATAAGTTTCTCCAGGCACTTCATGTCTATGGGTGTTAAAGACACTGGATGATAATCATTGAGACTTGTTACCTTGGTCTTTTTGGGTAACGGCACAATGGTTGTCTCTTTGAATCATGCTGAAGACGACAGACTGTTGCAGTGATGTGTTGTAGATGTCGGTGAACACAGGAGCCAGCTGGTCAGGGCAGGTCTTGAAGACACGGGGTGGAACTCCATCTGGGCCGGCTGCCTTCACCCTCCAAAAGGTTCTGTGGACCTCGAACTCGGACAGTTGTAGAACGTAGTCCTCTGGGTGACTGTTCAGAGTTCCCCCTTTCAAAGCGAGCTTAAAACGTGTTTAGCTCATCTAGTAGGTTGGGGTCTTGTTGGTGACTGCCCCTGAGCTCCCCTTGTAGTTGGAGAGGACCCTCAGACCTTGCCACATAAGTCTGTAATTCCAATTAGTTTTTGTAATCCAATTCCCATTTCTTTATGGCTTTTCCGAGTTCAAACTTAGCCTTCTTGTAGTGATTGGAGTCGCCTGTTGTGAAAGCGGTACTCTGTTCCCTTAGTTTGTTCCGTATGTAAGCATTCATCCATGGTTTGCGGTTCGGGAATGAGCGAACAGACCTGGTCAGAGACGCTGTGGTACGTAATGCTGCCTGCAGCATCATCCATCATGACCTTGGAGGGTCGCACAAACCTCCACGGGCTAGACAACGGTACCCTGACCTCTGTTCGGTACCAGGATGAAATTCTCAGGACCATTGTCAGACCTTACGCTGGTGCAGTAGGCCCTGGGTTCCTCCTGGTGCAGGATGGCATTAAAGCCATCGACTGGCCCTCACGCTCCACAGACCTGAATCCAATAGAGCATGTCTGGGACCTCATGTATCACCATCATGGGCATCCAACGCCGCCAAGGACAAGTAGCACAGCACTGTCCAGAAGCTCACTGATGCTCTGATCCAGGTCTGTCGGGAGTACAATACAGCCACATGGAGGCCACATTAGGAATTGTCATAATGAAATTTGTTGGCTCAGCCCGTGACCTCAATTTTTGCCATTCACGTTTATTGTAAACTCAAGATAGTTTACCCAAGCGTAGCCATAAATTTGGCTTTGCACCAGCAGTGTGCATTCAAGAAGTGTATATAGTTGTACATCCTCAGCCTGGAAATAATTAGGGTTTATCTAGAAATATTGTGGATCCATCCTGATCCATGACATGACCTTTCCAGATAGTTAACATTTTAATTAAACCTAAGCCAAATGGACAAAACCCAGTAGTCGAGTCCAGCATCTGCATGAATTCCTAGTTCAAGAATCACTTATGTGAATGTGAATCTAGTCATCATTTTGGTCCCCATGTTGAACTAATGACCCCAAGCAGCCCCAGAAATGAGTCAAAACACCAGTCAGTTATTATTTTTTTGTACACAGTTTAATCAACACAAAGCTCAACGAGCCTCTCAGGTAATTCAATATACAGAAGTTTTGTGCAAGGAGAGTGGATCTCCTCGCTCCCAGAGCCCAAGCCAGTCCTGTAGCCTTTATATCATCTTAGCCTCTAATTTAATAATAGCAAAGTCATATTTCAAAAAAAATAAAATAAAAAATGTTATGGGAAAAGGGGATTTAAACAAAACAAAAAATCTGTTAAAATAAAGAAACTGACAGAACTTCCAACTTTGTGAATGTTGAAGGTGGAGGGGAGGGAAGTGTGTGTGTGTGTGTGTAAAAGGGCAGAACTTTGGCCACACCGAGGCTGGGGGAGATGGATCAATTCAAGTCCTTTGGTAGAATGGAAGAGAAGACCAAAACAGGCCATTTACATTTCTTTCCTTCATTTCACACATCCTGCAGATTTTTTTTTAATTCATTTTTTTTTAATAGAATTCCCTATAGAAAATTCAGAGTGCCCCCTTGACACACTTGCCAAACCTGCTTTCTTGAATTGTCACCTCCACAGTTGGTGATGGAAGGTGTGTGGGGAAAAAACAAACTCAAAAAAAGATAACAAAAAAAAAAGTCAATCAAGAAAGACTGCAGAGCGTAAAAACAACCCCTCTACTACCCCAGGTCCCGCCCCCCCCGGGGCCCCAGAACCAATCATGTGAGGGCGGGAGGCGGGAGAGAAGGTCCCCTCCCCCCCCCCAAGCTTTACAGATGGTCAGAAGGAATGCTCAAAAGTGATAAACGTTAGCATGTGACTCAATTTGCACACAGGGGGGGGGGGGGCATCTGGTGAGTGGCACGCCGTCTGAAACGTCGTCATGTGATGGGACAAAACAAAACAAAAGTAAATTAAAAAAAAGGTACTGTGGCAAGGTGGTGGGGGAGTCGGGGACCACAGGGTTTAGGAGGGCGTTTTGTTTTCCATATCGAGTTGAAAATATGTACAGCAGAGTGGGCAGTGGGACAGAGAGAGAGAGAGGGAGAGAGACACTGAATCTCTGAGGGAGAGGGCGTTTTACAGGTGCTCTGGTGAAGGGGAGGCGTGGCTCAAAGAAAGCACTCCAACAGAAACCCAACATGATCTTGTTTTAAGCTTTTTCATTTGTTTTCATCTTTTTTTTTGTCGTTGTAGTTTGTTTTTTCATCTTTACTTCAAAGTTCCCCTAACCTTCAGTCGTAAGAAGTGGTTGGCCATGACTCTACTTCTCCCAACACTACATTGCATACTTTTGTGTCCATTCCCGCGCTATTCTGTTGTACCTGCAAGTGAAAGAGACGAGAGAGAGAAAGACATTTAGTTTCCCTTGTTAGAGGAGGTGAACAATTTTCTTTCATGTGAATGATAATCATTTTGTGCAGAAGCGGTTCTCTGTAGCAGCTCTTTGAAAACATATACTTGTCTTGAGACCGCATTAGCTTACCAGGACAACGCAGGCTATAGAATTATTTAACATTTTCGTGGCAAGCTTGACGCTCGTCCTATGAACAAGGATGTTTTCATCACTTGGGACTATATGAAAACCCTATTGTCTTTACCTATGATTCCAAATGTAAATAGTGTCCTAATAAGTGTTTTGGAATGGAGTTCCTACCAGTAATAGTAACAGCATCCATAATAATACAAATAGGGCTGCAGATGATTATAAGAGCGATTTCATTTGATGAATGGGTTAATAATTGTGCAATAAATAATGACCAATGTCCAGCACAAGGTACCAGAGCTTAAAGTGATACATTAAATGTGCTGTGCTTGCCTTGCGAGTGTATTCATTTTGTAAAGCCCAGAGCAACCATAGAATTGCATTTCTGAAGCTGTAAGCCGCAATGATGTCATTACTAAATCAACCAATCAAGAAAATGATCCAATCCAAACGATGATCCTCCCTCCGGGTGAAAGGGAGAGTGGAGCGTGGGGAACCTACTTGTCCCGGTCCGTCTTGTAGATGCGGGCAATCTCGGGTACTAAAGGGTCGTCTGGGTTGGGGTCACACAGCAGGGAGCAGATGGAGAGAAGAACTGCAGGAAGGAACGGGAAGAGATGACCATCGTGAACAAGAGCCCATACAGAAGACCTTCTCTCCACCTCCTACCCAATCATGTGGCTAGGAGCTAAAAGAAGAGACGCCAGCAGAGGCGGAGCGGCCATCAGATGGGGAAACCAGTCAAGTTCAACAAGGTGCTATATATATATATATATATATATATATATAGATCGATTGGTCCATTAGGAACCCTATTGTTATGGTCAATGCAGCGGTGGCCATTACTGGGGTTAACAACAAAGACACAGCCCAATAAGGTACAATGGCTCCTAAGGGACAACATACGAAAATAGACCAGGACAATTGCTGAGGAAGACTAAATGGCTTCCATAGTTCAATGTCACCGTATGAGATAGAGAGCCATAAACGTGAACATTTATGAGCCTTTGTTCGTTACAAAAGAGGACACTCATTCACACGGGAACATGACCCTTTTCACCAATCATGGAATACAATCAAACAATACGTTACAAATTAACTTGGTAACTAGAACATTCTTTGTCAATCATTAAAAGTGGATCTGCTTGTGTGTTTATTTATATGAAACTCTTTTTTTATTCAAAATGTTTATTTTTTCCAAATTTGCTTTACCGACTTCTATAGCACTGACTTCCTCAAAACCCCTTAATTGGAATTTAACAAAATAAAGGGCCCCTATTTTACACCAGGTGTGAGTGTGATCAGTCACTACAAGCCCTATTTAAATTGCCATGCGACTACCCTCAAGTGACATCATCAAGTGGGAGTGTCTACAGTAGACTGGGTCGGCAGGTAGACCGATCAGTCATTATACATCTGGCTGTGACGTCAATAGAGGGAAGTCACGTGACAATTTGGAAACAGCTTGTAATGGCTAACCACACTCAAACCTGGTGGTAAAATAGGTTACATTGATAGTGTAGTAGAGGTCCATATACCAATAAAAGATTATCTAACATTATTTCAGAGGGAGTCTTGTACATGCTATATACACCATGGTACGTGTAGTAGCTCTATTCATTCATTTGTATGTTAATATTACATTCTCCCGTCTGTCCCACAATAGTCATCTAATTTGAAATGTGAGTATTTTAGGACATATGACCAACTAATCATATTGGCAGGAATATTAGTATTATGGCATTGAATCCAAAGCTACAGTACAGTCCTAGAGGAACAAAACAGTATTTGCCAGATCTTCATTCTTGCAAGGCTTGCGGTACCAGGTTAACTAATGAATCCAATCAAATAAAAAATTTATCCTATTTTAAAACCAGGAAACTCAAAACCTTTATATTTTGCTATTGGAAAACACTTGGCAGATTTCCATAATTTAGCCAGAAAACAAGTGGAACAGGATTCAGATTCATGAGCTCTGAAATACAGCTGAATAGATTGGTGGAATGAGATCAAGTTAGCTTGCTAATTAGCGCACAAACGTGCTAGATTGTGGGAGGGCTCACGTGTGGGCGGGACAATGGTTGAATTTTAGTTAACTTTATGCAAATGAGCACGTAGCGTTCAGGCTAAACGATTGCCCAGTCGACATTCGGCGAGTGCTGGTGGACTCGCTGAACGACGTTGTAAACTCCCAAGCAGCCACTAGAGGGCGAGGGGGTGACGCCACGCGGTGCCAATTGGTTGACAAAAAAAGAGCTGCCTCGCAAACTGAGGGGACGTGAGGGGAAGATATAATATCAATCTACGCATCAGAAAAGTATCCGGACCGAATAGCTCACAGGGTGGTCGTTTAGCCGGCAGCCGGGGCTTACGGAGGACCCACGGAGCAGCACTGCTTCACTGTGCAGGTCGGTGACAGATGACTCGGTCATCACACACGCTCCACAGTACAGCTCCCCTTTACTGCTCATCCATCTCATAGATGGATCTCAGCATTTCTCAACCCGCGCAGTATGCGAGGTGGTACGTGGGACGGTGTCATGTGCATTGTAATAACCAAATCAAACTGGATAAAGAGGCTGGCTGTAGGCAACTTTTGAGATAGGGAACGAGCAAGACTTTGAAAAACGCTCCCTCTGTCCCCAAGTTTCTCTGCAATTCACCGGTGGTAGGAGCTTCACTATGTGAGATTGACTAGGAACAGATCCTCACATTTCAGTCACTGAGGATATCTGGGGGATTATGTAACCACTCCGAGTCCCTCGGTTGGTACTTGGTAATCACATTGTCGCTGTTCTGTTAAACTGAACGGTGTCGGTGGATTTGTTATAGATGCCGATGCGCATCGTTCACATGTATTTAACACTTTTAATCCGTCAACCGACATTCTCTTTATCGATGGAGGTTTTGTCATGACAGGATGTGACTACCGTGCGTAATCTGACAGAACGGAGCGCTCAGTTTGAGTTCATATTATTATATTACATATCAGGCTAAAAGGCCTTAATAAAAACACAAATCCTTCCACTGGCCATGAGCTTCTGCAGTAAAACATGTGGATAAAAGGAGGCGCTTGCACACTTCAAAAATACCGTCTTGATGACAATTTAGTGGTCCACCTAAAATAAAGGTTAACCACCGTCATCGGCAGTAATATTAACCAATATAAACAACTTTTTCATGCTCAATAAGCATGTGATTCTGGCCCGTTGTTGACAAATAGATTGATTTCATGTTGCCAGACATAACCTAACCTAACCCTGACTTTACACACAAAAGGAGGTTGGTTTAGATTCATCATCTGCTGGAACCGCCTCACTTTTCGCCCTGCTTAACAAAGAGCATAAGTGACCCAACCTCCTTTGACCTATTTATGGCCTTCAATGAAGAGTGTTCACGTCACCGGTGCCACGTTTAACTACAGGAAGCTCCATTGGGGATTCTCTGCTACAAAGAGGGCTGAGGCGGTTTCAGCCAACACAGCACTCTGCATAGAAAGAGCATAGGTCACAGTCCAACCCAGCGGTCATATAGTTACACTACCAGACCGCTACGTTACACAGCTCCATCCACACAGGGACGCTTCTCCCCAAAGCCTTTTCCCAGTGCATCGGGGGAGGAGAGGAGGTGGCCTGAGGAGGAGGGGAAGGGTCTACCTTTGGAGATGGTGAGAGCGGGGGACCACTGTGACCGCAGGATATCAAGACAAATGCTGCCGTTGCTGTTGATATTTGGGTGGTAGATTCTTGTGGTGAAAGCAACCTGGGGATGGAAAACAACACATTAACATGACAATATATTCAAAATGAACTATATTTATAGGATTCTATAGGTTTTTTTTTGTTGCATGGTGGTCAGTCTCAGACACGTGTGTGTGTGTGTGTGTGTGTGTGTGTGTGTGTGTGTGTGTGTGTGTGTGTGTGTGTGTGTGTGTGTGTGTGTGTGTGTGTGTGTGTGTGTGTTGTATTTATTTCGATGCAGGCTGTGTTATAAGACTGCCGTTTTCCTTTTCTGGTGATCCATCATGCAGAATAGTGTGTGCATGTTTCTCCCTCACATGCTCTTGTATAGTGCTAGTGCTGCAGCGCAATTTCATTGAAACTATGCAAACCCTCTTTTTGATTTCATGATAACTTGAAGTAGCCCCCCCTCCATAAGTTCAAAGCGGTGTGTCTTAATTGGACCTCAAGTGGGTGGTGTTTCCAATTGACAGCTCTCACACCGGCACCGCCATGTAGCCGGGCTATAACTTCCAGTACTGCCAAAAGACTAATTTAATGCACAATCCAAATCTCAACGAGTACTCCTGTGTAGGTGCACTTGCAGGTCTACACCGCTAGACACATGGGATTCATAGCATCTCCTGGGCAGGTCTACACCACTAGACACATGGGACTCATACCATCTCCTGGGACAGGTATACACCACTAGACACATGGGACTCATACCATCTCCTGGGACAGGTATACACCACTAGACACATGGGACTCATACCAACTCCTAGGCAGGTCTACACCACCAGACACACGGGACTCAAACCGTATCCTGGGCCAGGTCTACACCACCAGACACACGGGACTCAAACCGTATCCTGGGCCAGGTCTACACCACCAGACACACGGGACTCAAACCGTATCCTGGGCCAGGTCTACACCACCAGACACACGGGACTCAAACCGTATCCTGGGCCAGGTCTACACCACCAGACACACGGGACTCAAACCGTATCCTGGGCCAGGTCTACACCACCAGACACACGGGACTCAAACCGTATCCTGGGCCAGGTCTACACCACCAGACACACGGGACTCAAACCGTATCCTGGGCCAGGTCTACACCACCAGACACAGGACTCAAACCGTATCCTGGGCCAGGTCTACACCACCAGACACACGGGACTCAAACCGTATCCTGGGCCAGGTCTACACCACCAGACACACAGGACTCAAACTTAACGGTTAACGGGTTGCCAAGCTAGTTTCTTTGAATGCACATTTGCACCATTAGTCAAAACCTCGGAAAAACACAGAACAAGAGCTGAAACAAATCTTCCGACACATGTTTCCCTTTGTAGCTGGTGTGACCCGCTCTACATTGAAGCTCTGCCCTGACCGAGTCGACCCGGCCCAAGAGTGGATCTGAAAGCCCCCCCGACTTCCTCCACACAGCACCTACTGGTGACTTTGTAGTTTAGCTTTTTTCCCCAACATTACATTCTTTGGAAACCCCGTCTTAGCACACATGTCTTTTACATGCATTTATTCTATCATTTTGAACTAAGCAATTGTTAACGATGATTTGCCCCAGGATTAAGAAAGAAATCTTAATTGATGATGTGATAAGTTTGCCACAGTCTTCTGGTCTGTAGCTTACCTTTGGCGGTTTGAAGGGGTAGTCTGTGGGGAAGTGAATGGTCAGAAAGAATACCCCTCCCTGGTAAGGACTGTCGTTCTACAGTGGGGGAAACAAAACAAAATCAGTGAAACTACTGAATTATGTGCGGATAGCAAAAATGATGTGGACCAGTATGTAACGTATAGTATGTATATGAAGAGTACGATGTAGAACGCATAGAAGCATTTCAGAGTAATTACTTACCGGTCCCATTATTGTGGCTTGCCAGTGAAACACTGAAACAAAGAACAGACACAATGTGAGGGGTGAAAAACCAAGCACTTTTGAGGTTAAGCTTATAAGTAATTGCCACATTCTGTACAGTCTGTGTTGCATTTGCCAAGATTGTTTACTGGTGAGCAGTAAACGGACTGATCATCAACCAATCAAATCAGCTCTAAAAACACATCCAATACTGGGTAGACCACATTAAGATTATATTTGTTCATAAAAAAAAAAAATATATCGGAAAATTGCCCAGCATGAATATTTCTTCTTTGCGGTCAAAACCTTTACTAACCGGAACATCAAAACCATGGAAACTATTTGAGTGACATTAAATGTTGGTTAGCATCTGTTCGGATGGAGACTGCCAAGTATTATGGTCAACCAATAGAATACGTAGATGCAAATCCTAAACATAGTCTTTAAGACTTCATTCATATAAGGGATCAACCGAGGACCGCATCCAATTTGGATCGCAATTACATTAAAGACATGGGCCATCGTAGTAAAATTATTTCATTGGTGCAGAGTCTACCGTCATTGGAATATAGAGATAGAGAGATAGAGATATATATAGATATATATCTATATATATATAGATATAGATATATAGAAGATTTTGATCTGTTCACATACAAGAGTGTGTGAACAGTATTGTGTGTATTATCAATGAGTTATGAGAGAGATGGAAAATGATAGACTACGCTAAATCCAATTACTACTTCCTGATTGGCGTAAGAGAGGAATGGATCCCTGAATGGGCCTGCTGAACCCTAAAGATGGAGAGGTCTCAAAATTGAGCCCGACCGACTTCATCCCACCCAAATTGCAGTCACTTCAATCCTGTAGATGTGCTCAGATCTAAATCATTGGGGCGGCTTTTCCTCCTGGGAAGAGGAAGGTCGCCGGTTCAAGTCCCCGAAACACCTGGGCCCTGCCAAGGTGCTCTTCAGCAAGGCCCCAGACCCCTACACTTGCTCCCCAGGCCGCTGTATATACACAATAGCTGCCCACTGCTCCTAATACTAGGATGGGTTGAATGCAGAGAAACACATTTCACTGTGTGTGTAGATGTATGCGACCAATAATAAGAGGCATATAAGAGGCAGGGGGGATGAGGGGCTAGGGTGCTCTAAAAACCCACGGGCTCCTTGAACATGCAATATATTGAGAGATGGTGATGTATAGATAGATGATCTAAACATCAAGTTTAGCAAACCAATATTATGCATCATCTTCTCGTCAATTGACAGGGAAACGACTACTGATCAAACTGGTATCCTGCTGGTTATACATACTGTCTATACACTGTTAAAAGACTAATAGATGTTAGCCTCTTAAAGCTAACTTTTCCTTTACACAAGACCTTTTATGTGATGTTTGAACCTCAGGCTAAGGAAATTGTTCACAGATGCTGGTCCAATTCCAAGCTAATTTCTTGCCCCAGTAATTTTCCTGCATTTGGTAAAGGTACTGTGTATTTTTGTGTATGTGTTTGCATAATTGTGCTGGAAAATATGGGGAATCCGGATTTAAAAGAACACAATATGTTACATTAAAACCGTTGTTGACATCAGGAAAATGCCTATGTATGTAGGAAAATAAAAAATACATTTGCCTCCCCAAAACCCAAACCACACCGAGCAAAGCTTCTCCTAACCCCATAAGAGTCACATGAAGTATTTTTCAAAGGAGGTAAAAAAAATAATGTAACTTGAGTACAACGATTTGGCAGACTAAACAAAACAAGTTTACCAATAAAAACTGCCCACTTCAGAATTAAGAATCGGAATCACTTAGTTTGAATGGTGTTAGATCTTAATTCAGGGATGAGGAAACGCGTAGCACGTTGGAAGGGCAAGTTAGTGGGGAGGGCTAATCACACACACTCAGCAGCTACTGACCTACTGATCTTATCCAACCTAAATGACATAGAACCAAGAAAACCAGATGGTTAAGATGTGTTCTGCGATGCCTTAAACAAGATCAGTTCTACTTACTGTCCTCTCCTACGGGTCCTGCGGAGCACTGAGCTGGCGGATCCCGTGCCAAGTCAGTCAACTCCTAAGACGAGACAAAAAAATAAATAAGGAACTGAAAGTTGAATTAGGATCGACCCAATCGATTATTTGGCATTTTATTGACAAAAATATGTTGACAATAACCCACCGGATACAGAAATCAATAAATGATCTGCACATCCAAATCGCAAATTGTCAAACTGCCCATGTATGACACGCATAAACTTACCAAAAACATACAATGATGCTTCTTGTGTGTAAGAAAATATTAACATGGATTCAATCCATGTTCGAATGCTTAATACAATACTGCTGCAAACAGCAGTGACTTGGCATTGTTGAAATGCTGTATACAGTATGTTTGAATGACATGTCATCTCTGACAAATGTATTAAGAGTACAGCCCCCATGACAGCAAGACATCCAACGTCTAACTTATGTTAGGTTAGACTATAATGCGAGAAGGCCAACAGAAAACATTACAAAACAGAGATAGCGTGACATGGGGTAGCCAAAATTACAACCGTGGGAGTAGAGGTGGGAGTAGACATATACCACAATATGTGTGCAGTATTGGTTCACTTGAAACCAGAAGACTGAATAATCTTGAATCTCTTCCGTTGACAGCAGCATGACAGGAGAGACTAAGGACCCGTGGGGCCCGAGTCCAGACCAGGTCTCTTCGGTTGTCAGTAGAAGGACGACATGAAAGCCTAAGGAGACGCATGGGGTTCCGAGTCCAGAGCAATCCAGGTCTCCCCTTCTTATCTAGACTGCAGCAGGACATAAAAACCTAAGGAGGAGACGCATGGGGTTCCGGGTCCTGTCGAGACCAGGTCCCCTTCTTCTGTAAGACTGCAGCAGGACATAAACACCTAGGGAGGAGACGAATGGGTTCCGAGTCCTGTCCAGACCAGGTCTACTTCTTCTGTAGACTGCAGCAGGACATGAAAGCCTAAAGGAGAAGACGCATGGGGTTCCGAGTCCAGACCAGGTCTCCCCTTCTTCTGTATACTACTGCAGCAGGACATAAAAAGCCTAGGGAGGAGACGAATGGGTTCCGAGTCCTGTCCAGACCAGGTCTACTTCTTCTGTAGACTGCAGCAGGACATGAAGGAGGAGACGCATGGGGGCCCAAGTCCAGACCAGCCGACATTAGCCTCGGCTAAGCTGTCAAACCCAGGGTGCTAAGCTCGGTATGACAACGCTAGAACCGTAAACTGGGACGTTGGGAGTTACAAACCAAAGACGCAGGGCCGACTATATATACACATATATATACATACACACGTGTTGAATAACCATCGATAACCAATCGACAACACGTTTAATTAATGATACGAAATGATCCGGAACACACTGGTCTGTCTGACTGAACAAGGAAGCTAAAGCTAACAGCACTGCTAACGTCAGCTAGGGGGGGGCTAACACGTTAGCCGGATAATAGTTGACTGACCGTGGCGTATATATATATATATATATCTATATATATAGATATATATATTCAAACCCTTCGGTTAACTGAATCACTTTGCCAATTTATAAATATACACACATACAGTGCGGTACAGCTATAATATATATGGTGAAAGTAGCGCAGTGGGTATCAGAGGAGGACGATCGATCCTCCGGAGCGACCGTTAGCCATTAATGTCCTAGCACCCGACGACACTTTGACGTTTCACCGTTATACCAACTCACACTGGACTCTCCCATGTACAATTCCTACCACCAATAAAAGCGGATGTGTCATACATACATACATATACACACTAATAATAATAATTAAAAAAAACATTAGAGTATGTGTGTTTGTGTGGGGGGGCCCTTACCTTGTTAATTCTCTTCAGAGCCATTGTTGTGCTAGCTGCTGCTGTCACGGCTGGAACGTGCGGTTAAAATGGCGATCGGTGTCCCTTTGGTGGTGGTGGAGGGGGTAACACTGCACTATATATATCTATATATATAGAGATATATATATATAGATATATAGATCATAAAACGCACGTTATAACTACGCGTCCGAATCAGTCAGTGAGTTCTAATCAGAAAACAGCAGTGTTTTGGTTCTCTTGTTTTTTTTAAGAGAGAGAGAGAGAGAGAGGTTAACACACAACACAAGAGTGTTAGCAGCAGCAGCAGCAGCAGAACCGTTACCGCGGTCCGTCCTCCTCCCACTGACTGACTGACTCACTGACTGACTGACTGACTGACTGGCTGCAGCGACCGACCGGATCACACCCTCACTCCGCCTGCTCATAAAAACCCTTCCGCCGCCGCCGACATCATGCGCGTCATCAAGTGCCATGTGTAACAACACAAGTACAACATTGGATGGCTTACACCACCCCCATTCACTCAATATGAATGATATAACAATAACAATACTATTAACAATAATAAAGAATAATAAGGTGTCTGAGTATCTAAATGGATGATATCGATTATAAAAATATATATAAATATAAATATTTTAAAAACAATAAAAAAAAATGTATATGACATATATCATATACATTTTTTTAAATTGTTATATATATATATATATATATATATATATATATATATATATATATATATCTCATATGGGGGGGGGGGTGTGATCAGGTGTGTGTGTGTGTGATCAGGTGTGTGTGTGATCAGGGGGGCGTGTGATCAGGTGTGTGTATGTGATCAGGTGTGTGTGTGATCAGGGGGGCATGTGATCAGGTGTGTGTGTGTGTGTGATCAGGTGTGTGTGTGATCAGGTGTGTGTGTGTGTGATCAGGTGTGTGTATGTGATCAGGTGTGTGTGTGATCAGGGTTGTGTGTGATCAGGTGTGTGTGTGATCAGGGGTGTGTGTGATCAGGGGTGTATGTGTGATCAGGGATGTGCGTGATCAGGTGTGTGTGTGATCAGGGCTGTGTGTGATCAGGTGTGTGTGTGTGTGTGTGTGTGTGTGTGTGTGTGATCAGGGGTGTGTGTGTGATCAGGTGTGTGTATGTGATCAGGTGTGTGTGTGATCAGGGTTGTGTGTGATCAGGTGTGTGTGTGATCAGGTGTGTGTGTGATCAGGTGTGTGTGTGATCAGTAGTATGTGTGTGATCAGGGGTATGTGTGTGATCAGGTGTGTGTTTGTGTGTGTGATCAGGCGTGTGTGTGATCAGGGGTGTGTGTGATCAGGTGTGTGTGTGATCAGGGGTGTGTGTGTGATCAGGTGTGTGTGTGATCAGGGCTGTGTGTGATCAGGTGTGTGTGTGTGTGTGTGTGTGATCAGTGGTATGTGTGTGATCAGGGGTGTGTGTGTGATCAGGTGTGTGTGTGATCAGGGGTGTGTGTGTGTGATCAGGCGTGTGTGTGATCAGGGGTGTGTGTGATCAGGTGTGTGTGTGATCAGGGTGTGTGTGTGATCAGGTGTGTGTGTGATCAGGGCTGTGTGTGATCAGGTGTGTGTGTGTGTGTGTGTGTGATCAGTGGTATGTGTGTGATCAGGGGTGTGTGTGTGATCAGGTGTGTGTGTGATCAGGAGTATGTGTGTGATCAGGGGTGTGTGTGTGATCAGGTGTGTGTGTGATCAGGTGTGTGTGTGATCAGGGCTGTGTGTGATCAGGTGTGTGTGTGTGTGATCAGGGGTGTGTGTGTGATCAGGTGTGTGTGTGATCAGGGCTGTGTGTGATCAGGTGTGTGTGTGTGTGTGATCAGGGGTGTGTGTGTGATCAGGGGTGTGTGTGATCAGGGATGTGTGTGATCAGGTGTGTGTGTGATCAGGGCTGTGTGTGATCAGGTGTGTGTGTGTGTGTGTGTGATCAGGGGTGTGTGTGTGATCAGGTGTGTGTGTGATCAGGTGTGTGTGTGATCAGGTGTGTGTGTGATCAGGTGTGTGTGTGATCAGTAGTATGTGTGTGATCAGGGGTATGTGTGTGATCAGGTGTGTGTGTGTGTGTGTGTGATCAGGTGTGTGTGTGTGTGATCAGGCGTGTGTGTGATCAGGGGTGTGTGTGATCAGGTGTGTGTGTGATCAGGGGTGTGTGTGTGATCAGGTGTGTGTGTGATCAGGGCTGTGTGTGATCAGGTGTGTGTGTGTGTGTGTGTGTGTGTGTGTGTGTGATCAGTGGTATGTGTGTGATCAGGGTGTGTGTGTGATCAGGTGTGTGTGTGATCAGGGTATGTGTGTGATCAGGGGTGTGTGTGTGATCAGGTGTGTGTGTGATCAGGTGTGTGTGTGATCAGGGCTGTGTGTGATCAGGTGTGTGTGTGTGTGTGATCAGGGGTGTGTGTGTGATCAGGTGTGTGTGTGATCAGGGCTGTGTGTGATCAGGTGTGTGTGTGTGTGTGATCAGGGGTGTGTGTGATCAGGGGTGTATGTGTGATCAGGGATGTGTGTGATCAGGTGTGTGTGTGATCAGGGCTGTGTGTGATCAGGTGTGTGTGTGTGTGTGATCAGGGGTGTGTGTGTGATCAGGTGTGTGTGTGTGTGATCAGGTGTGTGTATGTGATCAGGTGTGTGTGTGATCAGGGTTGTGTGTGATCAGGTGTGTGTGATCAGGCGTGTGTGTGATCAGGTGTGTGTGTGATCAGGGGTGTGTGTGTGATCAGGTGTGTGTGTGATCAGGGCTGTGTGTGATCAGGTGTGTGTGTGTGTGTGTGTGATCAGTGGTATGTGTGTGATCAGGGGTGTGTGTGTGTGATCAGGTGTGTGTGTGATCAGGGGTATGTGTGTGATCAGGGGTGTGTGTGTGATCAGGTGTGTGTGATCAGGTGTGTGTGTGATCAGGGCTGTGTGTGATCAGGTGTGTGTGTGTGTGATCAGGGGTGTGTGTGTGATCAGGTGTGTGTGTGATCAGGGCTGTGTGTGATCAGGTGTGTGTATGTGTGATCAGGGATGTGTGTGATCAGGTGTGTGTGTGATCAGGGCTGTGTGTGATCAGGTGTGTGTGTGTGTGTGTGTGTGATCAGGGCTGTGTGTGATCAGGTGTGTGTGTGTGATCAGGGGTGTGTGTGTGATCAGGTGTGTGTGTGATCAGGGGTGTGTGTGTGATCAGGGTGTGCGTGTGATCAGGGGGGCCCTAAATGAGCATTCTCACAGCAAGGGTTTCGATTAGATCCGATTAGGTTTAGTTTATTTTTACACCCCGCTGTTGTGTGTTATTGTCGTCTACATGTTATTTTCAGGCCAAATGAACAGTTGTCACATCTGCAGCGCCATACGTTAACATGAATGTAAAGCTAGAAAGAGGACAGCTAAATAGTAACGAGTGCCGTACGTTCTCGGGGTTTATGAAGCGCGGAGTGATATGATCGGATGGAAAAGGCTTCCATCGCGAGAGTACTGTGAGTCAACTGGATGCTCTCACTCTGCATGGATGGATGCTGTAAGGTTATATATAGAATATATATATATATATGAATAACCTCAATAAATGTCACTTTTTAGGTTGGTCAGGCAAGAAACTATAGAATATAATTGGGTCTGTGCTTCACACAGTGCTCAGTACATCTACACTAGGCTGCGGAACTTCAGGTTCAACATTAATCGGTACTATACAAGATACAAGATACAAGATATTTGTATCGGACATTTGTAACAAGTACATTGGAACGCTTACTCCCCATTCCCTCCCGCAGAATACATCTCCAAAACAATACCATACAAATAAAAATAATATATACAATAAAAATAAACCAAAAAAGAGCAGCAAAGTGACTGTTAAATGATATGTGTTGAATGTACATGTTTTTTAAATATATTTTTTACAAAGATCTTTAAAAGCATTTTAAAGTGCCAGTAGTGCAGCAGCATCATGAATACAGTGCAGTACAGTGCAGTAGCTGTGATGAGTCCAGACAGTCCAGTAAAGTATGATAGTGTAATGTTAATGACAATGTTATGATAGTGGCAGCACTCCTAGCAGTTCAGTAGGTCACTGCCTGTGGATAATAACTATCCTTAAACCTGGTAGTCCTTGTTTGTACGGATGCTGCGCAACCGGCGACCAGACAGTAGGGGGGAGAAGAGATGGAGCCCAGGGTGGTTGCAGTCCTTAATGATGGACATGGCCTTCATCTGACATCTGGTCCTACAGATCTCCTCAATGCATGGAAGTGCATACCCGATGAT
>CM051001.1:4680542-4683042 GCA_027704905.1 Muraenolepis orangiensis | reverse complement strand
TTTCTTTTCAATGGCGTAGCCTTGGAGAATCATTTGAGACCGGAGACTCCTTGAGACTGGAGACTTGGGAGATATTTGTAGCCTTAACATTTCCAACCCCGTCACACACATGGTGGAACTGTGGAACTAACAAGCCAGAGGGATGGCTGAGTCGCCGGTGAGGTGGACAGCTGACTCACTCAACCGCATCAAACACTCGGACGCACGCGGCCAGGCGTACGTCCGGCACCAGAAGTACGAATGTGTGTGGGAAGGAAGGACGGCAGCTAATGAGAGCTCTGCTTCACAGAGACCATCGCTGGAAATGTCTTCTAAGTTGTTGGAGGAGACACTGCTGAGGGGGATATACAGAAGGTGGGAGAGACGTAGCCAGGCAAACAGAGACAAAATGACTGGGGCTGGGGGGGGGCTGGGGGGGAGCTCTGACGTTAACAGATGGAAGGAGAGGCGGGGGGGGGGGGGGGGCCGAGATGGAAACCTGGTCCAGGCTGGTCTCAATCGATTTGAGATTCCCCCGTCCCCTGATCTGAAAAAGATTGAGCGCTGGAGGGTGAAATGGGAACAGATCTGAGAAACCGTTTGTGACGGTCATACTATTATGGGTTTGCTTTGATCACCAATACAATATAGGCCTTAGGGGAAGAGGGCGGGGCCTATATGGGCCTTGGGGGAAGAAGGCGTGGCCTATGTCTGTAGGGCTATGTAATCTACCAGATATGACCGATATTATTCTTAATGTAATGTTCAACCTACTTAAAAACATAATCTGTTAGAAAACATGGAGATGAGCTTCACAAAGTGAAAAGTGACTGGCTTGGTTTTGACCGTGTCCTCTCTCTCTCTCTCTCTCTCTCTCTCTCTCTCTCTCTCTCTCTCTCTCTCTCTCTCTCTCTCTCTCTCTCTCTCTCTCTCATCAGTGTGTGGAGACATCCACGGACAGTTCTTTGACCTGATGAAGCTGTTTGAGGTGGGCGGGTCCCCGGCCAACACGCGCTACCTCTTCCTGGGGGATTACGTGGACAGGGGCTACTTCAGCATCGAGGTGAGCGCACACACACACACACACACACACACACACACACACACACACACACACACACACACACACACACACACACACACACACACACACACACACACACACACACACACACACACACACACACACACACACACACACACACACACACACATCGCCTCACATCCCCCAGCATGCACTGCTCATGCAGAATAACTAATAGTCTGCAGTGTACTCTCCCTGGCTGTGAACACGGTGTGTGGCGGCTAAAAATAGTTTCTTCCTCTGGGTTTTTTTCTGGCATGGTGTATTTTACTGGAGAGCGTTATGCAACGTCTACCAGGAAGAGATGGTTCACTAGCGGGGGATGGCCCTCAGTGTCACTACAGCGCTGGGTAGTGTAGCAGCGCTCCTGGGAACGGGCGCTGACAGCCGCTCACTCACCGCTGCCTGAGACACACTTTGGTGCACTGACGCTGACCTTCGACCTATCCATCCTCTTGAAGATAAAACACTTCAGGGCGTACAGTTAGGTGTACTAAATAAAGCCAACCGTCTGGCCTATTTTACCGTTCAATTCTGCTCTGGGTCTCTCCCCACCTGATTAGGAGAACAGTTTTGGGGGGTGTTTTACTTCCTACAAAAGAGCTTTAGGAGCAGCTCAGTGCGTTAGTAGCCCGGGAGCAGAGCCCCGAGCCACATCACCACACAGGGACAGCCTGCCTCAGGGCTCTCCCTGCTCTAACACTCCTGTCTTCACCACAGGCCGCGCTTGGCATACAAGGGCCTGCGTGGTTAATGAAGACCTATGTTCACGCCTGAAGTAAAGGGAATTCTTGACGATGAGGACGCAGTATGGTGTGGGCGTGTAAGAGCGCTATCTGCCTCTTTGGGCTTTTGGAAGAATGTTATCCTAAATTGGCCTTGAGCAGGTGTGACCCGAGGGCTTGGGTGAACCGCCGGCGGGTGATGTCACCTGGTGTCCGCCTGGTGTTTGGTGAAGGCTGCTGGTTGAGATGCATGTCAGAGTCGGTCTGAAGTGTCCCTCAGGCCCTGTCCATATCAGCACATGTCTGATAGACGTGTGAAGGCCAGGGGAGTACACTGTCGTGGTTAGTGGGGCCGCTGTTTGTACGACACACTTTACACTAAGATAGAAGGCATTTCCAATCGAGTAGTGGAAGTAGTGGAATATGTTTCATCTCTCTCTCTCTCTCTCATCTCCTCTCTCTCTCTCTCTCTCTCTCTCTCTCTCTCTCTCTCTCTCTCTCTCTCTGCGCTCACCCCTGGGTCCTAGCGTTGACAGCTGGGTACTCCCGAGTCAGCTAGTTATGTACGACATCTGTCGAGAAATGGTGAATTTAGAACCAGCGGGATTTCAATGAACCTGTGTCTCTGTTTCTCTTTTCTAGCCCCATATCCAGCTACCATATCGAGTGTGCTCTGTCTCGGCTGAGGAACTGACATTTGCTTTAGTGTGTG
>CM051001.1:4665542-4668042 GCA_027704905.1 Muraenolepis orangiensis | reverse complement strand
CGATGGTTATTGATATTAGTGCACATGCTTCGGCCGCCCATACTGCAGCACTGATGTCCCATCACTAATGTCCTGTCCGTCCTGTCCGTCCCCCACAGTGACGGAGATGCTGGTAAACGTCCTGAGCATCTGCTCCGACGATGAGCTGATGATGAACGACGGGGAGGAGATCTGTGACGGTGAGCCAGGAACAGACCGAGGAACCCGGGCCAAGCCTCATTTGAGGCCCTGCTGTATTGCACACCAACATAACGTCACCTCTTTGATTCAAGATTCAAGATTCAAGATTCAAGAACAAATACTATACACAATAATAATGAACATAAAAGTGACTGAAGGATGATCTGTACATGTGTAGAATAGTGCAAACAACATTTAAAAGCATTTTAAAGTGCCAGTAGTGCAGCAGCATCATGAACACAGTGCAGTACAGTGCAGTAACTGTAATTAATCCAGAAAGTCTAGCAATAGTGTATTGTTAATGACACAATGTTATGATAGTGGCAGCACTCCTAGCAGTTCAGTAGGTCACTGCCTGTGGATATAAACTATCCTTGAACCTGGTAGTCCTTGTACGGATGCTGAGCAACCAGTGACGAGATGGTAGGGGGGAGACGAGATGGTACCCAGGGTGGTTGCGGTCCTATGTGATGGAGATGGCCTTGGTCCTTAAGATCTCCTCAATGCATTGTACTGCAATCTGACTCTTGAGATCAGAGGCAAACTGTGGGCATTTGGTCAGACCGCCGAAATGATGACCCATAATAAGCCGGGAAATATTAGAACTACTAGCAGGCAGATTTCAACGTTGTGGGACGTAGGATGGGATGGGGATACGACTATCCACAGACACTCAGAACCAGAACCAGAACCAGAACAGGGCAGTGAGTGCTACCTGCACCTCAGTAAACTCTGCGGGTCAGTTAGTTTAAAGGCTTAATAGGTCTTTGTGGTGGCTGACAGAGGCACACAAGTCAAACAGGGGAACAAATAGAAAAGGTTCCCCTCTGACATTTAGCTGTGGGATGTGCTGTGTATCCTCTCCTCCATCCCTGGCCTCTCGCTCTCCTGTTCCTCTCTGCAGCCAGCGCTGCAGCAGCCAGGAAAGAGGTGATCAAGAACAAAATCCGCGCCATTGGGAAGATGGCCAAGATGTTCTCTGTTCTACGGTGGGTGCCACCTTTCTGTGTGTGTCTGTGTGTGTTTGTGTGTGTGTATTTAACGTTTGTGTGTGCACACTGTGTGTGTGTGTGTGTGTGCGTGTGACATTGTTTGAATGTAGTTTCAGGGTCACATGCGATAGATTGTTATCAGTTTGTGTTTCACGCGTTACTGCAGCCAAACCAACCGATCGTTTCCCAGCCAAAAAAGAGCAGCGTGTTGCTTCTGATGGTTTCCTACGAACGTGGTCTGGGATCCAAGAAGTAAGACACCAGGAAATAATCCACAGATGCTCGTAGATGGCGCCGCTCTTAGCTATCATGCTCATGGTATTAGCTCTGAGAAGTGGTGGTCTGGTGTGTGTGCGACCCACAGTGCAGTGTGTGTGGAGGCGTTACCGGAGACGCCAACCACAAGATGGCTGTTGTGTGTAAACAAGCATGTATCACCATTTAAAACGCACAAAAAACAAGCTGTGTCACACAAAACCGAAGCACACTGAATGTGGCCAAACAGAACAGGAAGAGATGTCCTCTATCTTTACCCGGTACCTTACCCTGCCAACCTCTGACCTCTCTCTCTCTCTCTCTCTCTCTCTCTCTCTCTCTCTCTCTCTCTCTCTCTCTCTCTCTCTCTCTCTCTCTCTCTCTCTCTCTCTCTCTCTCGCTCTCTCTCTCTCTCTCTCCCCTTTGTCTCTGTCTCTCTCCCCCTTTGTCTCCCTCCCTCTTTGTCTCTCACCCTCTGTCTCCCTCTGTGTGTCTCTCTTCTACTCTTCCTCGATCTCTCTCTCTCTCTCTCTCTCTCTCTCTCTCTCTCTCTCTCTCTCTCTCTCTCTCTCTCTCTCTCTCTCTCTCTCTCTCTCTCTCTCTCTCTCTCTCTCTCTCTCTCTCTCTCTCTCTCTCCCAGGGAGGAGAGTGAGAATGTGTTGACCCTCAAGGGGCTGACCCCTACAGGCATGCTGCCCAGCGGAGTGCTGTCAGGGGGCAAACAGACACTGCAGAGCGGTGAGTTGTTTACACACACACACACACACACACACACACACACACACACACACACACACACACACACACACACACACACACACACACACACACACACACACACACACACACACACACACACACACACACACACACACACACACACACACACACACACACATAACTCTTCACATCTCTTCTCATGCTCCTTATTCACTCCCTCCCTCCGCCTTACCTCCCTGGCACTGAGAATACTAACAGCCTGTGTGTGTGTGTGTGTGTGTGTGTGTGTGTGTGTGTGTGTGTGTGTGTGTGTGTGTGTGTGTGTGTGTGTGTGTGTGTGTGTGTGTGTGTGT
>CM051001.1:4640542-4660542 GCA_027704905.1 Muraenolepis orangiensis | reverse complement strand
TGTGGACACATGGGTTCACCAACGCAATGACCTTTCCTCTTTCTTTTGACCCCAGCGTGCGTGCGTGCGTGCGTGTGTGTGTGTGTGTGTGTGTGTTTGTGTGCGTATATATGTGTAACTGGGACTATACCACCTATGGCTCTCACTGAACTACAAAAACACAAATCCCACGTCCCACGGCCAGATGAGAAAGCAACTCACCTGCTCAATGCAAAACCCAAGCTATACTGTTTACTGGGTGGTGGGTACAGTGGGAGGGCTGTGTGCGGTTGGTGTGTGTTTGGTGTGTGGTTGGTGAGTGTTTGGTGTGTGGTTGGTGTGCGGTTGGTGTGTGTTTGGTGTGTGGTTGGTGTGTGTTTGGTGTGTGGTTGGTGAGTGTTTGATGTGTTTGGTGTGTGGTTGGTGAGTGTTTGGTGTGTGGTTGGTGTGTGTTTGGTGTGTGTTTGGTGTGTGGTTGGTGTGTGTTTGGTGTGTGTTTGGTGAGTGTTTGATGTGTTTGGTGTGTGGTTGGCGTGTGTTTGGCGTGCGTTTGGTGTGTGTTTGGTGTGGAGGACATGGGTTGTTGGGTTGAAGGCTTTTCCTGCTCTTTTTAGGGTCTAGTGAAAACTTGAACTGTAGTGTGTATGTATGTGCGGGCGTGTGTGTGTGTGTGCGTGTGTGTGTGTGCGTGCACGCGTTCTAATGGGGCTTTTAATGGAAAGCAGTGGTTAGTAATCACATTGTAAGGTTGGTTTTATAAGGTCATTGAGGCGGAGAGGGGGGGGGGTGGGCTGTGTATTGTGTGGTGTGGGTTGGTGTGTATTTGCGTGGGCATGTTTGAAAGAAGTGTGTGTGTGTGTGTGTGTGTGTGTGTGTGTGTGTGTGTGTGTGAGTGAGTGTAAAATGTGCGTTGTTTAGTGGTGACATACATGAGTACCAAGAGAGAGAAAGGAAAAAATGAAATCAAATAAGTGTAACTTTTGATGCATCGGGGGCTACCTCTGAGACAGCTGCTCTGACCTTTGCCAGATTTTGTTATTTTTCCAGTTTCAGTTTCTCCGGCTAGCCTCTTGAGTTCCCTCGTTAGCTTTTGTAGCATTACCCAATCCTTCTTCCTATCTGTTGGCAAGCGATCTAAGGGGCTCAGAGGGTGTGGCTTAAAGGAAACAGGAAGCAGTTTTAATGTGGGGGGGGGGGGGGGGGGGAGACGCATTGGAAACCCAGGTGTGATCACACGTGACGCATACAGATGTTGGGATTGGGGACGCAGTACAATGGAGTTAAATATAGGTTTCTTTGTGTGTGTGTGCGTTTGTGTGTTTGGGTGTGGGTGTGGGTGTGGGTGTGCGTACGCACGTGCCTGTGTGCGTGTGCGTGTGTGTGTGTGTGTGTGTGTGTGTGTGTGTGTGTGTGTGTGTGTGTGTGTGTGTGTGTGTGCGTGTGCGTGTGTTTGCGTGTGTGTGTGGGGGGAGGGGGCGAGGGGAGTGGTGGTGAAATGTGAAGTCATATTCTATTCATTCTATTTCTATATGCTCCTTCTCTTCTCTTCTCTTCGTGCTATCCAAACATCCAATCCTGTCCCGTTGGACAGCGTGGCGGTTCTGGATGCTCAGAGTCACACACGAACCGGGACGGAACACTGACACCTGGTGTAGCAAAAAAGCAAAAAAAAAAGGCAACCAGCCGAGTGAGAACGAGCGAAACGTCAAATAGAAAAGGATCTTTGTAAAGCATTTATATTTCCGCATTGCAGTGCATGCAACAAGTTAAGTTCTTTGATAATGATGTGAAACAATTCTATTTGTGCTCTGTGCTTCATTATAGTAAGACTTTTCCATGCTTTGATTCTTCTTTGGATATCTTTTTTTTTTGTTTGTTCTGGCCTATATATTTATATATATATATATATATATATATATATATATATATATATATATAAATTAAAGGAGGAATACTGGAATATATGTATTTTGTACATACTGTTTATTTGAACAGGGTTTTTTTTGGTAATCATTTTGTGTTGTAAGGGTTTTCCTCATGACCTGTTGGTTGTTGGTTGTTGGTTGTTGGTTGTTTGTGTTGACGCTGTACAGAGGGACTGTGGAGCCTCTCTCCTCGCCTCCTCCTCAACGTACCACCTAAACCATACTATAAACAACCATGGCAGATATGACACTATAGCATCGATAAATGCCCATACTATATACCGAGCCACAGCCGTCCAGGCAGCCCAAGCATGATATGCATGGTTGAAAGTATAAATAAAGTTACGCTACTCTAATTGCAAAAAAGCAGACACATTTTTAACAGTAAAAAATTTACGTATTTACTACTGTCACAATTTAATAGAAAAAATAAGAGTACTATCTCTCTCAAATCATAATTATTGACGACTCCTCATATTTTTATTTGATGATATTTATGATTATTGTTTTTATTATGGACATTATTCTTAATATATAAGCTATCTCTCTCTCTCTCTATGTTGCGTTGATCTTGTGCTTCTTTTGGAGACATGAACATTCTTTGTCTCTCTCTCTCTCTCTCTCTCTCTCTCTCTCTCTCTCTCTCTCTCTCTCTCTCTCTCTCTCTCTCTCTCTCTCTCTCTCTCTCTCTCTCTCTCTCTCCCTCCCCATCTCTCTCTCTCTTTCTTTCTACCCCCCCCCCTCTCTCTCTCTCTCTCTCTCCTTATTATTCTTATTCTTATTAATGTCGCCCATCTGATTTTGACTCCCCAGTCACTCAACACTGTACGCATGCCCCATGGGACGATCCACTTTTTTTTACTCTTGAATAAAATATGCATGAATCCTTTGATTCGTTTTCTGTTGCTTTTTCCCGCCTCGCCATCGAATCTGAGAAGAGGAGACAACGAAGCCACCACTCACACACTCACCCACGCACTCACTCATGCACTCACTCACACACTCACCCACGCACTCACTCATGCACTCACTCACACACTCACCCACGCACTCACTCATGCACTCACTCACACACTCACCCACGCACTCACTCATGCACTCACTCACACACTCACCCACGCACTCACTCATGCTCTCACTCACACACGCACTCACTCATGCACTCACTCATGCTCTCACTCACACACACACTCACTCATGCACTCACTCACACACTCACCCACGCACTCACTCATGCACTCACTCACACACTCACCCACGCACTCACTCATGCACTCACTCACACACTCAAACTTCTGCAGCTATAATGTCAAGCACAGTCACGTTTCCCTGTGTTCTCGGTGGAAAATGTAATTGAGATAGTTCCGGCATTATCATATGTTTTGATAACATTTCTAGCAAGAAATGTGTTTTACTCTCACACGCTTTGTTCAGTGAATTTGTACGATCTTTAGTTTTTGAGTTATTACGAAGATTTGTTCATGTTTCTATCGTTGCTATGGACGCTGACATCACTGCCGCCTACGTAGCTTGCGTCCGGAAGTATTGTTCTGTTATGTTTATTATTTAAGTTTATTTTTACGTGTATTACTAATCCATCGGATTGCAGCAGTACTGAGCTGCCCCGTCCCGTTCGGAAACCACATTATATGTTAAAAAACACAAATAGATCGAGGGACGAGACCCGGCGATGAATGTTAACGGGGGGAGGGGGTGTGCAACACAAAGCACTTTCGTCACCATAGCAACCAGTGTCAGGTTCTTCAAGGTATTCAGAGAAGACCCTGGAACCCTCAAATGAAACAAAACAAAAAATCGAATTAATTGTATTAATAAAATGTAATACAATTTAAATAAAATGAATAAATGAGAATCGTATCTGTGTTGTTAATCTGATTTATTACAGTTTTACGTTGATTTGTTTGTCTTTCTCGGTCCATACACTACGCATTTGAGTGGTTTTGTGTTAGAAATAAAATGCAACCAATCAGATATTTTTCTGGGTTGCTGGGAAGAATATCCTTCAACCAAAGTACTCGCGAATGCCTTCGCCCTTAAACTGAATGAGAGCATACGTTTGGATTGACAATTTGATCAACCAATCATACATTGGTTTGTAGCTAATGGGCGTATTCTTTCAGATTTCCCCACAGTTCCATAGTACGCTCTAGAAGGTCCCCGTCCCGTTACTGGCTCGGGACAGAGGATCTAGCTTAGCGCTACGTTGGTTTTTTTCTACATAGGTTTTTTACGTCTAAATGGCAACAGGTGAAGATGATGTTGTTGTTGTGGATTTGTTGTTAGTACCCTTTTCAAGACGACCATTCAGTGAAAAGATTGACATTATAAAAAAGATCCCCGTCACCACTGCATCTGTGGAAAGGACAATTTCCGCCCTCTAACAGATAAAAACATGCGAGGAACAGAACAGGACAAACCCGACTCACTGCATTAGCTTCCATAGCCATAACTTCTTTTGGATCTGAAAAGCAGTGATCCGATTTATGGATCTGATTTATGACCGGGTTATTGAAACATTGGTCTACAGAATGTCACAAGGGGGTAGTTTGGTGGGACCCAGAACGCAGACTAAGACATAATGAAGCGATAACGTGGAGCTTTATTACAAAAGACAACTGAGTGATCGGGGACAGGCCAGGGGTCTGGATACCAGGAGGTCGATCCGCGGAGTACCGACAGGTAGTAGACCGGCGAGTAGTCCGGGACGGGAGAGGAGTCTGGATACCGGGAGGTGGGAGTACCGACAGGTAGTAGACCGGCAAGTAGTCCGGGACGGGAGAGGAGTCTGGATACCGGGAGGTGGGAGTACCGACAGGTAGTAGACCGGCAAGTAGTCCGGGACGGGAGAGGAGTCTGGATACCGGGAGGTGGGAGTACCGACAGGTACTAGACAGGCAAGTAGTCCGGGACGGGAGAGGGGTCTGGATACCGGGAGGTCGGAGTTGCGACAGGTATTAGACCGGCGAGTGACGTGGGACAGGCGAGTAATCTGGATACCGGGACATCGGTGTAACGATTCCGTCCAGAGAGTACAAAGTACAAAGTAGTAAGTACGACCTAGCCCCGGGACGGGAGTAACGGGACGCCAGGGTATATATACCCCCACAGGTGACGTAATTAACCTAATCCCTCTTGGCAATTGCCAAAAAGTGTGTGTGTGCGCCGCCAAAGCCCGCGGCTTGGCCACGCCCCCTGTCAACCACCGTAACCATGACACAGAAGGTCCAGTTGTGATAGACACGGTTCGCCACTGATAGCAACGGATATTCATGTTGCAGAATCTTCACCATAACTAACAAACTAAAGATTGTATACTGTCATTGAACAAATATTTTTAAACTTAAGTGCATATTTATCACTAGAAATGTTATCAAACCATATTTTAGAGTAACCTTAACATGTGTTTGTATCGTGAGAAAAAAAGTCATAAAAACATACATGTGTGTTACATCCCAATGTATGTGCTTCCCCAGTGTGTGTCTTGTCTCCAGTTTGGTTCCTCCCTCCAGCCAGAACCCGCCCTCCACCATTGGTCCCTGCTAGTCCTGCCCCTCCATTGGTGGACTACTATACAGAACAGAACCGATTGGTGGATGGGTTTCAAGACTCCTGCACCCAATCAACCACCATCACCCACCACCCAATCCCGGATCACCACACCCTGTTAAAACATGGCTGCTCAGATAATTCATGCCTCTCTCTGGCATGAGGCCTTTGTGATATTTTGTGACATTGACTTTGGATAATATTGCATTTGTTTATTGGCCTTTGTGTTAGGGACATTGCCCTTGTGTGTGTGTGGCCACAGAGAGAGCTAGCTATAGATTGTTTTGTTATATGTTTTCCATTCTTGTATATATCACTAATGTGTGTTATTTTCCTCTTTTTCAGGAAGCACGGACGGGGTGAGCGGCCATTTCCTTTGGACCTTGTTTAGTCCTGTTTTAGTGAGGTAAGGGTAGTTTAGGTAAGGGTAGTTTAGGTAAGGGTAGTTTAGGTAAGGGTAGTTTAGGTAATGTCATTTATTTTACCATAGATTAGGTTGGTTTATTTGGAGAATAGTGGTGTTTGTTTGTTGTTTTGGCCTTGGCTCACCCTTGAGTTACATGTGCTTCCTTTGCATATATCAATAAATATCATTGTGTTTACAAACCTGGTCCATCATTTCTATCAACCAACGTTTATGTTCCAGCCCTTTACCCGTAGACCCACAGGTGTCGTAACAATGTATAAGTATTATTTTAGACATGATTTCAGCTGCTCTGTTCGCCGACTGAAAGGGGCGTAAATAAAATTGACGCGCATGCGCACTGATTGCTGTACGTACAAATCCTACCAAACAAATGCCATGTTTCCACCAAGGCATTTTGATGGCTGGTTCGGAGCTGGTGCCTAATCTCGAACCAGTTCTTTGCGGCCCGGAAAACTGGTTCCAGAGCGGCCCCAAATCGAAGCTGGGCAAGCCCAGCAAGAACCGCTACGCCAGGGGCTAGGGGTGGGGCTTATTGTGACCAACAGATCGCCATTTTTAAAATCACTAAAAAAATCCCTCTGGAAGTGAAGCCGAAGCACACTGTAAACCCGAATGTTCAAAGTAATCAAATAGATTAAGTAGTGTGTACTCAAAGTTTCAAAAAAGTTCTACGAACTCAAAAATGTTGAGTTTGTGTGACTTGTCGTCCTTTTTTGAGTAACTGCAACTTAACTTGATTGATTAACTTGATTGACTTGAACTATTTGTGTATTAAGTAAGCATAACTTAAAAGCATAACTTAAGCACGAGAATTAAATCATAATTATAATAATATAATAATATATAATAATAAAAAAATAAAATAATAATAATTAAATAATTAAGTAATTACATATTCAAAATGATAAATTCCACTGATTTCTATTGTTTCAACATTACTGCATGTGTCTGATGTCAGTAACATTATAGTGGGTATTGGGGAGGACTTTAAAGGACTGTATATGATGACTCTGTATATCGCGCGCACTCGCACTCGTGTCGGTCAGAACACAAGACAAGAGGTACGATCTTTGGTCTTTAATCCACAGGCATGGGTTCTTCTGGCATTTATCTGGGGTTGGGTGTGTGGTATATACTCATGGAAGCAGTGATTCCTGTGGAATTGATCTCATGGGTGTCAGACGGGGGGGGATTCAGGTCGCGATGGCCAGCGGTGGGGGTGGGGGGGAGGGTGGCGGCGGGACTTCAGGTCCGAACGGGGGGGCGTTAACGGCGACGCGTTAGTAACGCATTAACCTTGACAGCCCTATTCTTTATTATCAAATGTATGGTGTGGCGGCAAGGTTTTAGCCGTGGAAACCTTACCAGCGGAAACGCTGCATGAACGCACACATTGGTCTAGTCGCCACCCTTGAGGGTCAGACGATGTTTCAGCAACACCCCCCTCCCCCCTCCCCCCTCCATGAACTGTTTCAGCAACACGCCCCTCCCCCCTCTCCCCTTGACGGGCGGTTTCAACCCACCCCCCACCCCCATTTGATTCGCTCCAGCCCCCTCCCCCACTCCACCCCCCTCCACCGCGATCATTTGCTCTCCTCCCCCCAACCGCGTTGAAGAACTCCAAGATCTTGTCCAAAGTGCATGGTAAGTTACTTAAAGTATTAATTAATAGATACATCACATACATTATACCAATTATAGTTAGTTATTTCTGCTCATTTAATCTACCTGACTTAAAAATATAATTTCGCTCAATTGTTCTCGCTAGTCTCGCATGTTGGTGTAGTGCAGAGCACATGAGGCTCATGTAACGTTGCACTATTCAGCAGGAAGCAGGAATGCTTGAAACCTACTCTTTTTCTTATCTTTATGCACCACGGAGATATATTGCTGTCTTCAACAATTGTACTCTTTGTAAGTCGCTTTGGATAAAAGCGTCTGACAAATGCCCTAAATGTAATGTAAATGTATTCAGGTTATGGGAAAATGAATCTTGTTTTTAAGAGCTAACTCTGGTTACTAACTTTTACTATCTAAACCAAACCGAAGCCCAAAACGGTGTTAAAATTTCGAGCACGTGGTTTCCTTCCATTCATGGTGGTTAGAACACGTGTAAGGGATAACTTATGGCTAGCTGGTCATTAGCTAGCGAGCTGGCTTTTACAGCCTGGGTTTCCGACCGCACAGCAGTATTGTGTATTCTGTATTCCATGGTCATGTTTTTGTAAGCTAATAGTAATGAACTTTTTGTTATATTGAGTTGTAAGTAATTCTGGTTTGAATGTTGTTGATGGAGGTCTAAACTTTGTAATTTTTTTTTCCTTTCAGGTGGCTTGTTCCGATATGGTCTGGCAGTGTAAGTTGTGCGCTCCTTCTTTCACTTCCAGAATACAGTTATTTAACTACAGACTGCAGCACAGCCCTCTTCCATGCCTCTATACTGATTGCGTGTGTACATTTCAGTCATCATTCAGCAGTTGAGGCAGACAATTGCTGAAGAACTGAAGAAGACTGAGAAGAACCTGCCTCTCATTACCAAGATGATGCAGACCACATTTGCCCTGCGCGGACAGACCATAGTAAACTCCTGCCCACCAGTGAACGAGCTCATGGACCTGGCCTGCTCTTAAAATAGAGTCTGTGGTAATATGGATATTTTTTTCCTGTGTTAACATATTGCACATTCTGTGTGGTTTAAAGTGAAAGTTGTGGTTCTTACTCATTTGGCGGCTATTTGCTGCGTTATAGAAGTTTAAGAGATCCTCCAAGTTGAACTGACTAATTGATGTTGATGTATTGTCCTTATGCTGTTTTTAAATGTAGGTGTATGCAGAGTTCCAGATGGTTACAAACCGGAACCTGCCCAACACCTTCTACGCAGAGCTTGACCGCCATATTCGTAGACTGATGACGTTATTTCGACAGAAGGCGACCAAAACTGGGACCACAGCAGTTGTGTTGGCAGACATTTTACGAATCCACGATGAACAGGTGATGATTATAGATTATATAGATTATTATATATGTCGTAGGTTGAACCTCTAACATTGGACAGCTTCAATGATTCAAATGAGCTTTTACATTTTACAATTAGTCCACTTTGTGTTTGCTATTTGTCTGATTGCATTAAAGATGTGTAGAGGTTATTTGTGGACATATGTTCTGATTGGACTGTTTAAAATCAACATTGTTCAGTAAACTTTTCAGTATATACACTTCTGTTTTTATCTTAATAGGAAATCCATGACATCCACACCAGGCGCTCCACTGTTCTCCATGCACTTCCTGTGTATCTGAACGAGGAAGTCTCTGGATTTTTCAGAACCTGCACAGTGAGTCTCCTTAAATAATGAACAGTACCACTGTATATTAAGTGAACAGTTAATCAAAATACTAACATGTTTTAGGACTTACCCTTGTTTTGTCTATCCATACAGTTTGTGTGATTTGGAGAGGTATGGTCTGTTTTATTTCACCCTACTACAAATGAACTGGCTTGGTGTTTTGTTCAAAGCGATAAGAAGTTTAGTAAAACATTTTCCTGTATGTGTTCTTGAGCTTAGTATCAGTCTATCTCCCGCCACTTAGATTCTCTGGTAACTTGGCTGATTCCTGTGTCCAGAACACGCATCTTCTGTTTTTACTTACAACTTACAAACATAACTCCATATACTTAGCTTTGTGCTGCACCAGCAGTACTTAAATGATAAGGAGAGATGATCTGTCAACAACAATAACCAAAAAAAACGTTATAAAATAAATTAAGTACTATTTTGTGGAAAAAATAATTCTATTTAACTCTTATATTAGTAGAAACCATGGATTAGTTTGTGATTAGTATGTCTCTTTCATTCATTCAGGAGCCTGATGAGCCAGAGCTTGACGATGTTGCTGTGGCCCTCCTTACTGTCATCAGTGACCATGACACAAGTCCAGTTCACTACCAGCCTGTGAAAATCTCTGTCGTCCTCGAAAGTGACATCGTGATCAGCCTCCCCAGATTTGGTGATGCCTTCCTGGTCATGTTTGGACTGATTTATGCACTACACCTCAGCTATCCTAAAGCGCTGACCAACACTTTTGAATTCGTTCAGAAGATTGTACTTGGTCTAGAAGCTGGTAAACTGTCGCCCAGGTTGCAGACACTCAAGAATGACTTGATGATAAATGTGTAGAAAGGATGTGGGGTGAGGTATTATTATTGTGAATCAAAGTTCTTTCCCTTTGTCACAATAATGCCTTAAGAAGTATGCAAAGAACTTTGATTCAGAAGGCCTTCAATAATACCTCACTGAGGTATCCTTCTTTCTACACATTTATCAATAGGCCTACTACACAATGTGCACTGTTCATTTTTTCTATTTTTCTATTTGTTTTTATTTTATTTGCCATATTTAACTGTTGTAAAGTTGTTTAATTATAGTGATTCTATTGTATTTATGTTTGACTTGTGTACATAAAACTATTTTTTATTAAGTTCAAATAATGTGGTTGTGTACTTATTTTTTTAAGTTCTGTTAACTTATTCCCACGGATAGAAAACTGAAAACTTTAAGTCGTAGTAACTGAAAATAATCAAGTAGCACCTAATCAAAACTTTTGAGTTCTGAAAACTGACAACTTTAAGTCATAGTAACTTAAATTAGTTAAGTAGCACCTAATCAAATCTTTTGAGTTCTGAAAACTGACAACTTTAAGTCATAGTAACTTAAATTAGTCAAGTAGCACCTAATCAAAACTTTTGAGTTCTGAAAACTGACAACTTTAAGTCATAGTAACTTAAATTAGTTAAGTAGCACCTAATCAAAACTTTTGAGTACTGGGAACATGAGATTTTTGAGTTGGTAAACTCAAAAATTTTGAGGCAATTGATTGCCTCAAAATTTTTGAGTTCTGCTAACTTATTCGGGTTTACAGTGCAGCAGTGGTCCGTGGAGGAACCAAACGGCCTCCTTGCATGGTGGTCCTCCACAGAAGGTCACAATAAACTCAAGGAGCTTCTAGAACAAACCGCTATTAGAAAAACTACAGATGTCTTCAGCGGGGGACAGGACCGAGGAGCTAATCAATAACAAACTGGACGATACGCTGCTGTCACACTGGTCCTGGTAAGTTTTACTTTATAAATCTTTCCCGTGTTGCCAACCAGCTTTGAATTTCTAAGCTGTTTAGCGAGCTACTCATGATCACATCAATGTTATGTTTGTATCATCAGAAATGAGTAGCTATGATTGCTAGGCTTCTGTTAGCCGCTAGCATAGCTTTGGTAACAATAGCTCACGTCAGGATGCTACTTTCTAAAAACAGTGAAGTGTAATGGAGACATTTTTGAATGCACTTTTCTCTTGTTTTAGTTAATGGAGTCGTCTGCCCTCGACGATGTTGATGCGGAGCTACCGCCACCACGGGGCTGCAGCTCGCCCAGGAGCCCCTCGGAGACTGCTTTATTGACATTGACTTGCAGGTTCCAAAAGGTATCTGACATGTTTCCTGTGGCTAATGTGATAAGACATACAAACAACACAAGTATTGACCTTTAAAAGCATACAATCTTACAACCATACAAGCATAAAAACATTCTTCAGTAGATAGTGCTTCATTATTATTACACCTTGAGTATTATCCTATATAATAGCCTACCCCCCCTCCTCCTTTTAAAGCAATGTGATTCAAATCAAATCAGAGGTTCAGCCACAGCTGAACTGAGTCAGTTCAGCTCAGAAGTCCAAGTTTATATCCGGATCTGTGCCAAAATCTTGCTAACAGACCAAAGAACAAACCGTAACCCCTCCCATCTTTAATAACGGAGGTCATTTCTTGAAAAATAATATAACATTGGTTCAAACGTATAGTACAGATCAAGCATTATTGTGCAATGACACTGAATGTTGTAAGTTTATTTTTGTCTAATGTAAGTTTGTCTAATGTAAGAATTGCGAGGGTCTACTTTGGTTCCTGAATGAATAAACCTTAAAAAAAAAAAAGATTGAAAAAATTTGAGCTAATCCCCCTGCTGCTGAGTTAGGGTGCGGCTTGGTGGCGGTGTACACAGAACAAAGTAACTCTTATAATAGAGGTGCACAAAGTATTACAAATACAAAACATGTACTATGAGCACATACTCATTTTAACATATGAGAGCACGTATCTCAACACCCCCACTTGTTATCATCTCAAGCCGAAAAACGATATCCATATTAGTTTCCAAAAAAACAACTCTATATACTTTTCCTTCACTGAGTGCATCACGAATAAAATTATATTTTACATCAATGTGTTTTGACCTCTGTCTGTTCACACTATTACCCATGCCGTTTAATTGTTGAGTTAGATACATGTTTTCCTGAGTAGTGGTGGCTAGACTGACGTATTCAGCCTCACATGTCCAGAGTGCTACAGTAGGTTGTTTCTTTGTCTTCCGACATATGGCAGGGCCTTGTTTTGTCAGGCTAAAACAGTACTCTGTAGTACTACGTCTATCTTCCACAGAAGATGCCCAATCAGAATCACTGTAGGCTATGACTTAAGTCTTCATCAGATTTCTTGAAGCACAACTCGTAGTCACTGGTCCCTTTTAGGTATCTCAAAACATGTTTAGCAGCTACTAGGTTCTCTACTTTTGGCTTTGCCAGTGTTTGTGATAGTTGACTAACTATCCAGCTAATATCTGGTTGAGTACAAGTCATAGCATAGATCAAACTGCCTATAATCTCACGGTATTCTTTGGGATTAACTTTGTTGGTGTCACTCTCCTCGTTTTGGTCACCTTCTACTTTTAATTCACACGGTGTATATCAAGGTTTACAGTTTGACATTTCAAATCTATCAAGCATTTTTTGGATGTATGTTTTCTGATTCATTTTGAATGAATCTCCCCTTTGTTCAAACTGAATTCCCAGTCCTAGCATTGTAAACACGGAAGTTAAAATACCTTCAATGGGCCACGATTCTAGGCGCTAATGCCCCTATCACACCAAAGTAGTTGTATCCCGTTCTACCCTGTTAAAAAATACTGGGGTATAATGGGCTGTGATCGCGGTAGAATACATAGTTTGGCGTAAAATACGATGCTAGTTTGTTCATAAGCAGTCCTCAATATGTCTATCTCAGGCATGAGCAAGCGGCCCGCGGGCCATATATACGGCCCGTTTGGTTTTTTAATCCGGCTGCCGAATATTGGTACAAATATATATATATATATATTTTTATTGTATATAATATTATTATTATTATTCGATATTTTTTTTATGGTGTTTTTGAGATTTATACTGCAGGAGGGAATGGGAGTAAGCATTCCTATGTACTTGTTACAAATGGCCAATACAAATCTTGTATCTTGTATCTAAAATTGTCCAAATTGTAGTAAACATATATATAGCCTTCATATAGCCTTTTTCCTGCAATACCTGGCATTTCAGTTGATCCCACTAGATGGCGCACTCTATACACAATTTACCTTTGCTGGAGTCTGGTCTATTCTGTCTAATTCACCTTTGACCCTGTATTGAGCCCTTCTGTAACAATGAGTGGACCAAAGAAAAGTCCACAGCGAGTGCCGAGTGTTTAATGAGGAGTGGACAGCTAAATATTTTTTCACCGAAGTGCGATCAAAGGCTGTATGTCTTATTTGCCAAGAAACCAAATTAGAAAAAATGAGTTTATCACGCAGGACAGTGACTCGCCGTGTAGAACTAATTGACGAAGACTTAGCCAGCGAGTTAAACAAAACAGCTATCATTTACGTAAAAGACACCGCTCAGCTCAATTTTTATCAGAGGGATTAATGACAATTTTGAGATAACGGAGGAATTTTTGACCATGGAATCTCTAAAGGGGACAAGACGAGGAGAGGACTTGTATGACAGTGTTTCTGGTGTCATCGAGAGGCTGAAGCTACCTTGGTGTAAACTTGCCAATGTCACCACAGATGGATCGCCAAACTTAACAGGAAAAAACGTCGGGCTGCTGAAAAGAATCCAGGCCAAGGTGAAAGAGGAAAACCCTGAGCCCCTGAGCTGGATGTAATTGTTCTACACTGCATAAGCCATCAGGAAGCCCTGTGTAAGTCTGTATTTCAGCTTGATCATGTAGTGAAGCCAGTCGTAAAACTCGTTAACTTTATACGAGCGAGGGGACTTCAGCATCGTCAATTGATTAAGTTCCTTGAGGAAACTGATGCCGATCACCAGGACCTGCTTTATCACTCTCATGGTTAAGTTTGGGGAAAGTATGTCGACGAGCGTGGGAGCTCAAAGGGGAGATTAGCTAATTTTTGGAGTTAATCAGGAAAGCTGACGATTTTCCAGAGCTGAGCGATGCAGAATGGCTTTGTGATTTAGCT
Organism: Muraenolepis orangiensis; assembly: GCA_027704905.1. Classification (NCBI taxonomy): domain Eukaryota; kingdom Metazoa; phylum Chordata; class Actinopteri; order Gadiformes; family Muraenolepididae; genus Muraenolepis; species Muraenolepis orangiensis. The sequence goes on along the minus strand of CM051001.1, from coordinate 4,646,303 downwards.
TTGGCTGTGGACATATTGACACATGAATGAGCTGAACATGAAGCTACAAGGGAAAGATCAATTTGTGCATGAAATGTACACAAATGTGAGAGCCTTCAAAGCCAAGTTTACAAATTTCAAACAAATCATTCGCTCATTTCCCCACACTTCCGACACTGAAAGAGGCCCCTCGACATATGAAGAAATACAGAAAATCGCTGGACGACCTGCACAGAGAATTTTGCCGTCGGTTCTCTGATTTTGAAAAAATTGAAAAGTCACTTCAGCTGGTGTCATGTCATGTCAATGTGACTCCGTCTTAAAGGAGAAGTTCAACTCCCTTAAACTGGAGGAGTGTTATGCTTCACTAAGCAAAGCCAAGTTTCCAAACATTAGGAGGATGGCACAGAGGAGGCTGGTGTTGTTTGGCTCTACCTACGTGTGTGAGCAGACGTTGAGCGTGATGAACAAATCACACCACAGATCCCAGTTCACTGATGAGCACCTCAGATCTGTCCTGAGAATTGCCACAACCAAACTGACACCAAACTTTGATGCACTGGAAAAAAGGGTGACCAACAACACTGTTCCCACTGAAATTCAATTAAAGTTTTCTTTACTTTTCAGGTAATAGCTTTTACGTAATTTATATTTGTTCACACAAACACTCTCTATCCATCTGCTACTGGCCCAGCCCGTCTGTCAAATGTTTTAACTCATAGTGGCCCCTGAGCCAAAACGTTTGCCACCCCTGGTCTATCTCATTCTTAGCCAGTCTGCAGTCGGTTTGTCGACTACTGGGATACCATCCTCAACATTGAAATTCTGAATCTGATATTTGTGCGGGCCCACAGAGAACAGGATTTGTCCTTCTATGTGGAGTCACTGAAGGCCCTTGTCCCATGGTTCTTCGCCCTTGATCACCAGAACTATGCCTGATTCCTGTCCACATCCGGGACATGGAAAGCCTGCCCACGTCCATTTACACAGAATTTGAAGAACATGGTGATTGGGATGTTCCCAAAACCACAAACACAAAGGGGATGATCGCAGGGCCGGAGCAGGAGTATATTTTAGAAAAAGGCCATAAACAACACCACCATGAAGAAGGAATGTCTACACAGACATTCAAAGAGCTCTGGTGCACACCATCAGTGGGATGAGCAATCCGTTCCTAGATGATACCCCAGAGCTTCTAATGCTGGACACACAAAATATCATTGAAGTCTGTTGTTAACACAGTCCACACTGTGGAATCAGTGGGCAGAGATCAGCACCATAAGACAGTGATCAGGGGCCGCACACACTCCATTCAGCCCATCAAAAAGAACTCACTGCCTCTCTTTAGATGCCCAACACCCAGGAACAAGACCAAGCAGGTAGGGCAGATCTCAATGTTGACGGATGATGTGGCACACTTTTCCCAATTGTATATAGCCATGCAACACAGAGAGGGGGATACAAGCACCTTCTTTAAGCATGAAAACCATCCATACCCTCCCTCTCTATCTGACAGAGGCTACGGCTGGGAAAGAAGAAACAACAGGTATTTTTGATTTACTTGACACTCGACGGTGCAGCTGTTGTGCACTTTGTCCACTACCAACATTACCACATTTGACGAATATGCTAGTTGTGTCTTTGGTCCCCACATCATAAAGCTCTTGGAGACATCAGAAAGGGTTGATGTGGTCTGGGATACTAACATCACCAGAAGCATAAAATAGTCAACAAGGGAGAAGTGGGATTTTGCAGGAAGGGGAAGAGGTCAGCATTGGATTCTTGGAATTCCTACCCTGAGGTCACCCAAGCCTTCAACTAAAATCCGCACACTCCCGTGACCAAAGGGAGTGTTCAACTTCTAGAGCGCTACACAGTAGTGTAACCCAGGTCATGTAGACTGGTTACTGATGGATAGATGAGGATGTTCTGTCGGGTAATGTCACTGGTGAAAAGGAGGAGCAAGTCTGCCTAGCTTGACTGCTGCTGACTAGTGGCCAGCCAATGATACAAAGACCTGTGAATTCCCCCAATCAGACGGCACCCCTCTATTACTTGCCCCGCCCCTTCTCTGTCTCTGCCGCTGCTCTGCTGTGAACCCCCACTCACACAGAACCAACCTGCGCTGAAGGAGAGAGACCTAGTCACAGAGCACAGGCAAATTAATAAGTTTGAATCTAAAAGTGGATATAGTGTACAGTGCGCACGCCTTGCCCATCATCTCGGTGTTGCCAGAGGGCTGAGAGTTGTTTCGAACAACATTGGTGAGTTGCTACAAACTTTGTTAGCTACATTAACAGCCAAGCAGCCATGCGGTTAGCAGTGTTAGCAGCCAATAGGCTAAGCTACCATGCGAAGTCAATACAAATGTTTGGCTAATTGCTAGTATTGTTGTTCCAAGCTAACCTACCTATTTTTACAATGTAGGATATATTTTGCACTTTAAATGGAACAGAACTATTTCATGTCACCACTGTAGATGGCAGTGTGTTGCTTCTATTTCATTTTTGTATGTTTTGTCATGGTTTAGCCTTTGATAGAATGGGCTGCTAAGTGAGCATATTTTCCACACCTTTCATTCCTAGCTGAGTGTGCTGGGTGTGTGCTGCCTCTGTACTGCATCACCAGTCCTGGTGATTACAGGATAACTTTATTTGGATGCCATTGGTGAGAAAAGCACTTTATTACAATGCATCTTATTTTATTTTTCATTTTGAGAATGTATTTTATTTTAATAGTATAAGTTTGTTGTACTACTAGAAAGAGATTGTCATTTTATTTTAATTATTGAAAGACCCTTATTGTGAAACACTGTTAATTATAGTTTTTCATGTGGTCCTGTATGCATGTCATACAGGTCAGGTTTTTTTGGATGAGGCCAGAGTCTGGGTCTACCAGGGATGGCGAGCTGCTGAAGGAGATTACATGCGAAGACCATCTTGGGATTTTCCTTGGCGACTCACTCTGCACTGAATCTGTGGTTCTGCCAGTGTGGTGGATGGAACTGATCTTGACAAGGAACTCTGAACTCTGCACGGTATCCATCCCATGGTGCTGCACTCCACAGTGTAGTTGGACTGTCGGTTGACTCACTCACATACATCCATTTGTGGTTCAATGTTGGGTTTATTGACTGGGGATTGATGTGTTATTGTGGATTGACTGTGTGATTTCATGCTGTATTGGGATTAATATTCATACTTACCATAGTTAAAAAATATATTTACCAGGGTGCACCCATAGTTTAGAACCCGTAGGATTTAAATCCTAAACTTAAAGGTTGTTTAAGAAAAGTGAAATTTATGTCAAGTGGTGACTACAAGTCACATTTGTTTTTTTACTGAGCTCATTGTAATTTGTCTGTCTGTTATATGTGTATTTTGGTACCATTTCCTTTACTTCTATTTTTCTAAATACAAGCCGGCGCTTCTTTAATTCCTACACACCTGTCTTGTCTCATCATTGGGTTACTCTTAAATGCTCCAGTAGCCGAACCTTAACGATTACTAGCCCAGGATTAATACCTTATATGGTAGTGGTCATAAGTCCATTACACACGGGTGATACACGTGTTACAGTAGTCTTTTACGACAAGACAAGTGATTTGGAATCTGAAAATGAAGCACAGAGAGAGATGTTCTGCCAGAAGAACAGAACGATGGAACACATTCCACCAACACAAGATTCCCTGGCCCAGCAGAGGACACCCAGTCTTGAAGGATATGGATGGACTTTGTGTAGAGACAGCCAGGTCCAGGCCTTTAGTCAAGCCGCTTAGGAACCAAGTTAAAAATGATGTGATTGCCAGTATTACCACATTTATTTGATCTCGGTACAAATAATCATCTAATGATATTCAATAGCTTTAATGCATTGCTTGAGCCAGAAAATGTATACTTTGACACCAATACTAATCTAAGTGGCTTGTAAGTCGAGATATTGGCACTTATAGCTTTTGCATGGCGGCTCATTTGGAAATCCAAGATGCATCCGCCATCTTGATGAAGTGGCTCCCCCCTCCAAATTGAAAGCTATGGTGATGTAGAACACATGGAAACATTTTTTGTGTTTTTATCCGCCGTGTCTCCATCCTTCTCAAATGGGGTCATAAGCCGCCGTACCAAGAACATGAACGCGTCCCGCATATGCTTGGAAGTTCTATAAATCGCAGAAAATCCATTACTGCTCAGCGTACAGAAACCACGTACAGAACCATAGCTAGCTGATTTTCTAAATGCAACACGATGAGGGAACACGTGTCTTACTTCACATGACTGTTCAACAATGAATTCATTTAAAACAAGAGAAAAAAATAAGATTTTGTGTTAGAATAATTTATATTAAAATATTTGGAGATATATACAAGAAACATTTCCATCAAACTATTTTAAACTCGATTTTAGACTAGATGCAGGCTCCGAGCTGAACGCATCTACCACCTTCGACCATCATGCCGCCAAAGAGAAGTGGATTCAGAAAGACGGGGCCGGCTAAATCAACTCTTCTATTATGTCAACGAAACACTGAATGCGTGCCTCTCTAGAACATTGCAAAATGACATTTACATGTGTAATAATCTTTATTTGCCCTCTACATAAAATAATAAAATGACCAGTTTCTTGGACAATTTACTTCATAGATACAATGCCATATTTATTCTAGGAAACGCAATTTAAACATCGTTTCATAAAATGTATGTCCGACTGTAGCACGTCGTAGCACCTAGTAGTTCGATATTTATTATTCTATTACTGCCAATTTGCACTATACGTATTGTGTATTGTATATACCTACGTATTACTGTAATAATATTGTAAATTGTGCAATTCATCTATCAATACATTTAGATTTCATTTAGAGTTAATTTAGTTAGATTTTGTTTATACTAGTTTAGTTTGTTATTTAGTTTTGTTTTTAGGTATTAGTGTATTTTGTGTGCATTTATTCCCCCTTTTTCAACTGTTGCACCTTAATTTCCCTCAGGATAAATAAAGTTTTCTTGAATCTTGAAGTACGTCTATCTCGTTTCAAGTACGTTGTCAGTCAGTCTTATCTCAGAACGGGATGGACGGGATGATGTCATGAACTCAAACACACAAGGTAGTAGGACTCAAATGCACGACGCAGGAGACAGAGGTAAAGGTAGGGAAAATACTTTATTCCAAAAAAAAGTCCTCAGTATGAGGATCATAAACCATCACAAAAAATGCCGCAACTAAGGTTGTCAGAAAAAAACTGAAGATTACTCACAAAATGAGGAACAAAACTTACTGGAACAAAAACTCGGGCGCATGAATCAGGCTTGAAACAGAGAAAAACCAGTGGTACGCTCAGCGGGTTACTGACAGGACAAGAGGAACAGGCACAAGACAAGGGGGGGAAACGGGAGAGTTTAAACATGAGGTAACAAGGAACAGGTGGGAACCATCAGGGGCGGGACTGACGCTGACGAGGCCCGCAGGCCCGCAGGCCCGCCCACCCACCCCCACCCACGGGACAGGGAGTCAAGGGACCTGAAATGAGACACAAAAGGTGAGTACCAAAATAAAACAGGAAGTGGGAGACGAGACAGTGACTTAACAAAACATGAAACATGACTAGACTAACATTTCTGACGAGACACCACAACAGATAAAAAGGTTTTAGTGAAATTTTAGTGAATTCATTGGAAAGACTTCCAAAACGTGTTTGTAAGTATTCAGATACACACAATATTTACTGTATTTAGTGTAATGTCTATAATATTTACATTTCATACACATCATTAACAGTGCACGGTGAC
>CM051001.1:4571423-4639542 GCA_027704905.1 Muraenolepis orangiensis | reverse complement strand
CATTTGATTTGTTTTGTTTGGGTATTGTTTTGCCGACTCATTTGATTGATTGGTTTATGTATTTTGTGCATTCGTAAGATTACTATCAAGTGTGTTATTTAATGAACATTGTTTTATAAATTCGTTTAAGGGTTAGTTTCATAAATATTTGTAACCACTGGTAATAACAACCATGGAAATGGCTTCAGACAAGCCGTCTACTCCAGTGGGCATGGTAGAGAAGAACAACCCATTAATAAAATAAATTGGCAAAGTGTCCAAAAAATGGAATAAGAGATGGGCTCACATGGATCAGCCCTGGCCAGAAGAAGGCACGTTTGATCCAGAGGTTATAAATCAAATGGAGGTGCTTATAAACACATCATATAAGTCACATAAGTCCGAACAGAGGACATGGAGAAAGGGTCATAACCGAACGAGCAAGCAAGCTTTAGAAACAGCGGTTTTAGAACTATTCAAGGGTGAAGGACAGAAGATGCTAAAAGCCGCACAAAATAGAAGAGAGAAAGCCCTGGATAGGAACTATCCTAACTCAGAGCGCTCCCCTCAACTTCTGCCAGGCGACTTGTTCGACCTTCACTGATGACAACCAAGCATCGCTCGTCCATGACCCAGCTCTTCACGGCTCTGGCTCCACAGTGGTGGAATGAACTCCCGTCTCATGTCAGGACGGCAGAGTCCCTCGCCAGCTTCAGCAAGAGACTCAAGACCCACCTGTTCAGAGTCCACCTAGACTCTCCATGAACCCTCCTTCGCTTTGTGAACCCCTAACTTGCTTAAGTCCTGACATTAATAGCTCTTAGCATGTTGTATATTCTAGCAAGTGTATATCCTTAATGTTGATAACACGCTCTTATCACAGCTACTTAAGCCGGTGACCTGGCAGTACGAAATTGTGTTATTCATCTTGTTAATATGAATACTTGTGAACTGCTCTATTTTTATGTTCGCGTATGTCACAACCAAAGGTCTGATGACCAAACAAATTACACCTGGACCGGGCTGTTGTGAAGCCAACCCGTCCAGTGAGCGCTTCTAAGCACAGGTCCCGGCAGGAATTTAGACAAAACGTTCGTTACAAGGGTAAATTATATTTATTCACTATGGGGAATCAAACCCACAACAACACAAAATAGCATCGCATCCACACACAGTGGCAAAACAGGCAACCTCCACACTCCACTCTGGTCGGTGGCAATGACACAATGAGGCGCCCGGATGGGTGTCACATGGCAGGCTTTATCCACCCGTCCTATCGAGGCTGATTGCCGACAGCCGCCGCTCATCAGGCAATCAGCGCTCTCTAGAGGAGAGACGGGCGGCACCTGGGAAGGAGAAACAAAAAGGGGGCCAATACAACGGTGACACACATCAAATACAAATAACAAATATAACATATACTAACCTGATGTTTACAAACATGATAACAATGTTAATGACCCACCCATGGACGTCACACCTCCCCCCATAGAAGCGAACCTATTGGGTGAGCAAAACATTGTTACCTATGAATCAACATCCGATTAGTACCCCCAGACCTACCCTCTGGACAAGGCATCGGCCACAACATTGTCCACGCCCTTTTTGTGGCGTATGACAATATTGTAGCCCTGCACCAGTAGGGCCCAACGCATCAATCGCTGATTGCTGTTGTACATCTGGGCTAAAAACACCAACGGATTGTGGTCCGTGTAAACCAACACCGGAATGGAGCTGGACCCCACGTACACTTCAAAATGTTGGAGGGCGAGGAGCATCGCCAGCGTCTCCTTCTCGATGGTGGAATAGTTAAGCTGATGATGCTTGAACTTCACCGAGAAGTAGCAAACCGGGTGATGCACGTCGCCCTCTCCCTCCTGTAACAGCACAGCTCCAGCCCCAGCAGCACTCGCGTCGACCTCCAGCTGAAAAGGACGAGCAAAGTCAGGGGCTGCTAGAACAGGGGCACTGCACAAAAGGGATTTTGCAGTCTCAAAGGCGCACTGACATTCCGTGGTCCACACAAACGGCACAATAGGACTACATAACGAGGTGAGCGGAGCTACCGCCACCGAAAAGTTCCGACAAAAACAACGGTAGTATCCAGCCATTCCCAGGAAGCGCCGAAGCTCACGCCTAGTGGAAGGGGCTGGATACGCAAGAACCGCTGTGACCTTCGCGTCAACTGGGCGGACCTGTCCATGTCCCACCTGTTTGCCCAAGTAGGTCACAGTGGCTTTACCAAATTCACATTTAGCGAGGTTCAGAGTCAACGACGCCTCCGCTAAACGTGCAAATACCACCCGTAAGCTAGCAATGTGCTCCGCCCATGTGTCGGAGTACACCACTACATCATCCAAGTACACGTTGCACTTAGGCACATCCCCCAACACCAGAGGCATCAGTCGTTGGAACGTGGCCGGTGCATTTCTCATCCCGAAGGGCATGACGGTGTACTGCAGAAAGTGGTCCGGTGTAACGAACGCCGAAATATCCGAGGCTCGCTCTGTCAGGGGAACCTGCCAGTACCCCTTCAAGAGGTCGAGCTTCGTGATAAATACAGCGGGACCAATACTATCGATGCAGTCATCCATCCTAGGCAACAGGAACGAGTCAGGCACCGTTACAGCATTCACCTTCCTGTAATCAGTACAGAAACGGGGAGACCCATCAGCTTTGGGAGCTAAAAGGCAAGGAGAGCTCCATGGACTACGGCTAGGTTTAGCTAGCCCATTTTCCAGCAGGTACAAAGCCTCTTTCTTCATGACCTCCCTCTTCGCCATCGGACACCGATATGCGTGTTGTTTAATGGGGGTCGCACTCCCAACATCAACATCGTGCTCCAGGACGGTCGTTCTGGAAGGGACATCAGAAGACAACATTGGATATGACAACAACAGTTGTCTCACATCCCTACCCTGAGATTCGGGCAGGTACAATAAACGAGCAGTGACGTCACCCATGAATTCACATTTAGACAGCCGACCCGTCTGCTGACCCTCGGACAGCACGGTCAAATCATCATCCGGCAGGGAGCTCACACATGTCAACAAAACAGATGGAACAGCTCCGGGACTGCTAGGCGGTCCCTCCTGCTTCCTCCCATCATCTCGGGTGAGATATTTTTTTAACATATTGATATGACACAAACGTGTCTTTCTGCGCCGCTCGGGCGTACATATTATATAATTAGTGTCTGACACTTTTTTCTCCACTTTATAAGGTCCTGAGAACCGGGCAGAGAGCGCAGAACCAGGCATAGGCAGCAAAACCAACACTTCATCTCCAGCCTCAAACTGACGCCCCACCGCCTTCTTGTCAAACCGTTTCTTCATTTCCCCCTGGGCAGAGGCGAGGGCTTCCTTAGCCAATGAGGTCGCACCGTGGAGACGCTCCTTACACTGGGAGACAAAATCCAACACACTCGACCTGGGAGAAGAACCAGACAACATCTTCTCTTTGAGCACCTTTAATGGACCACGCATACCGTGACCGAACACTAGCTCTGCAGGGCTAAATCCAAGCGACTCCTGCTTGGCATCCCTAATAGCAAAGAGCATAAATGGCACTCCCTCATCCCAACCACAACCTGTATCAATGCAGTACTTTTTCAGCATCGCCTTCAGTGTCTGGTGCCAGCGCTCTAGTGCCCCTTGTGACTCAGGATGATAAGCAGTAGACACTGTATGAGTGACACCCAAGGCCTGCAATGATTGATTAAAGGTCTTAGACATAAAATTTGTCCCTTGGTCAGACTGTACAACTTTTGTACAGCGTTATGCTATTGTCTGCTTCAACAAATGTACACCTTGTAAGTCGCTTTGGATAATAGCGTCTGCCAAATGCCCTAAATGTAAATGTAACTATGAAGCGGAGAAATTTACAGAGAAAATCAACAGCCCTTTTTCACACATGTCTCTAGTGGTGACTCCACCACCGTACGAGGGAAAAGACACGCTCACTAGTCTGAATCCACAAATGCCAATCCTAATCTCTGATAGACGATACAGTATGGAAGACGATGACCGTAATATACTGGAGACTGGGAAAGCCACGACAAGGATAGTGTTTCAACCAGATCGTAAAAGTAAGAAACAGAGGTCATCATCCCCAAACCAGAGAACCGTCAACCTTGCAAAGACATCATCGAGGAAGACGAGGAAAAAACATGGAGAGAAGGAAAGGTCAACAGGCCAAGGACAGAGCTCTAGCGACGAAGACCAGTGCTAGGAGCTGAAATAAGTTTGGCCTAAAGACAGCTGCGAGAGAATGATGAAGGGCCTTTGCCGACAGGAGGAAGGGATTAAGGAAAAACTCTTTAACATCCAAGAAGAACAGCGAGAGGAACAAAAGAAATTGAAGAGCAAAATACCGAAAAGCTGCCCAGTGTTGACATGTCTCAAATAATGGAAAAATTGCCCGTAATCCAGGAAGGAGGTCACCCATGGACTTCGAAAATGGATGAGGCCCTTGTAGGGACACAGCTTGGCATGGGAGACATCAAAAAGCTTTTGGCAACTCTGTTGGGTGTGTCGACAATGGAAGAAATCCTGGTATCAGCTGGGCTCCAAAGATTTGTCGACACAGCAGTCCATGACCCAGAGCTCTTTGCAGAAAACAGAGGACGCTTGTGGAAAGCATTGAGAGACACATATCCTACCAATGTGCATCCTGACAGTATTTTCATTGAACCAAGCATGACCAAGAATGTCTACATGGACCACATAGCACATCAGGTGGAACTGTATCGCAAAAAGGAACATACTCTGAAGGAACAAGATCAGGAGACAATCAGAAAACTTAACCAAATACAGTTAATGGATGGAAGAAGGGAAAAGAAACAGGCTGCAGTTCTGCAGATTCCGCCTCAACCACGACAAATACAGCCACCCACAATACAGGCTGCTCCTCTGCCCCCTTACCTGCAGCCCAGCTTTGAACAACCCCAAAGGTCCGGGGGAGGGAGAAATAGGAAACATTGAACAAGGGTACAATCCAGAGCTCCAGCCAGATATGAAATCATGTTTTCTATGTAGACAGGTTGGGCACCTGTTTCACAACTGCCCCTACAAAGACAGGATGGGTGGAGAAAGAAATAGAAGAGGGTACAGGCAGCGGCCACCCCAAGAACTGCAGTGGCAGCAACGGCCACCCCAGGGACTGGTAGAACCCATATAGGGGCCCGGAAGGGTTATAGGGGTGCCCGGAGAATCCGAAAGGGGGGTGTCAGCTGGTGGTGTATAGGCCGGAAGAGGAACCTACCATCTGTGTGAAGGTTAACAATCGTCCATTAGAACTAATGGTAGATAGTGGAGCTGCCTTCACCTGTATTCAGCCTAAAGACGCCACACACCTCCCTATGTCTGGAAAACATATAAGGACAGTCGTATTTGAGGGAATAAAACAGCTGATACCCACCACAAAACCTGTGGAACTCCGATACAAGAATCAAAGAGCTATTTTACCTATTCTTGTGTCAAAAAACACCCCTATTGGACTTCCTGGAAGAGATGCACTATGTAAATTGAACTGTACAGTGAAATGCACACCTGACGGCTGTCAGGTAGAATTACCTTCTGAATATCATCAGTTATCCGTGATGGTAGAAGAAGATGCTGCTATGGTATATTTGCTAGGGGACCTTAGCCAAGACCTCATGGAACCAGCGAAGCTGTGGGAGAAGTTCATTTCTGCAAACATCCCCGGTGCTAAACCACCTGAATATCCACCACACTGTATGCTTCAGTACTCAAAGGATGCCACCAAATCTGACCCAGACGGTTGGCTAAAGCACCAACCTGAACAAACTCAGCTCAGTTCCGGCTGCATAATCTTGGGACCACAAGGAGCGGCTATGAAGATAAACAGAGATGATTATCTGAACCAAGAGCATAAAATTGAAGGAAGCATCCCACATGTGACCTTGATGATTGCTGAAGATTACAAACAGAAGCATATAGGGGCGATGATGGCTGACTCAGAGAGAGCCGTCTTTGTTGCAACAAAAGAGAACCCTGCTATCTGGTTAAGTAAAGATCGACAATTCATTAAGCTTATGATTTCTGCCCAGGGATTGAGCCACCCACAGACTGTGAGACTGACAAACAAACCAATGTTTCCTGTCCAGCCAGACAAAGATCTTAAAGAAGAAATGCTACAACAGGTGCCTGACTATCAGTGGGCCCAACACAGCACAGACATTGGACTTGTTAAATCAGCCCAGCCAGTGAGGGTTGAACTTCAGCCAGGAACTAAACCTCCTTGGAAGCCACAATTAAAAGAAGCAGCAATTCAAGGGATGGAGCCTGAGATTAATGGCCTTTTACAGGCAGGGGTCTTGAAGAAAACCCAAACTCCCCAGAGCAATACACCTTTGCTACCTGCATGATCTACAAGCTGTCAATGAAGTGGTTGTTAACTTCCCAGCAGAAGTACCAGACCCACATGTGTTACTGACACAAATCCCAGCAGAGGCTAAATTCTTTACCGTGATCGATCTGTGCGGAGTGTTCTTTTCTGTCCCCCTGAGTACAGAAAGTGAAGGTTTATTTGGATTCACATACAAAGGTCAGGCATTTGAATACACCATGCTGCCCCAAGGGTTCAAGCACAGTCCACATGTCTTTAATCAGGTTCTAAAAAATGAAGTCACAGGAATGAAAGGGAGCTCAGTTATACTCCTATGTAACATTGGACTCTATAACGCAGACGCTGTATGGACAAAACAAGACAGGAAACTCAGTGAATCAGGAGTGAACAATTTTGGAATTGTTCACTCCTCATCAAAGATGTCCATCCATCCATCCATCTTCTCCCGCTTATCCGAAATAGGGTCGCGGAGGTAGCAGCTCCAGCAGGGGACTCCAAACTTCCCTCTCCCTGGCAACATCGACTAGCTCTGACTGGGGGATCCCAATGTGTTCTCAGGCCAGTGTGGAGATGTAATCACCCCACCTGTACCTCGGTCTGCCCCGTGGTCTCTTCCCAGTTGGATGTGCCTGGAAATCCTCCCTCGGGAGGCGACCAGGAAGCATCCTTACTAGATGCCCGAACCACCTCAACTGGCTCCTTTCTACGCGAAGGAGCAGCGGCTCTACTCCGAGTCTCTCACGAGTGACCAGCCACCCTCCTGAGGAAACTCATTTCGGCCGCTTGTATTCGCGATCTCGTCCTTTCGGTCATTACCCATTGCTCATGGCCATAGGTGAGGGTAGGAACGAAGACTGATCGGTAGATCGAGAGCTTTGCCTTCTGGCTCAGCTCTCTTTTGGTTACAACGGTGCGCCAAAGTGCACCCAATACCGCTCCCGCTGCACCTATTCTCCTGTCAATCTCACGCTCCATCCTCCCCTCACTCGAGAACAAGACCCCGAGATACTTGAACTCCTTCACTTGGGATAAGGACTCCCTCCCTACTTGGAGTAGACAATCCACCGGTTTCCTGCTAAGAACCATGGCCTGAGATTTGGCCGCTTCACATTCTGCTGCAAACCGATCCAGTGAGTGCTGAAGGTCACATACTGATGACGCAAACAGGACCACATCATCTGCAAACAGCAGCGATTCAATCCTGAGCCCACCATACTGAAACCCCTCCCCTCCATGACTACGCCTTGAAATCCTGTCCATGAAAATCGAGGCGAAACAGGATGGGTGACAAAGCGCAGCCCTGGCGGAGGCCAACACCCACTGAGAACAGGCCTGACTTTGTACCGAGAATCCGGACACAGCTCTTGCTTTGGGAGTAGAGAGATTGGATGGCCCTCAACAGTGACCCCCGCACCCCATACTCCCGCAGCACCCCCCACAGTATTTCCCGAGGGACCCGATCATATGCCTTCTCCAAATCTACAAAACACATGTAGACCGGATGGGCATACTCCCAAGCCCCCTCCAGGATCCTTGCAAGAGTGAAAAGCTGGTCCGTTGTTCCACGACCAGGGCGGAATCCGCATTGTTCCTCTTCAATCTGAGGTTCGACTATCGGCCGAACCCTCCTTTCCAGCACCTTGGAGTAGACTTTCCCAGGGAGGCTGAGTAATGTGATACCCCTGTAATTAACCCTCTGGTCACCCTTTTTGAACAGTGGTACCACCACCCCCGTTTGCCACTCCTCAGGCACTGTCCCAGACTTCCACGCAATGTTGAAAAGACGTGTCATCCATGACAGCCCCTCAACACCCAGAGCCTTTAGCATTTCTGGACGGATCTCATCATCCCCTGGGGCTTTGCCACTGCGGAGATGTTTGACTACCGCAGTGACTTCCTCCAGGGAGATTGATGTTTGCCGTCCTTCATCCTCCAGCTCTGTCTCTACCATTGAGGGTGTAGTTGGGTTAAGAAGTTCCTCAAAGTGTTCTTTCCACCGCCCGATCACCTCCTCAGTTGAGGTCAGCAATGTCCCACCCTTACTGTACACAGCTTGGATGGACCCACGCTTCCCCCTCCTGAGGCGCCGGATTGTTTGCCAGAAACGCTTTGGTGCCGACTGAAAGTCCTTCTCCATGGCTTCTCCGAATTCCTCCCACACCCGCTGCTTTGCCTCCGCTACAGCCGAGGCTGCCGTCCTCTTGGCCTGTCGATACTTCGCAACTGAGTCCGGAGTCTCACAGGCTAACATAGCCCGGAAGGCCTCCTTCTTCAGCCGGACGGCTTCCCTGACCACCTGTGTCCACCACGAAGTCCGAGGGTTGCCGCCACTTGAGGCACCAATGACCTTGAGGCCACAACTCTCAACCGCAGCTTCGGCAATAGAAGCTTTGAACAATGACCACTCTGGCTCAATGCCCCCAGCCTCCACAGAGATGCCCGAAAAATTCCGGAGGTGTGAGTTGAAGGTCTCCCGGACAGGGGCATCCACCAGACGTTCCCAGTTCTCCCGCACTACACGTTTGGGCTTACCAGGTCTGTCCAGAGGCTTCCCCCGCCATCTTACCCAACTCACCACCAGATGGTGATCGGTTGACAGCTCTGCCCCTCTCTTCACCCGAGTGTCCAAAACATGCGGCCTCAGGCCAGATGATACAATAACAAAATCGATCATTGACCTTCGGCGTAAGGTGCTCTGGTACCATGTACACTTATGAGCATCCTTATGTTTGAACATGGTGTTTGTTATGGCCAATCCATGACTAGCACAGAAATCCAATAACAAAACCCCACTCCGGTTCAGATCAGGTAGGCCGTTCATCCCCAACACGCCCCTCCAAGTTTACCCATCGTTACCCACGTGTGCGTTGAAGTCTCCCAGGAGGACTATAGAGTCCCCTTCAGGAGCCCCATGCAGGACTCCATCCAGGGTGTGCAAGAAGGCGGGATATTCCGAACTGTTGTTTGGTGCATAGGCACAAACAACAGTCAGAGTTTTCCCTCCCATGACCCTAAGGCGTAGGGAGGCGACCCTCTCGTCCACCGGGGTAAACTCCAACAAAGCGGCACTCAGCCGGGCAGGGTATCCTCACTTCTAGTTTGTTTGTCCATTGAAGTCTTTGAACCATTCTTAGTCTGGCCCCTCCCCTGAGACCAATCTGCCATGGGAGACCCTACCAGGAGCACTAGGCTCCAGACAACACAGCTCTCAGGTTCACAGGGACACCCAAACCTCTCCACCACGATAAGGTGATGGTTCCCGGAGATGTCAAAAAGGAAAATGAAGGACAATACGAACGCAGAGATCCAAAATTTCCTTTGTTTAACTATAAGTATACGACCCTAACATTAAAAGAGAACAGCGAAAATCTAACACAACCATTAGCAACTTCAACGGAAACAGAAACTCCAAAGAGATGGTGGTAGACTTTCGGAGGTCCAGGCCCCACATGCAACCAGTCTCCATCAAGGGAGTTGATGTGGAGGTGGCCAGCACCTATTAGTACCTGGGGCTGCAGCTGGACAATAAACTGGACTGGTCAGCTAACACCGACACGCTGTACAAGAAGGGGCAGAGTCGACTCTATTTCCTTAGGAGGCTGGGGTCCTTCAACATCTGCAGGAAACTGCTACTGAAGTTTTACCAGTCTGTTGTTGCCAGTGTCCTCTTCTACGCTGTGGTGTGCTGGGGAGGCAGCATTAAGAAGAGGGACGCCACGCGGCTGGAAAGGCTGGTGAGGAGAGCTGGCTCTGTGGTTGGCACAGAGCTGGATCACCTTATGTCAGTAGCAGAGAAAAGGACCCTCAGCAAACTGATGTCCATCATGGACAACGCACGTCATCCTCTGTGTTCAGTGGCAGACTACTATCCCAACAGTGCTGCACAGAGAGACTGAGGAAGTTGTTTGTTCCCCAGGCCATACGACTATTCTACTCTTCCCAGAGTTGATGGGGGGAGACTGACTTTTGGGCATGAGGCCTCCACTGATACACACACCTACTCTGTGACTCCAAAACACAACTACCTTTATTTGCACTACTTACACTTATTGTATTCTGTATTTTGTATTGGTATTTATTACAATAGATATTAGTATCATTTTGTTTTAATATAGTATATTTTCCACTTCTTGTTTATTGTAATTTATTGTAATTTTATAAAGTATAATTGTATTGTGTTTTAGATAAGTCCCTTAGTTTTTTTATTGTTTTTATAACTGAATAATTGTTTGTTTGCTATTTGTATAAGCTGCTGGAAGACTAAATTTCCCTCGGTATTAATTAAGTATTAATCTATCTATCTATCAATCTCTCATGACTCTAAGTCCACACACTACTTTGAAACCAGCTCTCTCAAACTCAAGTACCATCTTTGTCTCTACCACCATCAACACACTAAGACCGGATTATCTGAGCACTGAATCCTCCACTGCGAGTATAGCCTCGACTATCGTAACCAGAATCCCGCAAGATCCAGAAGGACCCCAGCAGAAGCAACAAAACCAGGAAGAACAGGAAACCACAGCGACAGAACAAGAATTCAGAAACAAAGATCATTCCTGGCCAAATGGTGGTCAAGACCCTATCAAAGAACGAAACTTAACCTGAAGAATTGGCCGACACTAACAGAACGACCCAAGTACCAGAGATATTCAATAACACTCAGGAAATTATGGAGCTGATGATGGATGAACAGATAATAAACGGTACAAAAGAAAAACGGAGACCAAGCAGGACAGCACCATTAGAAGAAGAGATCGTCACCAAGTGGCACCAGCACAGGCATCCAAAGTAACACAGAAAGGTGGAACGAAAGTGGAATCCAATCCATTAACAGATTGCCTAATAGATCCGCTGATGACACAGGCAAGAGGAAATCTTTGGTATCAATGGATGAATTACACAGGGAAAACTCACAACAGAGAACACTGCTATATGTGCTCCAAAGTAAGAGAAGACATGTTGATAGTAATGAACACCAGATACAGTTGGAGGAGCTGTGAGAAACAGAGAACAGAGTGGATGAAGGCGAACGGAGGGCTCTATATACCAGTCCAGGGTTTGGAAATCCAGGAACGGTCTGGTTCTGTGAGACATCGAAGACAGTTTGAGCAGGAACTATGTCTGGACGGTGTGGGAGTTCCTAGAGGTGTGCCCAGTGAGTTTACATATTCAGTGTTGCTTGGAGTTGCATCTTTCTTCTTTCCATCGGCTGGAATAAACATCAACGCAGATTGGATTAACTATATACTGTATATTACAACCAACAAAGAGAATGCTGGATTCCAAAGCGAGTGGATGACCTGGATGGAGACATCCTTAGGCCTAATTCGCCAGGGTAGGAGCCATCTTTGGAGTTGGTTTGATTGTCGTGATTCTGATAATCAGTTGTGCTATTCCTATCGTACGAGGAATGATAACGAGGGGTATTGGTAGAGCGATGAATATACAGGCAGTTCAGATGGCTATCATGCGAACAGACGAGTATGAAGGCCGATGTTTGTATTCAATTCCTGAAGATCGGTACACAGTACCTAAACATCAGAGTGTGTGAAGAGGATGTTGGAGGGGATGCGCCTAGGACAAGGGCACTCACTCAAAATACTGTGGAAGACAATCAATTATGGACAGACCTAAGCTGGAAAATACCCATCCATTCATAAATCATCTGAATTTTTATTTTTATTTTTATTTTGTTATATTTGTTTTGTATTCTGTTTCTGGATGCTTGGTCGATGGTCAAACTGCTGACCGACTGAGTTTTTCCTTTGCAACCCTGGTGATCACAAGATGTAGCTGATCTAGTGTTTCATTAAGTCATTAAGGGATTTATTTGTGTTTTATTGAAGGATTTATTTGTGTTTTATTGAGATTTATTTGTGTTTCATTGGTAAATTTATTTGTGTTTTATTGAAGGATTTCTTTGTGTTTTATTGAGATTTCCTTGTGTTAACATTGTTACATTTCATTTATTTCCTTTATGTGTATTATTCTTTGTTATTTTATCTTTTTTATTTTAATTGTTTATCAATGCCACCAGGTTGGCAATGTTGTTCTGCAGATTGACACAGGGGTTAGTCACTCTGCAAGGGGGGAGATGAAGGTTTTCATTGATAAACATCTCTAAATACATCATATGTTGTAGAGAACTACACAGCGGATAATGGAACAATTGAATTGAAATTAAATAATGTCAAGAGACTTAACTAACATGTTTGTCTCTTATGTGAGACTCAGACACAGTGAGGAACCAGAGCAGCTACAAGATGCTAGTGTAGAGGGTTCAGAAAATGCCTCTATTTAAAGATTCACAGTAAAACATACAACCCCCATTTTTTTAAGATTATCAGAACTACTCTAATAGATTATCAGAACTACCCACATCTTATTAGACTTCCAAGTCAGTAGATGGCGCTCCTGCGCTCCTGTGAATCATAGAGGAAACACTAGTCTTGGCCCTACGCATGGGCAGCTCAGTAATAAACCGCTGCCGGCTGAGCAAGGCATGAGAATGTAACGTGTGTTGTTCTTGGTGTTTCACAGATCCACAGAGCACCCCCATGCCTGTGGATCACTTGGACCGACCCAGACTCCCCTAGGTCTGAGGCCGGTAACACTAGCTACATGTATAAAATGCCTCACATCTGTCTATGAGGAGCAGGCAGCCGATCCAACCCCAGACAAATCATCACCCAGGGGACCATCACCCCAGGTTGAGGACTGGGTATAG
The DNA here is from genome assembly GCA_027704905.1 of Muraenolepis orangiensis. Lineage (NCBI taxonomy): Eukaryota > Metazoa > Chordata > Actinopteri > Gadiformes > Muraenolepididae > Muraenolepis > Muraenolepis orangiensis. The sequence goes on along the minus strand of CM051001.1, from coordinate 4,626,464 downwards.
GTCTGCATCTTCAAACCAATGTGGGTCCAGTCAAACGTTAAGCGATCATACCAGATCCAAGTCTATCATCTGCCATCCTGGTAGATGTGGACCTTGGCTACAGCAACATTAAGAAGATTTGCTAGAACAGCACACAGATAAAATACCTGACTTAGGGAATCAAGGGCCCCCTAGGACCACTGATCGTACATTAACTTCTATCAAGATGCTAATGTGAACATTAAGATACCTCAGAATCTGTATTATGGGTAGATGGGTCAACTCATCCCATTGATATTGGCATTTTTTAAATACATATGTGATTTAATATGTTTTTGATTAACTAAGATTTTCTTTTTCAATATGTTTATGATATGATGAAATCATACAAGTGTGGTTTAATGGTTATGAAGCCTATTCGTATCAGATTAACAGATTTTGAGTTTGTTTTGATTGTGTTTAATGGTTTGTGCTTAATTCCCTCCAGGGAATGGTAAATCATAAATGAAGACCTTACGGAATGTAACCAAAAAAGAAAACATCGACATTGTTTTTTTATTATTGGAAGTCCTGAAGGAGAACAGTGACTGTTGGTTTCTTTGATGTTCCAATCGCATATGGTTTCTCAAATTGTTAGTTGACTTGTGCTATGACTCTTTATGCGAACTGTATGTGAACCATGAACCGTTAATTGTGAAAGATGATGCAATTTAAGGTACAATGGTTTTTCAATTGGTGTAAACATTTTTGTGTTGGGACTTCTTTATAGAGTCCCAACCAGTGGCGGCTGGCCCATAGGGGGCGATGGGGCGCCGCCCCCCCCTAAACCACACGCACAAACAAAATAAAAAAATAATAATAATTGTCAATATGTGTGTGTTTAAAATATGGAATGCACCCAAAAATATGTTTTTAAATAATTTGCGGAACATAATATGCTTTTCCTAGTCCACATATGCCTAGTACACTGTGGCCGTGTTCCATTTCAGGGTCTGCAGCCTTAAGGGCGCATTTGAATGACGATGCTGGGGGGGCTGTAGAGAAATCGCCCCACGGAGGCGGGTCTCTGTAGCAGTTTAGCCAATTGCTGATTCAAGATATAAACGAGTGACATAAAATGTAGATTTTTTTCTACATTTTATGTCACTCGTTGACGCTGATTCAGCGTCCTCAAAACGTCTTCCAGAGGGGCGCTTTTCAAACAGCCCTCCCGGAAGACTTTGGAGCATCCAGCATCGAGCATCGTCATTTGTGTGCGTCACAGTGTACTACTAGAAAAAGCATATCATGCTCTGTCTCTGCGGGCGCCATTTTAACTACAACAAGTTCAACAATGGCGAGCGTGAGCACTACCCCAAGACTCAACCCGGTCCCTAACTCGGTGAAATCTCTCATTCAAGAGCCGTTTGAGAGAAGAAGTTTGGCGGACAAACTTAAGGTGAAAGATCTGGGCCCAGATCAACCTGATATTGTGTTTTCATGTTTTCATTTTCTGACTGACATTTGAGTTAAGTTTGAGAGTACAATACAAAATTGTATTGAGAGATACAATTTTCTATGTTTTACTGCATTTTACTGCAGCAACCCTGCACACACAGAATGGACCGTTTAACAAGTCACTCAATTACAGTTTTATCTATGGGACCGTATCAGTTTTTGAGCAGCCCCAAGCAAAAGCAATGGTGTGTTGGAGGGTGTTGTTTTTACATGTCCCAAGGAAGGTCTTTATATGTTGACATCCATTGACACACTTATTTTAATTTAAAAACCAACACTGAACAGTTAATGTTGAATGATGATTGAAATGTCTTTTCAGCAATTTTTTACATGTGCTGATATTTAGGTTAAGCTAATTCTCATTTAGATTTATAGTATAGCTTTGGTTTGCTTGGTATTGGTTTGCTTGTCCTGGTAAGCTAACTTGGTAATAGAAGTTGAACAAACAAAGTTTTACATGTTGAGCCAACTTGATAGACATTTGTAAAAACTTGATCAAATAAGTTTAACCAACATCTTTTTAAGTTTCCTAACTAATATTTTCTAGTCCAAATAACTTGACACATGAAGTTGTGTCAACAGACTACAAGTTGTATCAACTAATTTATTGAAGTGTAATCAACTTGACACTAAATGTTGAATCAACTTGACTAAACTTAACTCAGTCAAAGCAACAAGATGACTTGACTTAGTCAAGTTGAGTCAACAAATCATTTTTAACAGTGTAGCTGTTCAACTTGATGAAGGCTACAGGATAGGGATCTGTCAACACAATGAGGAGGTGGACAAAAACACATCCTGTCTAAAATAATAGACTGTGTGAAGTTCTGTCAGTGGCGGCCGGTGACATCATATCTGCTGTGCAATACCGGATTTGCCCAGACGGTGGCGCCATTTCACCATGTAAACGACCGAGAGGGCTAATTAAAAATAAAAAACTATACATAATATAAACCTCACCGTTACTCATTCTACTCTGTATTGTATATATGTATATTGACTGAACATTCCTTTACTTACTGCTTAATTTCTTTTTTTACTTTATTTTTACTGTATGTAGCACAATCAATCAGTATTCTGTATTTTGTTGTGACAAATAATAAACAAACTTGAAACTTATGGTGAAAGAACATTTATTATATGGTGCCTAGTAGAAAATAAACATAAGAAAAAAATATGGTCTTATATTAGAAAGACTACCCAGTGTGCCATCAAAAATAATACCTAAATATGGTCTTACATTCGATTGTGCAAAAGTAATTAGAACAAAATAGAAGATAATAAAATAGACCTGATACAAGTCCTGAGATAAAATGCAATACAATACAATGTTAAGCTTACAAATTAAAAGGTACTGGGTCCTACACTACTATACAATATACAGTTTAATCTATGTACCTATGCTATACTAACTATACAAGAACCACTTAGCAAACCAGGTTCTGGAAAACGACCGATTATATAGCCTTCCTCTGTCTGTTGCTGGTTGCTGAATGCTGATGTCAGGCTGATGAGGTCCAAACTCTTTCACTCTAGAGTTTTTCTTGCAGTGTTCGTCTTTCAAATGGTGTTGCTTTGAGGGATTTGACAGAATTGTCCATGGTAGCTAGTGTAATGGCTGTGTCCTGTACAGAACAAAAAAAGAACAAACTTGCAACATGAGGTCTCACCCACACACACGGGTCTCAATCTCCTCTCCTCAGACAGCAAGACGCAGCAAGAACTGACTCATTAACAAATGCTTCTGAATTTAACTAATTAAATAGAATACAAATGCTTAATACATTCGACCACAGCATATATTAGCAGACAAACACACGGAGGACCCTGTAGCTAGCATTGGGGAAGCACGTGTCCACGATAAACTTACAAAACCCCAATCCACACCGTTTACATACAAATGACACAAGCTGCATGTTTATACAGCAAGACCAACATTTCTTATCCCCTTTACTTTACGTTTACATCGTCCACAATAAAAATAAATGTAAAACTATAATCGGGACAAAAACAAACAACAACGTACCTTTCCTCAGACAGCAAGACGCGAACTGAGAGCAGAGCAGTACAGGCTTTACAAATAAGGTTCAACTAGGCTATGAATTGCGCATGCGTGACTGGTTTTCTTTGCTCACGCATTCACGCATGCGCCACTCAATTTGCTCACGCATGCGCCACTCAATTTGAGTCGCGCATGCGTGACTGGTTTCCTTGTTCGGGCGCAATGAAATGCGCTCCCAGAGATCGTATTCAGGACCCTTGATAGGCTACATTTGCCTATCAAATTTGGTACCTACCTCCAAACCTTGACCCTTGATAGGCTACATTGCCTATCAAATTTGGTACCTACCTCCAAACCTGGGCGCACGGCAGTGCGCCCAGGTTTGGAGGTAGGTACCAAATTTCTATGAGAGTGACGTCAATGACAAACGAGGGGGGAGAATAGCACGCACAACAATGATTTATATTTGCTATATTAACGTTATTGTGCATTTTAAACACAAACATACATAAAATGAGTAATTATTATTCATTTTAAACATGTTTAGTTTATTTTTAGGGATCAAAAAAATAAAAAATAAAAAAACACAATTATTATAATTATTATTATTTTATTTTTTTTTCCTCTCTCAACCAGGTGGGGCGGCGCCCCTGCGCCCCTATGGACGAGCCGCCACTGAGTTCTGTGGTGCCGTGATGGACAGAAGGGCGACATTTCAATACAAAAAGTAATTGTATATAATGTAATTAACAATATGTAATTGTAAATTGAAAAAAAATTGAAAAATGCACCAGCCGCCACTGGTCCCAAAGGGGGGATATGTAGTGTATTTTTATACCCTAAGTATAAAACTAAAACACTGTCTGTATTGAAAGAGCCATGTGTGTGTTGAAGCGGTCAACAGGCGCTGCTAGGAATACGACCCCCTGGAGCTTGTACTTGTGAACTCGTGACGTGAAAACAGAGGCACCGAGTGATCAACTGCAATAGTGGATGAGGGAAAACCGAATTGGAGGATGCGGGCATCGATCCCGCTACTTCTCGCATGCTAAGCGAGCGCTCTACCATTTGAGCTAATCCCCCTGCTGCTGAACAACGGTCCTGGCTCGGTGGAAAGGAAGTGGCGCGCCGGCGGCACGGAGGTGGCGCGGCTGTTGCTCGGTGGAGACGTTGGAACAAGCGGGGGTTTACAGTAATATGGGTTAGTTTGTACGGCTTTGATGTTGTAGTACTGGTGCTGACATATAATTACCATTTATAATAGTTATTTCCATTCATGTAATATCATTAACATTACATAACCTTCTTTAACAGTACACTGTAACGCATTCTGAGGGAAAACAGAATTGGAGGATGCGGGCATCGATCCCGCTACTTCTCGCATGCTAAGCGAGCGCTCTACCATTTGAGCTAATCCCCCTGCTATTAAAGTCTGGTCCTGCGCGGCGGTGACGCGGCGGTGACGCGGCGGTGGCGCGGCGGTGGCGCGGCGGTGGCGCGGCGGTGGCGCGGCGGTGGCGCGGCGGTGGCGCGGCGGTGGCGCGGCGGTGGCGCGGCGGTGGCGCGGCGGTGGCGCGGCGGTGGCGCGGCGGTGGCGCGGCGGTGGCGCGGCGGTGGCGCGGCGGTGGCGCGGCGGTGGCGCGGCGGTGGCGCGGCGGTGGCGCGGCGGTGGCGCGGCGGTGGCGCGGCGGTGGCGCGGCGGTGGCGCGGCGGTGGCGCGGCGGTGGCGCGGCGGTGGCGCGGCGGTGGCGCGGCGGTGGCGCGGCGGAGACGTTGGAACAAGCGGGGGTTTACAGTAAAATGGGTTAGTTTGTACGGCTTTAACGTTGGAGTACGAGTAAAGTTTCAGCAGGGAGCCTGCAGTGAGTCCAAGGTTCTCCAACAACGAGGCACTGGAGCTTCTGAGGCTTGTTGCAACCGATTTTGCCCACTTACAAAGAAATGAACAGTCTATAATTGTAATGGTAGGTTTATATTAACAGTGAGAAACAAAATATCAAAAAGAAAATCCAGAAATTTACATCATATAAAAGTTAGAAATTGATTTGCATTTAATTGAGTGAAATAAGTATTTGCAACCAACACGAATTCTAGCCCTGACAGACCAGTTAGATAAGTCCTCTCGCTTTAAGAAAGTACTCCTAATATCAACTCATTACCTGTATAAAAGACACCTGTCCAAACTTGTTACCTGTATAAAAGACACCTGTCCACAGAATCAATCAATCTGATTCCAACCTCGTGGGCAAGACCAAAGAGCTGTCTAAGGACATCAGGGACAACATTGTAGACCTGCACAAGGCTGGAATGGGCTACAAGACCATCAGCAAGCAGCTTGGTGAGAAGGAGACAACTGTTGGTGCGATTATTCGAAAATGGAAGAAACACAAAATGACCACCGTCTGGGGCTCCACGCAAGATCTCGCCTCGTGGGGTATCGAGGATCATGAGAACGGTGAGGGATCAGCCAAGAACTACACGGGAGGAACTTGTTAATGATCTCAAGGCAGCTGGGACCACAGTCACCAAGAAAACTATTGGTAACTCACAACGCCGTAATGGATTAAAATCCTGCAGCGCCCGCAAGGTCCCCCTGCTCAAGAAGGCACATGTACAGGCCCGTCTGAAGTTTGCCAATGAACATCTGAATGAGTCAGAGGAGGCTTGGGAGAAGGTGATGTGGTCAGATGAGACTAAAATTGAGATATTTGGCATCAACTCTACACGCCGTGTTTGGAGGAAGAGAAATGCTGACTATAACCCCAAGAACACCATCCCCACTGTCAAGATTCAAGATAACTTTATTTATCCTGAGGGAAATTAAGGATCAGTCAAGCATGGAGGTGGAAACATTATGCTTTGGGGATGTTTCTCTGCTAAGGGGACAGGACGACTTCACCGCATCGAGGGGAGGATGGACGGGGCCATGTACCGTAAAATCTTGGCCGATAACCTCCTTCCCTCAGCCACGACACTGAAAATGGGTCGTGGATGGGTCTTCCAGCACGACAATGACCCAAAACATACGGCCAAGGTAACAAAGGAGTGGCTAAAGAAGAAGCACATTAAGGTGTTGGAGTGGCCTAGCCAATCTCCGGACCTTAATCCCATAGAAAATCTGTGGAGGGAGCTGAAGCTTCGAGTTGCCAAGCATCAGCCTCGAAACCTTAAGGATTTGGAGAGGATCTGCAAAGAGGAGTAGACCAAAATCCCTCCTGAGATGTGTGCAAACCTGGTGACCAACTACAAGAAACGTCTGACCTCTGTGCTGGCCAACAAGGGTTTCTCCATACTAGGTCAAGGTGCAAGGGGATCAAATACTTATTTCACTCAATTAAATGCAAATAAATGTATAACTATTATATGATGTCAATTTCTGGATTGTTTTTGCTGACATACAATTACCATTTAAAGTAGTTATTTCCATTCATGTAATATCATTAATATTACATACCCTTCTTTAACAGTGCACTGCAACGCATTCTGAGGGAAAACAGAATTGGAGGATGCGGGCATCGATCCCGCTACTTCTCGCATGCTAAGCGAGCGCTCTACCATTTGAGCTAATCCCCCTGCTGCTGGGCTACGGTCCTGCTCGGCCGTGGCTCGGCGGGGGCGCAGCGGCGCGGATGTGGAGTTGTGGCGCGGCGGTGGCGCCGAATTCGCGCGGAGAAGGCGGCGTGGCCGTGGCGCGGCGGACCCCCCCCTGCCCCCACCCTTGCTGCCCCCCCCCCTCTGCTCAACACCTATAATAATAAATCACCATCAATGTCTTTGACTTACTGTAAAAAATGTTTTAAAAAAAACTGTAAAAAAAAACTGTATCACAACTCCCCACCTCTCTATACTTCACATATTTATTACTAAGATACCTGTTTACTGTACCTGACATATATATTTAAATCTCAAACTGTTGATAGAACTGTATATCCCTGCCCCTGTATATATACATATATATATGCCATACATTTATATATGCTCACTTGTATATACACTTACATTTATATACATAGTTATCCTGCTTTCAATAACTGCATACACCTGATCACTACCTGTTAAATACTCACTTACCTGTATATATATCTCTATATATATAGATATATATACATATAAATGTATATATATATCTATATATAGAGATATATACGTATATATACATCTATATATATATAGATATATATACCTATTATTATTATTATTATTATTATTATTATTATTATGCTCATAACCCATTTTAATACCTAGTAGACTGTCTTTTAACCTGTAAATTTAAACTGTAAATAATATATTACCATGCACTTTACTGCAACATTTGCACTCTGGTTAGATGCTAAATTATTTTCGCTGTACTGTACTCCTCCTCCTCCTCCTCCTCCTCCTCCTCCCTCTCCTCCTCCTCCTCCTCCTCCTCCTCCAGAAGGCGGAACCATGTGAAAATGAATCAGCATTTTTGTTTGTTGTTGTTCTTGTCGTCGAATCTGAACGTGTCGGACCTTTTTTCTGTATGACATCCGGCGGAAGTACGCGGCTCTCGGCCCTGGTAGTGGTAGTTACACAGAAGAAGAAGAAGAAGAAATGTCGAGCGGAGTCGGGAGTGAGTACAGTCTTTATCCCCATTTGTTCTCCTCCTCCAGACCTTCTAGAGAGGAGTGGACACACGCAATTATAAACTAAGATGTCGATACGTGTGTCGTGTTTTGTTGGAATATGTAATGTCTCTATAATACTCTGCTGATAAAAGCGTAGCCGTGTGTGTCTCATTAATATGTCCCCCCCCCTCCTCCTCCTCGAAGGAGGCTGCACAACTAATCAATAATAATGATAATAATAATATATGTTGCTGTTCCATAGCGTGTTTATTGATACACAGATATTACCAGTACCAACACAGCCGTGTCGTTTTGTCAACGAGTCGAGGACATAAATGCTTCGTTTCTATTAGTGTATTTATATTATATGTTGTGTTGTGTCGTCACTAGTGTTGTTATTCATTGTCTAGAGATGATCGATATTGAATCGATATTTGTGGATAGGAAGGCTTTGGTCGACCGGTCCGCCTACCTCCTCTTCTTACCATCATCCCCAGAATAACTCATTATATATATATTATTATTATTATATATTGTACCAGTCTACATTTTGGACACACCTCCTGATTCAATTTGTTTTATTCATTTAAATTATTTTCTACATTGTCGATTAATACTGACGACATCAACCCTATGTAATAACTCACTGAGTGAAATGATGTCAACAAAAAAGTGTTAAACAAACCGGAATATGTTTTATTTATTTTAGATGATTTAAAGTAGCTTTGGACACTCTTGGCCTTCTCTCAATCAGCGTCATGAGGTCGTCTGAGGACTGGGTTTGAATTAACCGATGTGCCTTGTCAAGAGTGGAATTTGTGGAATTACTTGCCTTCTTAATGTGTTCGAGACCATCAGTTGTGTTGTGCAGAGGTAGGGTTAGTACACAGTGGATAGCCCTCTTTAACTACTGTTGTAATCCATATTATGGCAAGAACCGCTCAACTCAGTTCAGAGAAACAACAGTCCATAATTACTTTAAGACATGAAGGTCAGTCGATCTCGAAAATGTCAACAACTTTGAATGTATCCTCAAGCGCAGTCCCAAAAACCATCAAACGCTATGATGAAACTGGCTGTCATGAGGACCGCCCCAGAAAGGGAAGACCCAGAGTTACCTCTGCTGCGGAGGATAAGTTCATTAGAGTTTCCGGCCTCAGAAACCGCAAAGTAACAGCACCTCACAAATGATTCTCAAAGTAGACTAATCTCATCATCAACTGTTCAAGAAATGTCAAAGTGAGTCTTTGTACCCATTTGTTCTCCTCCTCCAGACCTTTCTACGAGGAATAGACACGCAAGAATAAACTATAATGTCGATACATGTGTCGTGTTTTGTGGAAGATGAGGCTGTACTCGGCTGATAAAAGTGTAGCTGTGTCTTATTAATATGTCCCCTCCCTTAAAAGAGGCTGCACCACTAATCAATAATAGTATGTTGCTGTTCCATATCGTGATTATTGACACACATGACCAGTATCAACAAAGGTGTCTTGTCTTCGACTTGTTTCTATTATTGTATTTATATCATATGTTATGGTGTCTCTATTATTGTTATTCATTGTCTAGAGATGATCGCAATTTGAAATGATATTTGTGGATAGGAAGGCTTTGGTCGACCGGTGTGCCTACCATATGGAATGATGTAGTAAACAAAGCAGCATGGAGGGGAGGAGGTGGGATGGTGTGGGTGTGTTTGCTGGTGACACTGTTGGTGATTAATTCAAAATTCCAGATACAAGATATTTATTTGCCATTTGTAACAAGTACATTGGAATGCTTGCTCCCTATTCCCTCCCGCAGTATACATCTCAAAAAACAATAGCATACAAATAATATATACAATAAAAATTAAAAATGAACAAAAAAGCACAGCAAAATGACTGATGGATGAACATCTGTTGAATGCGCACAAAGAGCATTTAACCTTTAAAAAAAAAAAAAGCATATTAAAGTGCCAGTAGTACAGCATCATGAATACAGTTCAGTGCAGTAACTGTAATGAGTCCAGAACGTCCAGCAAAGTATGATAGTGTAATGTTAATGACATGTTATGATAGTGTAATGTTAATGACATGTTATGATAGTGTAATGTTAATGACATGTTATGATAGTGTAATGTTAATGACATGTTATGATCGTGTAATGATAATGACATGTTATGATCGTGTAATGTTAATGACATGTTATGATAGTAGCAGCACTCCTAGCAGTTCAGTCGGTCACCGCCTGTGGATAAAAACAATCCTTAAAAAAAGGCCCACTTAACCAGCATGGCTACCACAGCATTCTGCAGTGCCATGCCATCCCATCCACACTTAACCAGCATGGCTACCACAGCATTCTGCAGCGCCACGCCATCCCATCCACACTTAACCAGCATGGCTACCACAGCATTCTGCAGTGCCACGCCATCCCATCCACACTTAACCAGCATGGCTACCACAGCATTCTGCAGCGCCACGCCATCCCATCCACACTTAACCAGCATGGCTACCACAGCATTCTGCAGCGCCATGCCATCCCATCCACACTTAACCAGCATGGCTACCACAGCATTCTGCAGCGCCACGCCATCCCATCCACACTTAACCAGCATGGCTACCACAGCATTCTGCAGCGCCATGCCATCCCATCCACACTTAACCAGCATGGCTACCACAGCATTCTGCAGTGCCATGCCATCCCATCCACACTTAACCAGCATGGCTACCACAGCATTCTGCAGTGCCATGCCATCCCATCCACACTTAACCAGCATGGCTACCACAGCATTCTGCAGTGCCATGCCATCCCATCCACACTTAACCAGCATGGCTACCACAGCATTCTGCAGTGCCATGCCATCCCATCCACACTTAACCAGCATGGCTACCACAGCATTCTGCAGTGCCATGCCATCCCATCCACACTTAACCAGCATGGCTACCACAGCATTCTGCAGTGCCATGCCATCCCATCCACACTTAACCAGCATGGCTACCACAGCATTCTGCAGTGCCATGCCATCCCATCCACACTTAACCAGCATGGCTACCACAGCATTCTGCAGTGCCATGCCATCCCATCCACACTTAACCAGCATGGCTACCACAGCATTCTGCAGCGCCATGCCATCCCATCCACACTTAACCAGCATGGCTACCACAGCATTCTGCAGTGCCATGCCATCCCATCCACACTTAACCAGCATGGCTACCACAGCATTCTGCAGTGCCATGCCATCCCATCCACACTTAACCAGCATGGCTACCACAGCATTCTGCAGTGCCATGCCATCCCATCCACACTTAACCAGCATGGCTACCACAGCATTCTGCAGTGCCATGCCATCCCATCCACACTTAACCAGCATGGCTACCACAGCATTCTGCAGTGCCATGCCATCCCATCCACACTTAACCAGCATGGCTACCACAGCATTCTGCAGTGCCATGCCATCCCATCCACACTTAACCAGCATGGCTACCACAGCATTCTGCAGTGCCATGCCATCCCATCCACACTTAACCAGCATGGCTACCACAGCATTCTGCAGTGCCATGCCATCCCATCCACACTTAACCAGCATGGCTACCACAGCATTCTGCAGTGCCATGCCATCCCATCCACACTTAACCAGCATGGCTACCACAGCATTCTGCAGTGCCATGCCATCCCATCCACACTTAACCAGCATGGCTACCACAGCATTCTGCAGTGCCATGCCATCCCATCCACACTTAACCAGCATGGCTACCACAGCATTCTGCAGTGCCATGCCATCCCATCCACACTTAACCAGCATGGCTACCACAGCATTCTGCAGTGCCATGCCATCCCATCCACACTTAACCAGCATGGCTACCACAGCATTCTGCAGTGCCATGCCATCCCATCCGGTTTGCACTTACCGAGACCATCATTTGTTTTTCAACAAGACAATGACCCCGAACACACCTCCAGGCTCCGTTAGGGCTATTAGACCAAGAAGGAAAGTGATGGAGGGCTTCTGTCAGATGACCTGGCCTCCACAATCTCCCCACCTAAACCCAATTGAGATGGTTTGCGATGAGTTTGACCGCAGAGTGAAGGAAAAGCAGCCAACAAGTGCTCAGCACCTCTGGGAAGTCCTTCTAGACTGTTGGAAAGACCATGGATAGACTATTCCAGGAGAGGACCTCATGAAGCTGATTGAGAGAATGCTGATGAGAGTGTCCAAAGCTTTCATCAAAGCAAAAGGGGGCTACTTTAAAGAGTATCAAATATAAAACATATTCTGATTTGTTTAACACGTTTTTGTTTCACTACCTAATTCCCTGTTCTTTCATAGTTTTGATGTCTTCAGTATTAATCTACAATGTAGAAAATAATTTATATTTATATATATATATATATAAATATATATATTCCATTTTCATATTTAAATGAATAAAAACCATGGACTTTTGACTGGTACTGTATATGTATGTATGTGTATAGTATGGGAACAGTGTGTGGGTGTGTCTTTCAGATAGTTTCTTATTTTAGTTTAACCAATATTTTCTTTGATTATTTATTCCATCTTTCCAAACTAATGTACCACTTTGCTTTGTGGTTTAACTTGCACTTACATGTTGTTGCCTATTTTTCTACACAGAACACAAAATACAGAATGTGGGGCCGACAGAGCCCTGGTCAGTCAGGGAGAAACTTTGCCTGGCCTCCTCCGTCATGAGGAGTGGGGACCAAAACTGGTAAGTCGTGCATGCGTGTGTGTGTGTGTGTGTGCGCGTGTCAAGCCTGAAAGAATGATTTGATCCTCAGTGTTTGTTCTGAGCGGTGCTCTGTTTTCCAGGGTGTCAGTGAGCAGAGCCATCAAGCCTTTTTCAGAGGCTGGACGCCCTCCAGACTGGTTTTCCCAGAAGGTAACTGACCAACCAGTGGGCTGCACACTATAGGGGCCTTCGCCACCTCACAGCCCTGGGAACTGGCCAAGCAACAAATTGCCCAAATAGTATTGATTTAATCATAAAGTACACAAATTATATGTAAAAAACAAACCCGAAAGACGTCATGTTTCCAAAGAAATGGACCAAACAACACCGTTTTCTGTGGCAGAGACCAGAGGAAGTGTTCTAAGTTTATTGCTCGTGTTCGTGTGTCACTAAACTTAGCTGATGATTATGATTAAATGATGTGAAACTGTTCAGTTTAAATTTGCATGAATGACAATGTTGATTTTAAATCATATGCTGTCATAACGGCTACTGAAATTATATTTCACATATATTGTTGAAGATAACAGACCTAGTATAGAAAGGTTATTACTGGTTATAATGGTTATAATATTTGAATAACCCCATCAAACAGATATTGAGTTATAAAATCATAGCATCCAACGTACAATAGTAGGACAAGACGTCTGCTTCACAAGACACTCATCTGTTTCTGTTCACAGCACTGTGCCTCTCAGTACTCGGAGCTGCTGGAAGCCACAGAAGCCCCCAAGTCAGTACACACACACACACACACACACACACACACACACACACACACACACACACACACACACACACACACACCACACACACACACACACACACACACACACACACACACACACACACACACACACAGGGGCTGGTTGTAATAATATTCTTATTCACAGTGTAAATCCGATTCTCACACTGGTCGGCCGGAGTCCGTGCTGCCGAAGCATTCCAATGATGTTTGATTAATATCTAAACACAAAACGAACAAAGGATAATTTGGTCATCACAGCGCACCCCAGAGCTATCTGGATTCTTTGTGTTCACACAGTGATGCTGGCAGGAAGTGGCCGTTCAATACAAGGGTGCTAAGGTGTTGTGTGTTGGGCAGGCGTAAGCGGGGAGAGAAGGGCGAGGTGGTGGAGACCATCGAGGACGTGATCGTGCGCAGACTGACGGCCGAGAGGATAGAGGAGCTGAAGAAACTCCTGCGAGACACGCAGGAGCAGTACAGGTACGCCCACACACCGAGACACACCTATAGGCGCACACACATAGACTAGGCTCAGATGTATGCATGTGTTGATCCACACATGCACACACAATGAATGACAAAATATATATATATCATTATGTGGTCCTCTATGGCTCTGCATCTAACTGTAAGCTCCCGTTCCTTCTGTGCCGGCAGGAAGTTGAAAAAGGATTCGGATCTAATTCAGACCGGCCACATGGACGTCCAGCTGAAGGAGCTGTGGACTGACATGACGCTGTAAGCTTACCTCCCCGCCGTCTCCCTGCTGATCTGTTGCGGTATTGTGGTATTGTGGTATATGGTATGGTGAGCCCATGTCGGTGCGCTGATGTCATAGCATGAGCCGCTCCAACCTTTTCCCTCTGTTTCTGCACTAATCTCGTCTTTGCAGTGTGACTGTCACAGGTATGAGCAATGTGTCGCTTACAGTTTAAAACTGTCTGTGCCTTACCTGACCACGAAAACAGCAAAACACGCTTTCTCTTTCACTAAATGGACTCCCCTGACTGTATGACCAAATGGTTCTCTGTGGGCTTGACCTCCACTCATTGCAGTGGTTCCATGTAGTATAAAAGTCTCTCATAATAGAACTTGGAGTGTACATATCTCTCACAATGGCACTCGACTACATTACTTCTTGCTTATGTGTGTGTGTGTGTGTGTGTGTGTGTGTGAATACATTTTCCAGAAAGAAGAAGCAAGATGAGGACGAGGCCGAGCAGAAGAGGAAAGCCACGGAGAATGCCTTTCAGGGTTCGTTTGGTGTGGTTTTCAATATCTCGTTCAGTTTGCTTTTAAATTGATGCCATGATCCTTGTTTGTTTGTATTCGGGAACATGACTTATCACAATATCTACATAACAATAAGCACAAGCACTATGTGTTCTCCATTCTTTGTTCATTTATAGAATCATTATCGGCAATACGTTTTAATCTGGGTAGTGGATAATGCCTCAAAAAACGGTCAATGGATGTGAGCATTGATTGGGCGTTCTACCTTCAACTCTAACGCTCTCTCGCTCTCGCTCGCTCTCTCTCTCTCTCTCCCCCCTTCCTCATCCAGTCCGCCAGGCCATAAAGAACACCCCCAAACGGGTTCCCAGTGTGACGGTACGTTCTCCGCTGGGTGCCAGCCCCCCCAGCCTGGAGCCGCAGGCTGACCCCGCTGCCCTCGCACCCCCCACGGAACCCGGCCCTACCGCTACTACCGCCGCTCCTGCTACCGCCGCCGCCACTGCCACCGCCCACTCTTCCGATGACACGGGCAGCCACCACACCGTAAGCCCGTCACCACGCCCTCCATCCCTGCTCGAATGCTGCATTGGGTGGAGGTGTCCGTGCAGGACATCTCCAGCCATAAAGATATGGCTGGAAAGACTGTCTGTCTGTCTGTCTCTTTCTGTCTCTCTCTCTCTATTTCTGAAGCGACCAGCTACTTCTATCTGATTTAATCGTTTCGGCACAAAGTGTTTCCACTGCTCGTAGCAGCTCGTATGTTCTGGTAACTGTGGAGTCATCGTCTGGTTCTAATGAGTCACATACTGGTTTGAGTTTGAGCTTGTTGTATGGTTGTTTGTTTAGTTTGTGGTGAAGCTTAGCCACCCTAAGGTGTTTGAGCAGATGTTTTTCCGATCTAGGCAAGCAGTCGGAACGTGCCCGTCAGTTCACAGCCTGGTCCCTTTGTCATATGAATGCCACACAGCGTTTGTTCACGGAGACTATTTTAATGACAGGGAGTCGGAGTGTTCCTGCCCGCCTCAGAGCCCCCGGGCACAGGGCCCAAAGATGGAAGCCTGGGCCCTCTAGTAGACGACTCCCCACAGAAGAGGTGCCTCACCCAGAAGGCCACACCCCCTCCTTCCCCCCTGCTCTCTGAACTGCTGAAAAAGGGCAACCTCATCTCAGCCAGCCCCCGCCTGGTAAGCAGTCCTCTTGGGAATGTATTTTAACACTGAGCATTTAAGGCTTCAAATGAACTTTTAGACTATAATAATGTCAACATTCACTAGTTATGCATGAGGTAGTTGTGGTTGAGCTTTGTGTTTTTGTCAGAGGTAATAAAAGGGCCTAAAGCGGCCCACCTCTGTGCCCTGGAACACCTCTTGGTCTTCAGTATCTCTGATGGCGTGCCTGTCCGCCCGCTGACGTGGTCTGTTCAAATTGTCCTGTCTCAGGTAGCAGAGGGTGACTTGACAGCCAGCCTGACCAATGGAGTGCAGACTGCCACGGTTACTGCTGCCACGCCGACCAGCCTGCATGACGTCACCACCGGTAGGGTCACCTCTGCACACGCGCAGGCAGGCGCAGGCAAACACACACACACACACACACACACACACACACACACACACACACACACACACACACACACACACACACACACACACACACACACACACACACACACACACACACACACACACACACACACACACACACACACACACACACACACACACACACACACACACACACACACACACACACATATTTAGTAGCTGATTTACCAACTGGTGTGATGCCACAGTTAAATATTAGTCAAATAAGACACTTTGCTGTGACTGATTATTGTAGGAATATGCAAAGTGCAGGTCATTTCTTGTTTATCATGATAAGTCTAAACCATAGAGGATGTAATCCTCTTTATTGGTCACATACGTGTACAAACACAGTGAAATGAGTTTATCTGCATTTAACCCATCCTAGTATGAGGAGCAGTTTTCAGCTATTGTATATACAGCTGGAGGGGAGCAGTGTAGGGGTCTGGTGCCTTGCTCAAGGGCACCTCAGATTAGATGACCCTGGACACTGCCGGCACCTTACTCATGTACCAGTTCTCACTCCGTATACTTGGTCCATTTTGGGGACTTGAACCGGCGACCTTCCAGTTCCCAAGCCAAGTCCCAAAAGACTGAGCTACTGCCCTGCCCCCAAGATGGATGCAACTTGATCATTTTGATGGTCATTTTGTACCATCAGCTGTCTCATATTCACCAGAGCTTTTATATAAACCAACTGCTCGTACAAACAAAACTTCCTTCTATTTTTGGTGTGCCTTTCTACTGCATAGACAGCCTTGTTTTCCGAAAAGCTGTGGTACTTTCCAGTGGAAAAAAACTTATTTAATAATGCATTGTCTCAACAGAACCTGTGCTTGAACATGTGACTTTTTCTGGTGCTTTTTGAATATTGGGTGTAAACACTTGTGGTGTGTGTGTGTGTGTGTGTTCATTCTCCAGATGGAGGCGAGGTGGAGGCGGCGGTAAAGGCGGAGCTAGCGGAGGAGCCGGGGATGGTGGAGGAGGACATGGTGGCCGTGTCCTACATGGGTGACGAGCTGGACCTGGAAACCGTGGGAGACATCATCGCCATCATAGAGGAGAAGGTGGGCTGGACCTTAACCTCAACCTCAACCTCAACCTCAACCTCAACCTCAACCTAACCTCAACCCAGCTGCAGCCGGTCCACTAGTAATCACTGTGGCTGCAGCAGAGTCTGCTACCAAAGAGGCTGTGTGTGTAAAGCTTCCCCCAGACTGGAAGCTTCCAAGAGTATGGAAATACCTTCAATTAGCAGACATCAAAAAAGTCCCTTTGTTCACTTGTGCAAAATGTCTGTGGCATTTCACAGCAGCCCTACCGCCACGCACCTGAAAATAAAACCTGCCAGTGATTCTGGAGGGTGGACAATTTAAGAAAATAAGCATTGATGCGTTTTTTCAACTATGTGCCAAAGTTGGAAGTTGAGCAGCCCAATGTAAGACAAGACGTGGTTCTGTGTGATCTGCCCCTTAATAAGTCTATACGTGTTTATTATAAGAAGGGATAGCTGCTTTACCGTCCCTCCCCAGGAGTTCTGCTTTAACACGGCAGCACTGCTGGATCCCACATTAGACCACCTTAGTAACGTTCACTCATTTTTCTCAAAGCAGTAAAATAAGACGGCGATATGACACATCTGTTTTATCTGTTTTTAAATCAAATTGCAACAGTGACCTGGTCATCGTTGAGAGGAAGTGAAGGGGTTCTTAATCTCTGTCTCGGTGTCTGTCTGTCGCTCTCGCTCTCTCGCTCTCTCGCTCTCTCGCTCTCTCGCTCTCTCGCTCTCTCTCTCTCTAGGTGGATGACTCGGTGGAGGCGTTGGATGCAGCAGCGGTGGAGGAGGCGCTCTCTCTCTGCGAGGAGGCTGTCTCCGGGTCCCACCCGCTCCCGGGCCCCTGGGAGACGCAGGACATTAAGGACTCTGGGCCTGGTAGCCCACTCCCAGGCCCCATCCAGGAGCCTGGGAAAGAGGGCCGCGGTGCAGCAATGGTCCAGGCCCTCCCGACCATCTCCCCGGGCCCCGTCCCCGAGGCCCTCAAGACCCCCGGTGTTCCACCGGGGTCGGCAGTGGATCAGCGGCCGCTCAATGACGACAGGGAGGGGCCGGAAGTGGCGTCGAGCGATGTCACTTCCTCCATGGATGATTGCACCATGGGGGGCGAGGCGGAGGATGGTGAGGGGGCCGCGGGAGAGAAGGAGATGGAGGAGGAGGAGGAGGAAGAGGATGACGAGGAGGAGCGTGAGGTGGTGGTGAAGACCGAGAGGGAGGAGTGGAGCACACAGGAAGTCAACCCTCCCTGTCTGGGTGAGAACCTACATACACAGACACACACACACGTGTGTATATGCGGCTGTGTGATTTCATTGTCTAATCCTATTCTAATGGTGTGTCCCACAGACTCTGAGGACAGCTCTGTGTCAGGGAAAGGGTCAAAGGTAACACACACACACACACACCACCATGTTCATCTGTTGGTGTCTAGTAATGAATTGAAGTAATGAGGAGGTGGTGGTGGTGATTCTGACAGGAGCTGAAGGAGGAGGACGGGGCCAGCGAGGCGGAGGAGAGCATGGAGTTGAAGGAGGAGTGTGTGGAGGGGGAGGGGCCCTACCTGTCCGAGGTGGAGCGGGCGGCCAGTGAGAGCGAGGACGGCTACGGGCCCTCCTCCCAGCGCTACACCACAGCTGATTCGCTGGCCAGCAGCCCCGCCTCTTCCTCTCAGTTGTGAGTGGCCGACCCTGTCGCCCCTTTGGCCAATGATTAATTGATGCTAAGTAGAGTGTTACCTTGAGGTTACAACAACACCGCCAACTAGAGGGCACTCAGTAGGGCGCATACCGCCGCCACACCAAAAAATCTCAGGACTCAGATCAAGGGGACAAACAGCCACAGCTGAACCTCTTACTTATCCGGCAATCTGCGTCAAATATGTCCCTTGTCCCATAAGTATTCTAACCACGAAGGTTTGTCCAATTCCGTGCATCTTGCTAACAGAAGTGGGCGGAATCATAACCTCCTCCCATCTTCCATAACGAATGTTATAATTTACAAACAAGCAGTACAGCCGGCACAACGATGTGGCACTTTTTTCAGCTGCGTTTATTTCTTAGGTTGGATTCCTTAGATTTGGTTTGTTTGTCACATGTATAATGTGTAAATCTAGTATAGATATGAATATAACAGTATAAACACTATACATATAAAGTATAAAGCGTAGAGATCTCTACGCTTATATATGTAAACACTTCTCACTCTAGAAGGGTGTGGTGTAGAATTAATAACGGTGCATTTAGGGTGCTTGTTCACATGCAGTTCATGTATGCTCTATATTTTCCTTGCTGTTTATTTGCCTAATTTTCCCAACTCGATTGACCAATTCCGCTTATGTCCTGATGTTACCTACAATACATGCATAGAATGTATTTTCACACTGCATTTTTGACCGTCTAACTGTGTCTCTGTCTGTGTCTGTCTGTCTGTCTCTGGCTCTCTGTCTCTGTCTATGTCTAGCTCTACGTGTGGAGAGGACCAGGAGGCGGTTCAGGCACAGAAGATCTGGAAGAAAGCCATCATGTTGGTCTGGAGGGCGGCGGCCAATCACAGGTGCCCCCCCCCCCCCCGTCTTCCCGCTCACTCAAGCACTCACTCACTCACACACACTAGGGATGTTCATCTTAAGGCCCCATCACACCATAGGGTACTGGACAGGTAATTCTAATGACCGGGGAGCTCGTATAGACCGGCGTAACGCGAGACAGGCGGGTGACGCGGAATAGGCAAAGAATCTGGATCTCCGGGATCAGCGTGGCGATTCTGTCCAGAATGTACGCCGTAACATGAACAAAGTATGATGTACGACCTAACCCCGGGGTAACGGGGAGCCAGGGTCTATAGACCCCAGGTGAGGGGATTAGCCATCAGCCACGGCAATTGCTGACAGGTGTGTGTGTGTGTGTGTGTGTGTGTGTGTGTGTGTGTGTGTGTGTGTGTGTGTGTGTGTGTGTGTGTGTGTGTGTGTGTGTGTGTGTGTGTGTGTGTGTGTGTGTGTGTGTGTGTGTGTGTGTGTGTGCACCGCCAGCGCACGTGGCTTAGCCACGCCCCTGTCAACCACCGTAACCGTGACAATTGTTGACAGGTGTGTGTGTGCGCCGCCAGCGCACGTGGCTTGGCCACGCCCCCTGTCAACCACCATAACCGTGACAGTTCTTCTGGATATTGTGCAACAGTGCACATCATGTCGCCAAGAGGAAAAAAGCGTGTGAGGGGGGCTACTGCTAAACTCCATCTCCATGTCGTCTGTACTCCATCTCCAATCCGAAAATAGTTACACAATGTCGGATGAGTGTATGACTAAAAGCACTGGTCCTGACCCCCACACACACTCCATCTCTCATCCAGACAGAGGCACACAATGTCGGATGTGTACCAGTGAGTCGTTCACTGCAAAGCAAAGATTGTGAACGATTAATAACAACCAAGTAACGCTACGGTAACGACTGACTAACAATAGCCAAACGCGTGCAACGTTCATACAACGTTCCACGAACGTTCTCCAGCGTTTAACGTTAAACGTTGAACGCTGGTCTCATGAGAACTTTTGTGCATGTTCAAAACTTTATTTTCGGACCAGCGTTCACCGACGATTACCAGCGTTCACCAGCGTTCACACAACGCTCTTCTGGCGCTATGCCAGCGACCACGGACGATTACCAACGTTTCCTCAAACGCTGACCAGAACGTTATGGTGTGACGGGCCTTTACCGCTGAAGGTGATTGCTAACGATCCTGACACATTAAAGCAACTACTAAAGCAAATGCTATTCAATGCGATGCAAAATAATATGATGCTATGCAATTCAATATGGTACAAATAGTTTGCTTTTATTTCTGTATCTTTTTTTTCTCCATTGTCCATCAGATGAATTTACAAGTAGCAAGCAGCAAATTAACTTCTGTGTTTACGATGCTTAGACTGACAGCTGATTCGGTGGTTGCATAGCAACAAAATACCCCACTTCGAACGGCTGTTTTTAAAGATATGATGGTGTCCTGCGTGATCGATAAGGAGCAGTGCAGTGTGCCTGGCGTTTTTCAGCCTGCAAAACGCGTCCTGTGTGATCGGCACCTAATGTGAATAAAGCCAAATCTCAAAATAAATTGCCAATTTTGGGCAATTTAGAAATCCCGGCCGGACTTTTTTAGTGTCACAAAAAGAGGACAGGTAAACTGTGTAGCTCTTCGTCCTCCATGATGATTTGGGCCTGCTCTGGACTTACCTCCAACCAGCGCCATTGCGACTTGACACGGCGACTTGACGAGAATTGATAGCAGTGGACAGCGCGATTAAGAAACAGTTTCGAGAGGTCACATAATTTTTTTTATAATAAAGGCATATAATAGAGATTTTAGAAACTATGCATCTCAACTTCATTTCTAATTGTATTCGGTTCACACTTTTTGGATCGGGCAATCGTATCGTGAACTTTTATGCCGGTGTACAGATGAAAATCGGCGAATCTTACCATCCCTAACACACACACACACACACACAGTTGACTGGTATGCAGCCTGGTTGTCCCAAAGTGAATGTTTGTCACTTATGTCACGTGTGTGTTTATTAGGTACGCCAGCGTGTTCCTGCAGCCCGTGTCAGATGACATCGCCCCCGGGTACCATAGTATAGTGCACAGGTGAGTGTGTGTGTGGGTGTGGTGGGTGTGTGTGTGTGTGTGTGCTTGTACACCACACTGATTCCCCAGTGTGGGTTCCCCCGGTCTGAGCAGCACCACCCTTTGCCCCCCCACAGGCCCATGGACCTGTCGGCCATCAAGAAGAACATCGAGGCGGGTGTGATCCGCACCACGGCGGAGTTCCAGCGGGACATCATGCTGATGTTCCAGAACGCGGTCATGTACAACTCCTCGGACCACGACGTGTACCACATGGCGCTGGAGATGCAGCGTGACGTGCTGGAGCACGTGCAGCAGTTCCTGGCCACGCAGCTCATCATGCAGACGTCGGAGAGCGCCATCTCCACCAAGAGCCTCCGGGGGCGTGAGGGAGGCCGCAAGCCCGGAGAGGCCGCCGAGAAGGTGGGTGGGCTGGGGGGGCCGTGTACAGTGGTAGGTCATGTCTGTGTGTGTGTGGTGGCCGTGTACAGTGGTAGGTCATGTCTGTGTGTGTGTGTGTGGTGGCCGTGTACAGTGGTAGGTCATGTCTGTGTGTGTGTGTGTGGTGGCCGTGTACAGTGGTAGGTCATGTCTGTGTGTGTGGTGGCCGTGTACAGTGGTAGGTCATGTCTGTGTGTGTGTGTGTGGTGGCCGTGTACAGTGGTAGGTCATGTCTGTGTGTGTGTGTGTGTGTGGTGGCCGTGTACAGTGGTAGGTCATGTCTGTGTGTGTGTGTGTGGTGGCCGTGTACAGTGGTAGGTCATGTGTGTGTGTGTGTGTGTGTGTGTGGTGGCCGTGTACAGTGGTAGGTCATGTGTGTGTGTGTGTGTGTGTGGTGGCCGTGTACAGTGGTAGGTCATGTGTGTGTGTGTGTGTGTGTGGTGGCCGTGTACAGTGGTAGGTCATGTGTGTGTGTGTGTGTGTGTGTGGTGGCCGTGTACAGTGGTAGGTCATGTCTGTGTGTGTGTGTGTGTGGTGGCCGTGTACAGTGGTAGGTCATGTCGTGTGTGTGTGTGTGTGGTGGCCGTGTACAGTGGTAGGTCATGTGTGTGTGTGTGTGTGTGGTGGCCGTGTACAGTGGTAGGTCATGTGTGTGTGTGTGTGTGTGGTGGCCGTGTACAGTGGTAGGTTATGTCTGTGTGTGTGTGTGTGTGTGTGTGGTGGCCGTGTACAGTGGTAGGTTATATCTGTGTGTGTGTGTGTGTGTGGTGGCCGTGTACAGTGCAGGGTGGTATGGTGTGTGTGTGTGTGTGTGGGAGGCCGTGTACAGTGCAGGGTGGTATGGTGTGTGTGTGTGGGAGGCTGTGTACAGTGCAGGGTGGTATGGTGTGTGTGTGTGTGTGTGTGGGAGGCTGTGTACAGTGCAGGGTGGTATGGTGTGGGTGTGTGTGTGAGGCTGTGTACAGTGCAGGGTGGTATGGTGTGGGTGTGTGTGTGAGGCTGTGTACAGTGCAGGGTGGTATGGTGTGGGTGTGTGTGTGAGGCTGTGTACAGTGCAGGGTGGTATGGTGTGGGTGTGTGTGTGAGGCTGTGTACAGTGCAGGGTGGTATGGTGTGGGTGTGTGTGGGAGGCTGTGTACAGTGCAGGGTGGTATGGTGTGTGTGTGTGTGGGAGGCTGTGTACAGTGCAGGGTGGTATGGTGTGTGTGTGTGTGGGAGGCTGTGTACAGTGCAGGGTGGTATGGTGTGGGTGTGTGTGGGAGGCTGTGTACAGTGCAGGGTGGTATGGTGTGTGTGTGGGAGGCTGTGTACAGTGCAGGGTGGTATGGTGTGTGTGTGGGAGGCTGTGTACAGTGCAGGGTGGTATGGTGTGGGAGGCTGTGTACAGTGCAGGGTGGTAGGTTGTGTGTGTGTGGTGGCCGTGTACAGTGTGGTGTGGTTAGAGGTGGGTTGTGTACGTGTGTGCATGCAGTAATGCCACATTTTATAGATTTTGTGAATCTGCGCCACGGGTCCAAATTTTTTGGGTTTTTATAAATTTATAAATGTCATCCACCATCTAGTCAATGCAAAATACTATTTAGGAAAAAGCACATTATGGCTTACACCCAACTTGGAATACTGTACGTAGCAGCAAAGCATGTGCAAAGACCGACAGATGTATGGTATGACCTCGAGCTCTCCATCAGGCTTCCAGTAGCAATAAACACAAATATGAATGTGTGTGTTGTCATCTGTACAGCGTGTTTACCAGGAATCTGCTGGCTGTTTGGTGATAATAGAGGTGTATGATGTGGTGAAGAAGCGTGAGGACGATGTTGCCCATATCCTAGCATGGAAGCACAGCTGGTTATGTATCCAATGACAGACTGAGCACACATGTATATACAAGAGGATCCTGGAGCCCTCTGGTTTGGATTGTCCCTCTCTTTGCCTTCACCGTCACGCAGCTTACGTCCTGTCTGCTCCTCCACTGCCGCGATAGTGACCGAGCGTATTCCCTCTTCTTTAACGTTCCGTGTGCTTTCGGTGAAGCTTTTCTCCTCACATCCCTCTTGTGCTTTCTTTTCTTCCCGTGTGTGTTGTTGGTGTGCGTGTCCTTTCTTGTACTTCCTTGGCGTCCTCTGTACCTAAAGGGGCACTGTGTCAAACGTTAGACTCTTCTGCGAACACGACGTGACCTTGCATAACGTATCGAGTACACACTATCTTACAGTAGTCCTCTATGGGGATGTTGAACCACCGAGGCCTGAGGTTAAGTGAAAGCGTCCCGTTGCTCAACACCAGACCCAGGCCTGACCTGGCCTTCGACCCAACTATGAGAAATGTATTTAAACACTACCATTTGGCGTTGTCACCTTGTAAACAGCGTCAGAGTCTTACGCAGTGCTCCGTGTGTGTGTGTGTGTGTGTGTGTGTGTGTGTGTGTGTGTGTGTGTGTGTGTGTGTGTGTGTGTGTGTGTGTGTGTGTGTGTGTGTGTGTGTGTGTGTGTGTGTGTGTGTGTGTGTGTGTGTGTGTGTGTGTGTGTGTGTGTGTGTGTGTGTGTGTGTGTGTGTGTGTGTGTGTGTCACACACGCCCCTCTCTCTCTTTTCCTTCCTTCTCTTATTGTCTCTTTAATGTTTGTCCTCCTGCAGGACACTGTGCCAATGGCCTCACCTGCTTTCCTTCTCTCTCTCTTTGTAAGTATGCAGGTGCGCTTCTATCTTGAGCCTCGCAGGCCACGCCCCCTCCCTCTCACCCCCGCCCTCCTCCCCAAAACAGGACACACACACACACACACACACATATATGTTTTCACCACCATGCCTCGCTCCAGTAACTCTCACCCCCCAGCGTCACCCATCTTCAGCTGACTTTGGGTTGACCACACCCACCCACCCCCCACCCCCACCCCACCCTCCGCCCGCTCTCGTTTAGTTGTTTTTAGTTTCTTGGTGTCGTCCGACGGTTCGCTCTTCCTCCGCATGGTCTTTTGATTTTACTCGCAATCCTCATTTGCGTTTCATCCCTTTTAGGTGGTTTCTTTGTTGTTTGTTCTTAGTTTGGCTTGTGTTTCAAATCCTTTGTGTTCTGGATCATCATCATCATCCTCCTCCTCCTGCTCCTCTTCTTTTCATCCTTCTGTGAGGGAGGAGGCCCCCGTGACCGAGGGGCTGTGCTGTCCCGTTTGGTTTGAGTGTATTTCCATGTATACCGTACATTACAGTCATTGAGTTGTTCTGGAGGATGCAGAGTTTGTTTCAACTGTGGTTGGTTGGGGGCGCCGCCTTCATTCCACCCAGCTGACCTTCGACCCTTCCAACTTAAACCCATCAATCTCTCTCTCCTCTCTCTCCGTCTCCCTCGCTCCTTTCAGGATGGTGGCACCAGGGGGCGACGCAGCGCCATGGAAGCTGACCTCAAGATGAAGAAGTAGATCAGAAGGCCGAGGGAGAGAGAGATACCTTGTCAACCCAAAAAGACTTGATGGGCTACTTTCACACACATGCGTCATGGATGTTAATGTGTATGGGCAGAGGTGTAAAGCATTTAAAGGCACCCCCTCCGGCGCTTGTTTGTGGTTAGGTCTTCTGATATAAGAATGTACCATGAGCGCTAGCAGGGCCAGAGGCCAGTTGTGTTAGGGACGAGAAAGCCGCTATACCCATATGGTTTGCTCCTTTTCCCCAAAGAAAAAGGAATCCATGTTCTGTAGTATTTCTTGAATGAGTCTTTATAAACGGCTGAAGATGCGTGTCATGTTGCAGTTTTATCACAGAACTCGAAGCAATACATGTGCAATAAATGTCCCCCCCCTCCCTTTTAAAGTGTTGAGCCATGCTGGTGACTGGTCACCCACGAGTGAAGAAGCAGGATGGGTAGGTAACATACAGATGGTGCATCCCCCAGTTTTAGCATCTGGACTGATCAGCAGTAGGTTCTCGTTTTGTGGTGTTGGTGAATACTTTTAATTGTAGCTCTGCGATGCACTGTTTTGGTCCAACGGATGTACATTCTTGTGTTCAGTTGTATATTTTGTTTATTAAAACGATTTGATCTTTGATTAGTCTGCTTTACTCTGATAATCGTTACCAGGAGATAGAACACCATGACAACTAAACGTTATGTGCAAAAGGGCTTTTATTTAGAAAAGACATAACCGTGGCGTCAGGAGGCGGTGAGACCAGCTCAATCCCTTCAACAATCAATCTCTGTGCAAACGTCACATTAGCAAGGGAATCTAAATAAATAATGATTTCATGAACAAGGCAGAAAGACACGCTACTGTAAAATCCAAAACAAAAAGGCAGTATAGCCATTGATTTCAGCGCGTATCAGGGCACATGTGTGCAAAGAATGAAGTGACGACATGGCGAACAATAAGTCTCTCAGAACCGGAGACAACCAATAAAAGGGCAAACGAGCTACATGCTTCTAGTGGAAGTGGTGGATGACCGGGTTCTCCGAGGAGTAGAGCTTCCTCTTCACCAGCCGGTATTCGGGCTTCAGTTTCAGCACCTCCTCGCTGACGAAGAGATGTCTGAGCGGCGACCAGCCGTCGTTGTCCGCCTTGAAGACCACGGACAGCTCGAAGGTCGGAGTGACGGTGGGGTCCGGCCGGATCACCCCCAGAGCCTTCAACAAGGGCCCGCCTTTGTTGTCGTCCTCCAGGTAGACGGTGATGGAGGCCCCCCGGAGCCCGCACGGCTCTTCGGCCGAGGAGCGCACCACGTCCCGGGACACCCTGGAGGTCATCTGGCTCGGCAGCAGCAGCGCCTGGCAGCGGAGCGCCGAGCGCTTGGCCTCCGAGAGACACCGCTCCAGCTGCCGCACCGTGCGGTGCTGGAGGGCCCTCTCCGCGTCCTCCAGACCCGGGTCCATGTCGGGGACCACTATGGGGGGGGAAGAAAAAATAAAATCATTAGTTAAAGAAATTACAGGTTCAGTTCTTGATTTTGATCAATTCAAAACTGCCGCAAAAAAAAAAGCCAGTTAAATGAATTTATTTTGTTTAACTTAATTTGCTTGCCATGTTTTGCAATAGCAGAATGAGACCGTATCAGCAAGTCCCGAGGAAAGATGGTTCGAGAAACTTCTTGAACCATCGTCAGCTGACTGACACAAGTAGTCTTTACATTGCATCAGCATTAGAGATGATGCGAATGAGCCTTTGTTTACTAAGAGGACACCAGAACGGTGTACTGTGTACCGTGTAGGCACACATTGGCCCTCAGTGCCTAAAGAATACGTTTTAATGTATAACTTACATGGCGCAGTGTTCTTTTCTATTTCATCGCAACTTTCGACGCTTCCCCGGCGACTGTCGAAACTCCTTCTTTGGTTTGACGCGAATCGGAAAAAATACTTCCCGATCATCTCGAAGACGCCGCCGTCCTGTTCCGATGAAGACGGTGGCCCCCCGTGTCCAATGACGAGAGCCGTGGTATAGACCATATCGATAACGATGATTCTGATCCCTCACTCTCTCCTTCCGGCTGTGTGTGTAGTCTCTCCATGTAGAAAGGTGGACGTGCGTATCCAGCCGGTGTTCTCGGAGCTTATATAGAGACTGGTGGGTTGCGTCAGCTGGGTGGGGCGGACCCGTGTGTGACGGCCCCATGGACGTAGCCCGGCCCACAGGTTGGGCAATCTGTTGGTTGGAAGCAGCCTCACGCAACATGTCCAGGCGTTGCAACCAAGGAGAACTCTGACGTACACACTAGACAGGGGGCTGTATTGCCAACCATGTCGGTTTATTATTTAAATGATATAGTATAGTCAGCATTCTTCTGCAATAAAAAGTCATTGGAGCATTTGTCACCAACAAAATGCAAAACTCGTCATATGTAGTCTAGTCTAGTCTTTTGTGTTGGTTAAGGTTGACTGTTGGAATATTTTTTAGTATTGATTGATGCAATAGTTGCAAAGGGTGTTTTTTGGAAACGACAGTAGTGGGTGGTTAGACACATGGTTTATAGTTATTGATGTCACAACATGGACTTCATGGGGTATTTTACAGAGTACTGTTGTCTGAGGTTGACCCACTTCTTGAAGGTCTATTGGCACCTTCTGTAAAGATTAAACCGGTTTATTGTTAGGTTGTTAAATGTGATACTGAATCCCGTATCAGTTTACAGCTTTCACCATACAGCGTTTCAGTTTACAGTTTACAGGGCCATCTGGACGCTGGATACAATAAGATAAGCTACACGTTTTATGAAAAACGAATTATAATGCAAATATGTATTGGTTTTGGTTTCTGTTTCTTTTTGTTTACACAGCCCTTTCCAGAATGTTCTGGAATATACAACCTTGTGTGTGTGTGTGTGTGTGTGTGTGTGTGTGTGTGTGTGTGTGTGTGTGTGTGTGTGTGTGTGTGTGTGTGTGTGTGTGTGTGTGTGTGTGTGTGTGTGTGTGTCTCTGTCTGTCTGTCTGTCTGTCTGTCTGTCTGTCTGTCTGTCTGTCTGTGTGTGTGTGTGTGTGTGTGTGTGTGTGTGTGTGTGTGTGTGTGTTCCATGTGTAGCCACAGGCAACCAGTGGGGCCTTTCCTGACTCACAGGTGAGTCACATGGTCTAGTCACCCCACCACAGCAACACACTCACACACACACACACCTGGACGAGGAGGAGGAGACGACTCCATATGCTCGTTGACTGTTTCCTCTTCTTTATTATTTTCCATTTAGCTTAACCGCCTGTTTCTCTGCCTTCTTTTATGTGTGTGACAAATACTAGTTGGTCAATGATCTAGACTGATATGATGTGGAAAATGTATACAGCTTGATACCCGCTAATATCACGTGAGAGTCATTAGCCTTATCCTTTAGACCTCGGACTGGACCTGGTGGAGACACGGGAGAGAGACAGTTAAGCTGTTACCTTGGAAAGGTTAAGCTGTTACCACTGCCTTGGAAAACAACTCTGCTCTGACATCATAGCTCTGTAAGCCAATCACAGTGACGCTGGCAGACTGTGTCACCACAACTAGTTAGTTGTGGTGACACAGTCAGGAACCAGGAACAAAGTATCTTTCTATAGAAATTTAGTTGGAATGTACCATGTTGTGTTCCCAAGTGGTTGTGTATAGTATATATTTTTTGTATTTGAATAGTTTAAATGTAAGGGCTAAAAACAACATTTGTTTTTGTAGTTTTTGTTTATGATAAGGTTGAACATGCCAGATATAATACATTATTGATCACCTCCAATCATGTTGGCCTACACTGTGTGTGTGTGTGTGTGTGTGTGTGTGTGTGTGTGTGTGTGTGTGTGTGTGTGTGTGTGTGTGTGTGTGTGTGTGTGTGTGTGTGTGTGTGTGTGTGTGTGTGTGTGTGTTCACTATTTAATTTTTTGTTAATTTTTTAATTTTTATTGATTAAAGTGAAAGCAAAGTGAAATAAAGAAAATAGGGAATTATTCTTTGTGGGATTGCTTTGTGGTTCAGTAGCGATACTGTTTATGCCTAACCAAAACTGGAACTTACTGTATATAAGGACACATTTTACCACAGAACAGATAATGATAATATTTGTTTATCATCCAGTCGTACCAGTATTTCAACTGTGTTAGTAATCGGTTAAATTTAGATCAGAGTAACCGGTTAGACCTCCTACCTGTCATTTTAAATAACACTATGAATAGCATATTCCTTTATGTTAATGAATACATGCATTCAATCATATTTCTTCATTGATCCATGTCACCGTATTCTATTGAATGCTGACTCACTCTCCTTCTGGGCCTTTACCACGGACCTAGGTCATGACTCACTGCAGCCGCCCGGACTGCCTATAAATCGTAAGATGAGGCAATAGTTTGGTTCTTGGTCCCCCCCTTCAAACATATAGTTTCAAGCGAAGATAAATATAACTATATAACTATTCATATAAAACTGTATACATATGAGCTGTACATCATCAACACAGCGACGTGGGACATAGATACCTCTTGCAATTCCACTCGTAGTGTGAGAGACGTAGTGTGAGGACGTACTGTGAGAGACGCAGTGTGAGAGACGCAGTGTGAGAGACATAGTGTATGAGACGTAGTGTATGAGACGTAGTGTGAGAGACGTAGTGTGAGGGACGTAGTGTGAGGGACGTAGTGTAGGAGACGTAGTGTATGTGACGTAGTGTATGAGACGTAGTGTGAGAGACGTAGTGTAGGAGACATAGTGTATGAGACGTAGTGTATGAGACGTAGTGTGAGAGACGTATTGTGAGAGACGTAGTGTGAGAGACGTGTGAGAGTCATAGTGTATGAGACGTAGTGTGAGAGACGTAGTGTGAGAGACGTAGTGTGAGAGACGTAGTGTAGGAGAGGTAGTGTATGAGACTTAGTGTGAGAGAGACGTAGTGTGAGAGACATAGTGTAGGAGACCTAGTGTGAGAGACGTAGTGTGAGAGACGTAGTGTAGGAGAGGTAGTGTATGAGACGTAGTGTGAGAGACGTAGTGTGAGAGACGTAGTGTAGGAGACCTAGTGTGAGAGACGTAGTGTGAGAGACGTAGTGTGAGAGACATAGTGCTCTCCCCTTTCTCCTTGACCAGTAGGAAGGCTGCGTGGTTGTCTGTAAACATCTGATGAAAGCCCAGGCTGCAGTTTCAGAAGCAGCAGCAGTTTGCCTCCAGGTTGTGAGGCGTGTCCGTGCGACTCCGACCAGACGAGTAGGGCGGGGACAGGGCGGAGCCTCAGCCAGGTGCCTGGCCGGCTGCGTTGTTCTGCGTTCCAAACATCATGTGATCGCGTCATGGTTCTACCTCTGCCTTCTTTATTATCGTATGTCCTTCCGTTTTTCCATCCTTAAGCATGTCTTTCATACCTCCCATCTTCCATCGTCTGTCTGTCATATCAACATCAATGTCTAACTCTGTGAATCTCCTATCTTCCTCATTCCTGTGCCTTTATTGAGAGTACAAAACCAGCAACTTAACATCTATGTCAAAGACCTGTATGTTTGTTAAACATTTTTTTTACTGGTTATGTTAGTCATAGGTTAGACAGCAAAAGTGTCTGGTCAGGGTTTTATCGCGTGTAGATTATGTGACACTGTCCAGAGTGTGTGACACCCCCAGAATACAGGATATCCTGACCTGCAGGTTCATGTTGTAGAGAGCCAGGAATACACACATGCAAGCACGCACGTACACACACACACACACACACATACCAATCAAACGTTGTGGAAGTTTGCCACAGGCAGCAAGTGGTGTGCCAAGGGAGTCTGGGGTGGGGAATCTGATTGGCCACCCCAGGTGCCACCCCATTATCCTAAACAATGGTTGGCCATCAGCCCAGTCAGAGGCGGGACTTAGTTTGAACAGTTTGAGGAGTTAACTGAGCACGCCAGGGTAGTGGGTAGTGTCTAGCCTGCCAACAGAAGAAGTTTTCGTCCCTCCGGAGGCGGATCGTTGAAATGTCAATCATTTCAGTCCCTTTTGCAGTAAAGAGACCATGATCCTGCTTTTAATACTAGGATGGGTTAAATGCAAAGAGTCACTGTGTGTACATGTATGTATGTGACCAATAAAGAGGATTTAAGTCCTCCAGATTTAGATTTAGATCCGCCTATCCGAGTCACTTGTTTCTTTACTTTCTATGTCAATAGTGTGTGTGCAGGGGCGGCGCCAGGGGGGAGCTAGGGGGTGCTGAAGCACCCCCCAGGATTGCCAAAGCACCCCCTAAGCACCCCCAATAAATATGTGTTTTAAAAAAAAAAATTATTTTTATTAAATAAAATTAGAAAAATTATTGATTACATCAATGCAAATGTGAAACAAACACATTTTTGACCAGAAACATAAAGCCAACACAGGTGATATGATTAGGCCAATGGCCAGCACTAGGGATGGGACGATCACGTTTTTTGCCACCGATCACCGATCACAATGAGAAATACACCCCCCCTTTATAGTGTGTCCCTCACGTTTCCTCTTCCCTTTTTGGTTTTGTAAATGTTTCCACGTGAGAGGAGTCACTGAGGGATACTAAATGTTATACTGATTTGTTATATCTGTTGTCAGCTTGTCAGTGATTAAAAGGAAATGGTCTAAACTGTATGCTGGCTGGGGTCTCATCCATCCATGAACAACACAAAACACAACGCAGAGACCGCTTAATGTTGCTCTCAAAGTGCACCAATTGATGCTTTTAACTTCAATATTTAAAAAAAAATCTTCACGGGGGAGCATGGCCCCGGGCCCTCCTAGAGGAGGGGAGGACCCTCCTAGAGGAGGGGAGGACCCTCCTCTAGGAGGTTACGTCCACTCCCCAAAATAGCACTTTACCCCTGCTTACACCTATATGCTGTGAGCTGATTATCGAGCCTTCATTGTAACAGTCGCGGGTGTACTGCGTGTGTGCGTGTGGGGGTGTTGCAGTAGAACATTCCACTGTAGTGCCGGTGCATTAATGGGAAACCCTAAATGTTTCAGCACCCTCTATGAAACGTCAAGCTACCCCACAGCACCCCCTAGAGAACATCTCTGGCGCCGCCACTGTGTGTGTGATGTCCTCCATTAAAACGGCTTGTCCTTTTTAAAGTTTATTTTCACTTTGTTCTTATTATTTATTTGTTATTTGTCTCTTGAACCAGAAACCTTCTGGTTCTACAAGCCAAGTCCTTACAGACTCAGCTATCGTGCCGCCTATCCTATCGTTTGGCTCGCTTTGCCATCCTCAGGTCCCTTCCCGCGCCTTGTTAAATGATATTCTAACGTTTGTGTGTGTGTGTGTGTGTGTGTGTGTGTGTGTGTGTGTGTGTGTGTGTGTGTGTGTGTGTGTGTGTGTGTGTGTGTGTGTGTGTGTGTGTGTGTGTGTGTGTGTGTGTGTTTGTGTGTGTGTTTGTGTGTGTGTGTGAGCTCGTGCTTCATGTCATCCCTGCATACGTCAGTGCCCCACCAGATCCAAAAAAAGTCTGTACAGGCCGCCGCCAGAGGGCGCTGTTGCTGTGCTTTTCCCCTACGGCTCTCCTGTTCAGGTAGGAAGGCGATAAGTCCACCGACTAGAACCAGGGGGCGTGGCTAGAGGACCACCAGACGTTAGTCGTGTTCAGGTGTGAAGTTCACACCTGTAACTATGGCATTGTTCTTCAGTTGCGCTGAATCACCTTAATAATCTATTTGTCGCTTTTAGTGAGTGGGTTTTTCCCACTCGGGCCAATAAAATGTTCATATAATAATAAGAATAATGTTAGTTAATTTATTAATAATAATATGAATATGAATAATATGAATAATATGAATAGTAATATAATAATAATTATAATAATAACGCGGGTCAATTTAATGTTGGTTATATATATATAATAATAATATAATAATATAATAATAATAATAATAATAAAAATATAAAAATATAAACAGGCCTATTAACTTCCTATGTATAGTTTTACCTAGGCCTACATAATGCCCTACCTATGTGTGTGTGTGTGGGGACGACGACGACGACGACGACGACTTGTTTTGCAAAAACAATGGTGTTGCAAATAATGTTCTCATTTAACCCATGTGGGTAGGGCTATTTAATAGTTATACAAATACAACAATAAAAAATAGTTTTATAATTGTATAAAATCATTGCTACAACCATTCTAAATGACGTATCAATAACGGTGTTATTGAAAAAATATAACGCCCATAGAAACATTGCCATCAAGTGTTGGACATAAGTCATTGAATTCAAAATAGGAAAATATTTTCCCGTTCTGGGAAAATAGCCCAGAACGCTCCATTTGGTCCAGGCAGACAGGGCTTACGTAACTAAGAGTTACAAAACAGCGATCAACAATCACCTAATTGATCTGGCGTATGTCTTGTCATTAGCACTTTCACCTGTCAACATATCTAAAACATAAATCCTACCATTATGGACGTTTTGTGACGTTAAGCCTTTTCTTTATAATGGCATGGATGGAGAGGAAAACACTTAATGTCACATAACGTCCATCATGGTAGGATTTAAGTTGAGATATTTTGACAGATGAAAGTGATAATGAAAAGACATATGCCAGAGAAATAATTTGGTGATTATTGATCGCTGTTTTGGAACTTTAAGTTACGTTAAGCCTTTCAGTCTGTCCCGGCAGACATGCGCGTCATAAGCGCGTCACCGCGGTCCCTCCTCCTCCTCCTCGGTCGCCCTGTATAGTAAGTAACTAACTGGGCGTTGTGTAACGGGTCGGATGCCCAGTAGTCCTGTCTGTGTGCTCAGTGCATGCTTTAATAATAGACCCAGGGGAATAACGGCGACCTTTGGTGTTATTGCATAGGTTACGAACGCGGGTGTCCAGAGCCCTTCGGTAGTACTAGCACTAGTAGTAGTACTAGTAGTATCGGACTCGGAACATGGAGCTGGACCGACGGCTGTTGTTGGCGCACTGCACAGCCCACACCCTGCTGGTTGTGGCGGGGTTGCTGGTGGTCGTCCCGCTGGCCCTCAACGGCTCCGCGTTTAAAGGGCGTTGTGCTCTTTTCTCTACGGGATACTGGAGGACGGAGGAGGACCACCTCGTCAGCGAGCGGCCGGGGGGAGAACGGGCCGCCGGGGACATCGGGCCCCGTCTGGTGGTGCAGCAGTGGGGCCCGCCGGCCGCCTGCCAGCTCGCTACTTTCGTGGGGATCTTCACGGTGTTGTACGGGGCCGCACAGGGCTGGAGGTGCCTCTTCTATCTCCACGGACGGCACGACGAGTGAGTGACGGGGGTACTGACGATCAGAAACAACATCTGGCGTTCAAGATTGACACTTCCCTAGGTTAATTGTAAAGCCCCAGCCCTTCTGAAGTGTTACTGTTTATCACCATTAGGCCTACTTCTTCTTGAGTATAGCTTTGCGCACTGCTGACCGTATAACTGAACATGTATTATTAATAATAATAATTATATGCATCAAAATAGTATGAATAGTTTCTGCTGTCTACTTAAGGTTATATGATATGGTAGGCTTGATATGGTAGACCTGACTGTGTGTGTGTGTGTGTGTGTGTGTGTGTGTGTCAGTACCCTGGTATCCTCCTTCCTGACGGTGCTGCTCAGCCTGTGTGTCCTGTTCCTGTCCGGAGGGGCCAGCTTCACCTTGTCCCTGGGCCTGGCGTCCTGGTGCGACACGGTCACCGATGGCAATGCACGCCCTTACAGGTGGGTCAGTCCTATGAGAGTGAGATGTATGGTACAGTAGTTTGGGGTCGGATGTGAGTGACCCCGACGGTTGGATGTGTACACATGCATTGATCTGTTACGTTTGAGATGACATAACTGGGCCAGCTCTTTAGAAGTTAAAAACATCAGCTGATGGCCTGTCCATTCCAGTCCTCGAGGGAAACTAAAGGAGGAAAATAAAATAAACATTGTAAAGACAGCTGATGGAATTATGCAAGGCAACCGTCCTAAGTGGTAGGATTGTTCCTGGCTGACGAGCCAAAACAACAGCACACATGAGACACACAGGACTCCACTTGCGTGATAGACACCGCAGTGTGAGCTTGTTTCAGGCTATTATTGTTGTTGTTGACATGTTTACATGATGTTTGGGTGATATGTGTGTTTTGTGGTTGCCTTCCCGCAGCTGTGCTGAGTCCCAGTCCGTCCCCTTGTACCTGGACGTAGACACGTCCTCCTTCTACACAGACCTGACTCTGGCACAGGTAGGGAACTGTGAACACACACAGATCTAAAGACTACCACACACACACACACACACACACAAACATGCACACACGCACACACAACCAAATGGGGTAAATACACAGAGATCATTTTGATATTACCAATGTGCTATAAAAACATCAATATGTATTCATTTCCGACTATTCCTTACAGGAGACTTTACATTATAACAAAAACAATTAATGGAATAAATAAGTTCTTATTACTATTTTAAGAAAATCACAGTGAGTTTTTTTTTAACCCAAAACTAGGTCACATCCACCATAGCAAAATACAACACAATCCATGTTTTTAAGGAGTCAATCTGCACAAAAGAATGCGTATTGCATTGAGTTACAGACCAGGCCATCACCGAGGGCCTTGTTTTGACCCCCGTGTGACCCCGTGTCCTCACCCCTCCCAGGCGTCCCTGTGGTGTGTGACGGCTCTGTGGCTGGCCCAGTCCATCCTGTCCTTCCTGCGTCTCTACCACTCCCACAGCCAGCACATCAGCGGGCCCTGCCTGCCCCGGGAGAAGGAGCTCCTGCTGGCCTACGCTCTCTCCGACGGGTGCCCTACTCCTCCCCGTCCCTCGGCCACGCCCACCATCTTTGTCTGAGCCCGCATTCAGTTTGAAGGATTTCGCAAAAAGGAAGTTAAACTTTTTTTTATTTTTCATCGGTTTATCTTTGATCATTTTCTTTTCATGGGAGAATTGGAACGGGTTGAATCAGCTTAAAATTGTGGTCCCATTCCAGATCACGTATTGCCTAAACATTGAATTGAATTGCTCATAGCAAGAAAGTAATTACCATTACAATTAGGTGCATTGTTGTGGCAATGAAGAATACTTAGAAGAGTACTAGGAATGTGTATTACTGCATGAGTACTCTAGAAAAACAGAAAACAGATCTATATTTTCTTACGGGGGACACTTTTTTTTAAAGCCTTTTAAAGATCACATTGTAGATTTCAGGGCGAGACGTTCTTCCTTAAACAATCTTCCAACCGGCTTTTTATAATTTCAATGTGGGCCGTATATGCAATTGAACAACGTTTACCTCTAACGTTTAACCGTCATCTTACCCAACTCATGGGGGTCGTCGGGGAGTTGTGGACGTACTTGGAGCTTGGAGCTAAGTTGTGCTCACAGAGAACATCAGCAACAATTGCAGGGGTTTATCACACTATATCCCTAATAGATAGTGATATGGTTGTTTGTTTATCACACTATATCCCTAATAGATAGAGATATGGTTGTTTGTTTATCACACTATATCCCTAATAGATAGTGATATGGTTGTTTGTTTATCACACTATATCCCTAATAGATAGAGATATGGTTGTTTGTTTATCACACTATATCCCTAATGGATAGTGATATGGTTGTTTGTTTATCACACTATATTCCTAATAGATAGTGATATGGTTGTTTGTTTATCACACTATATCCCTAATAGATAGAGATATGGTTGTTTGTTTATCACACTATATCCCTAATAGATAGTGATATGGTTGTTTGTTTATCACACTATATTCCTAATAGATAGTGATATGGTTGTTTGTTTATCACACTATATCCCTAATAGATAGTGATATGGTTGTTTGTTTATCACACTATATCCCTAATAGATAGTGATATGGTTGTTTGTTTATCACACTATATCCCTAATAGATAGTGATATGGTTGTTTGTTTATCACACTATATTCCTAATAGATAGTGATATGGTTGTTTGTTTATCACACTATATCCCTAATAGATAGTGATATGGTTGTTTGTTTATCACACTATATTCCTAATAGATAGATATATGGTTGTTTTTTCCACACTATATCCCTAATAGATATATGGTTGTTTTTCACACTATATCCCTAATAGATATATGGTTGTTTTTCACACTATATCCCTAATAGATATATGGTTGTTTTTCACACTATATCCCTAATAGATAGTGATATGGTTGTTTTTCAGACTATATCCCTAATAGATAGAGACAAGGTTATTTTTAACACTATATCCCTTATAGATAGAGACATATGGTTGAAAAGATAAGGTTGCAAAGCTATCCCTTAACTGACATGGTACGACCATGCCTAAGCTGTCGACAACTACCTTCAAAATAATAAGTATAAAAGGATTAGAATTGGAGAATTAGAAGTGGAGTTGTATTCCTTGATCGAATGATCCCACAGTGTTATTCAGGAGATAATGCTCGCCATGGTATTATAATGGTACGTCCTGTGTTGATTTTATTTATGTTTTATTCCATATCGACCACTTAATACTAGCTGTGACCCTGGGCTTTCTCCACAGTCCAGACGCTGTGTGGTTCCCTTTCAGTCGGTTCAACTTGCATTGTTCTGATTGGCTGGTTTTTATATGTGTTGAGAGAAGTATTGCATGGCAGCACTTCCTGTGTGTCAACATGTGTCATTGGGGAGAATAATACACTTTTAACACCTGGAGGTAATATCCAGGTGTTGCACTGAATCACTTTTGAATGTGAAGCATGTGGTGGGAGTGTGTGACGGAGCTACTCGATTAAGACCGGCTCACTGTGTGAGCCGAGCAGGACTTGGAACGTTCTACATTGTGTGATGATGTGTATTCCTCTCTCTTTCTCGCTCTATTCTTGTGAAGATTATGTTGTATGATGTCATCTACATAGAGGCAGCTTATCTTGGGGCACAAACGTGAAGCATTTAAATCAATCTCGTTGAATGTTAGACAAGACTCGGGTCTGGTCAGAGCTCGGTGGGTTGAATTAGTTTCATGACCTGTGAGCTATGAGTGACCAGTTACGGTTTTGCATTTGTGAGAGCGATGTGTGTGGAGCCCAGAGGGGGGTCTGGACCATGTGAGTGGCTGTTGCTGACCCTCACATGTCGTCTTCTGACCCCAGAAGTTGTAATGATGTGCAGATGGCGGAAAAAACAAAGTCTGAAGGAAAGACACATGAGACTGAATCGATTGTAAATTTATTTTATTTTTTCCACCAGTTATACCATTTGTGTATTTCCTTTTCTTGTTTTTGCACGTATCCAATAAATACTTCATTGCTATGAATTCATATTCCCTTTTTATTATTTGTTTAGCTAAAAAAACAATAATCAAACACAATCACAGGCCAATGGTCAGTGCAGATTCATAAATTCCTCACTAGTCGCTCACTTTCCAGACCAGTAGGTGGCAGTAACACAGCTCTTGTCATACATGTATGTCTAAATACTGGGGACAAAGAAGAGTTCAACCAATCACATTCTTAGATACCATATTGAATGTGTTGTTGTGGTATTTTGGTCCAGGTTTCCTGCACTTTTCCTCTACAAAATAAAAGAAAAGAAAAGTATTGCACACACACACACACACACATAGACACACATAGACACACACACACACACACACACACACACACACATGTGGAAACGAGGACCAACGGGACAAATCTAAAAATGATGATGAAACTATCGGAAATAAAGAAGTGCAAAGTGCCAGAGCTCCGGTCCAAACTCAAAGGGCTGGGCCTGGACCCCAGGGGGCTGAAGACCGAGCTCATCGGCCGGCTGTGGTCCGCCTTGGAGGCAGGACTGCAACACCGAGACGACGACGACCACCACCGAACCGCAGCACGCAAGGTAGACGAAGCCCGCACACAAAATGACCCCATTGACGTCACGTCGACGTCGCCCCCCCCGATCACCGGCACCATGACGTCATCCGGGATGTCTCACGGCTCTGTCAGAGAGTACGCGGACACCGGCACCCAGACGACGGACACTCCTCCTAGTCTCCCGTCAACACCACTGGAAACGTGCCGAGAGGAGGAGGAGGAGGGGGGGAACGCCTCAGTGGAGCCACCTTTGAGTGCCATCATCCCCACAGCTCCAGATGTTGGGGACAGGGAGTTCAGATGGGCAGATTCAAGCCATGTCCCAGTGTCTCAAGACGAAGAGGAGGAGGAGGAGGAGGAGGAGATGCAAGAAGAGTCCCAGAGCTGGCATGGGGAGGAGGAGGGGGGATGCAAGGGAATGGCCAGAGACCCCACCACGTCGGACAAGATGGGGAGGGCTTTCTACGAATTCAAAGAGGAGATTCGCTACAAAAGGTAATGGTGTGTTGTCGCCATATGCAGCTGTTTACATCTGGGAAGGTTCTGTGTCATGCAAAACAAACAGGACATCTTCCTCGCCACTGACCGCATAACAATGTTTCTGGTTGTGAATCTGACCATCGCTGACGGGTGACATTTCATGCCCTCTCTCTTTCCACCTTTAGAGCCAAGTACACACAGCAAGACCAGACATATCAGAAAGAAGGAGAAGTTGTGGAAGAGGATGATGTTAGAGTCCGGATAGATAGACGTAAGTATTGATGTTTTGAACTGAAAAAGGTTCACCCTGTCTTAGTCTGTTATATACAGTATATACATATTTTACACATTATGGGCATGGGTATAACTCAGGACATAGGCCTCATGAGGATTGAGGTTACGATTAGAATTTCTTTCTGATTGTTAAGTTTACATACTATACCAAAAATCAAAACACTAGCAAAAATAGCGTATCTTTTTTTACCAACTACCAACAGACGCCAGCGACCTCCAGTTTGAGGTGGATCCGGACGGCAGCTCTGGCCGCCCCCTGTTCTGTGAGCGCTTCCCCCTGCTGTGGTCGGGCTGTAGGCTGACCCACGGGGTGCAGCGGGGTGCCTCTGGGACCAGCTTCGAGGTGAGGCTGGAGAGGAAGGCCCACGCCTCGGGGCAGGCAGGAGAGGAGCCACAGAGCAGCCCAGAGCCACACGGCCTGAGAGTGGGCTGGGCCCTGGACAACAGCCACGGGCCCCTGGGTATGGAGTAGACGTCTTATCTGTTATAGGCCTTTATAACATGTGTAATAGCAGGGAGGAAAACAAGTGTATCCCATCAAGTTTATTATGGGTTCAATTCATTATTGCCTTCAGAAATGTTAAATAATAGAATAAAAATTGATGTTTTCTATATTTTTGACCATATTTCGTACATTTGAACAGTCTCAAATGTATTTTTTATTTTTATTTTGTATGACCCCATCTTGGCCTCAAATGTTTAGTGCTATTTTGTGGTTGTTTCTTTCCCCATCTTCTCCAGGTGAGGCGGAGTGGTCCTTTGCTTACGATGGGTGTGGCAGAAAGGTTTCCGGGGGTCAGGCGGAAGAGTTTGGAGAACCGCTCTCAGACGGCGATATCATTGGCTG
This sequence comes from Muraenolepis orangiensis, assembly GCA_027704905.1. Classification (NCBI taxonomy): domain Eukaryota; kingdom Metazoa; phylum Chordata; class Actinopteri; order Gadiformes; family Muraenolepididae; genus Muraenolepis; species Muraenolepis orangiensis. Next base: position 4,585,125 of record CM051001.1, on the reverse strand, counting down.
TTACCTTGTGAGTGACACCTGTCTGCCATCTGAAGCCTTTCAACTCAACTGAACTCCTTCTATTGATTTGCTACTTATGTTTAGACCATGCTTCATTATGATACCGTGTGTGTGTGTGTGTGTGGTGTGTGTGTGTGTGTGTGTGTGTGTGTGTGTGTGTGGTGTGTGTGTGTGTGTGTGTGTGTGTGTGTGTGGGTGTGTGTGTGTGTGTGTGTGTGTGTGTGTGGTGTGTGTGGTGTGTGTGTGTGTGTGTGTGTGCGCACGAGTGTAGCTCTTTTCCAGGGATGGCGCGGCAGAGATGTCCTTCCATAAGAATGGGCGTCCGATGGGTGTGGCCTTCCGCCCGGGGCCCTCGACGCTCGGGGGCCACACGCTGTTCCCCCACGTTCTCTGCCAGGGCTGCTCTGTCAGGTTCCACCTGGATCCCGCGGGGGGTCCCTGGTACCCTGGGCCCCCGGGGTTTACCCCCCTGGCTGCTCTGCCAGGGGCGGACAGGGTGCGTGCTCCTGCAGGCCCCTCCTCCAGAACACAGTGTGAGGTGAGGTTTTCACGTGGGGTGTTCACCTCTGAACCCACTTCTGTTTGATGATGGAGCAGTTCAGTGCATTAGGGTCATGATGAAATCCATCAACCATCCTGATTTGATACACAGAATAATATAGAAATAATGTAACTATATATAATAACTATAATAGTAACTATAAATATATAATAATGTGACTGGAACAAGTGATTGGCTGTGTATGAAGTCTGTAAAGCAATGCAATCCATTCTGCAGTCTTTTCTCACTGCCTTCCTCTGCCTTTCTGTGTGTTCCTCCACATGTCGCCAGGTGATTGTGATGGTGGGGTTGCCTGGTTCCGGGAAGAGCCACTGGGCCAGGATCCTGATGGAGCAGAACCCCGAGAAACGATACCAGCTCCTGGGCACAGAGACACTTCTCGTCAGCATGATCGTCAGTTCAACCACTGGACTCGCCTCACAAGCCATTATGAAATTAATATTTTGTCCAATGTTGTCATCCAAATAACTGTGTGTGTGTGTGTGTGTGTGTGTGTGTGTGTGTGTGTGTGTGTGTGTGTGTGTGTGTGTGTGTGTGTGTGTGTGTGTGTGTGGTGTGTGTGTGTGTGTGTGTGTGTGTGTGTGTGTGTGTGTGTGTGTGTGTGTGTGTGTGTGTGTGTGTGTGTGTGTGTGTGTGTGTGTGTGTGTGTGTGTGTGTGTGTGTGTGTGTGTGCAGGGCAGAGGTCAGAGGGAGAGGAAGTTGCAGCAGGCCTCTCAGTGTTTGACTGAGCTGATCAAGATGGCTGCACGCAAACCAGGAAACTATATCCTCGACCAGGTGAGCCTCAAAGATTTGCCTAAATTGTCCACAGATGTAAAGATCAACAAGTGTTGTTAGAGTGAAATTAGTACTTATCTAGCACAAAGTTGCTTGGTTAATTCCCTGGTTGCCTTCACTCATTGCCTATCCGCAAGCAAAATGCCTAACTCAGTCTGTTGGGATTTGGCTTGGGAACCGGGTCATTGGTTCTAATCCTGGAAAAAGTACGGAGTACCGAGTAAAAAACCAAGTACGGAGTGAGAACTGGTACTTGGAAAAAGGTGCCAGTTTGCCTCCTGGGCGCTGCCGAGGTGCCCTTGAGCAAGGCACCAGACCCCTACCCTGCTCCCCGGGCAGCTGTATATACAATAGCTGCCCTCTGCTCTTAATACTAGGATGGGTTAAATGCAGAGGAACTCAGATTTATATTTAGATTAAGATTTTAAACACATACCTGCAATAAACAACAAAACATGTACAAAGTACTGGATATAAATACAAAGTCAGAATGTATGACGGAATTATGTAGCAATCTTCACCGTCACTCAGCAACAGTGTGATTACATTTTTTTATTTGATTTTTTTAATTTACACACAGCAATTAAAAAATAGAAATTATTAAAAAATAGAAATTGCCAAATATGAGTCCGATTTATATATACATATTGCAGTTGCCTTATGTGCTATTAGAAAAGATATATACATACAAACGTGCGGTGTGTGAATATATATATATAATATATATTTTCTTTGTCTATTTTAAAAAGCGCTATATAAATACATTTATTATATACATTATTTATTTGAAAGTACTGAATACTGAATCTATTTTTGGGCCATGATGCTAGTCCAAAGTAACCCTAGGATCTGTATGTATAGCGGTCAGCCCCGTGGTGACGTGGTGGGGGTCTGTTCTCCGTCCATCAGCCCAACATCTTCGTCTCCGCCCGGCGCCACAAGCTCCGTCTGTTCGGGGGCTTCCAGCGGCGCTTGGTGGCGGTGGTCTTCCCTCCCGCGGCGGAGTGGACGCGACGCCTGGCACTGCGGCGGGCGCAGGGTGGCGAGCGGATCCCAGACACCGCCCTCCTCAAACTCCAAGGTTTACCGCCGCTGTTTTGAAAGCTGGTCCCAAAGCACCTGGTTCATCTGTAGCTGGTCAGACACTAATCGAGATCCACAGGTTCCCCTCCTTGTTCTCTTTCCCGGTTCTCTCTCTCTTGGTAGGGTATGCGAGAAGGAACTGTAAAATGTAGGACTAACTAGCGAGGTTAAAGGACTGTTTTGTTTGTAGTCGTCTTGTTGGTTCTTTTGTAGCTTGTTTTATCTTTTTCTCAATCTGTCCCCAAAAAACAAAGATAAATAGCACAGGACATGAGAGCAGGACAGGAGACGTCACATACAATGATGACAAGTTGAAGTAACAAAAGGATCATTCGCCATACGAGGCCCATCAACCAAAGCAGTTTTTCAATTAGCCTCAATTAAACCTCAGAAACTCACTGTGCCAACAGTCAAAACAACAAATAAAATGGGTATCTTGGAGAGTCCGGTGACTCATAATGAATGTAGCAGTCGACCCTGATACATGCCAGTAAAGCAGAGTTTCTGGGATCCTCCATTTGCAGGTAGAGCATGTGGTAACTGCTGAGTGTGTGCTACTTGATTCCTCAATGCACCACAGGTGTGCAGCCTCACCCGGCCCCAGAGTCCAATCAGCCTGACTAGGGCCAGGTGAGGCTGTTCAACCAGCTACCAAACACACACACACACACTCTCCACAATGAGATCTGTGAATATCCTCTCCCACGTCCCTCAGTGAGCTACAGCCTGCCAGAGCAGCAGGGGGAGCCCTTCGAGGAGCTGCGCTATGTGGAGCTGCCTCAGGAGGAGGCGCAGGTGCTCCTCCACAGCTACAGAGAGGAGGCCCGGCGCCTGCTGCCCCCCGCCCCCCAACCACAGAAGAAAGCCCGCGTTCGGAAGAACAGAGCCTTCGGCCCGCCCCCTTCTCATGGCAACCAATGGAAGAGGAGATGTGGTGAGTGGAAAGAGGGCACGAGTGGAAATGGTCAGATGACCATTTGAGGGCTGAGGAATGTCTTTTGTGTTGCAATGCAGTAAGTGATGTCAATGTTTGTCTTCTAGTGGGGAATGACAACCGGTTCCACGGGCAAGCTTGGCGCCCACAGCCCACATATGTAAGTCCGTTGTAATTAATGCTCGACATTTCGTAAACACAATTGTAGCCGGGGCATGGAGGGACGTACGAGTCAGAGGCTCAGCTCATTCTCTGCCCCGCCCCACGAGCCTCTTTCACCTTGCTTTAAACAACACCAACAACACCCACCAGGAGACGCTGCTCACGTTAGACTCCGTTGATGAGATTGTAATCCATATGTTCACCGTATGAATGCTGAACCTGCAGTTCAGTAACGCTAATCATCACTTCACCCCATCAGTTAGTGATTTATTATTATTTATTATTGGTTTTTGTCAAACATTCCTACAGTAGGAATGTTGACAAAAACGTTTACAATGACCTGGTGCTCTTCTATAGGAAGGTAAGCATGCCTTGTCCGCTTCCTTTTGACATTGAATCTGCTCTCAGGCTGTTTAAGCAGCGTTTAGCTTCTCAGCCAAACGCTGAATGGGATGGGAATAGTCTGGTCTTACTGTGTCTCATTGCAAATGGTTAATAGTTAACAGCACACTAGCTAGGTCCGAGCCAGACATAGACCAAGTCATTTTGCCGTGCTGCACAAAATGTAGTTATTTTTTAAAAGGATTTTACATGTGTGAAATGATCATATTTGGATTTAACTGTGCTTCAAATTGCAGTGGGACCCCAGCCATTTGGACCAGAGGTACTACTACAACACAGCCGTTGGCTACAGCGGGTACCCAGGTCACTGGTGATATGGCCTGGAGATCAGAACGATTCCCCCCCACAAGACACTAACTCCTCTGGAATAAGATCAGGGTTTGTTGGTGTTGTTTGCAAGCAGACGGTTGCTGGCTGAAGAGTTTTGTTTTGTTAGGTTTTTTAACCTACAGTGCTGACTTTATTATTGGTAAGCTTTTAATGGTATTGTTCTAACTTTTCTTAGAGGTTGCCTTTCTGCTAATTGCGGGTTTGAGTGCAAGGTGTCACACACTGAAAATGCCTAGCACCACAATATGCAACCAAGGGCTAAAACGTTTTTATTGTTATAATAATTGTAATATTATTCTGTTTGCTAGCAGCAAGGCACAAGGCACCTTCAGGCAATACAGAGTCAATGGAGAGCAACATAATGCTCTCTCTCTCTCGTGGGCGGGGTCTATTTGCACACTGTGCTGCTTTTGATACAAACAAATACATTTTTAGCGATTTTATTATTTTAAAAGTATTGTTCTTGTATTTTAGGTATTTTAGTAGTAAGGAATGGTACAGCTCTTTAAAGGTATAAAGACGACACTAAAAAAGTATTTTAAAAAAGTATTAAAAACATTTGGAAGATGAAGATCAGTCTTTTTCTTTGTGCTTTTGGACTCGTTGGTCTGAGATCTTCTGCTCTGGCCTTACTGGCGCATCAGGCATGACGAGCTGATAGAGCAGGACGGCTCCCTTGGCCGAGGGACACAGCTCTGCCCACAGAGGCCTGGAGCTGTCCAGCTGCAACACCTCCTACACGGTGACACGAGGACAACACAATGGAGAAGGAAGAAGAAACACGTTATACATCTAGGCATCTAGCAGTCTTAAAGTCAAGTCAATTTTATTTGTATAGCCCTTAATCCCAGTTCCAGTCTCAAAGGGCTTCCCAGGCCACATGTTTACAACACCTAAACCCTAGCCCCGCCCCGCCCCCCCCTAAGGGCAAGAAGAACCCCCTTAATGATGGAGGAAGAAATCTTGAGAAGGAATGCAGAGTGGAAGGGGATCCCTCCTTCCAGGGATGGTTCAGGAGTGACATACATAGTCATAAACATAGTAATGTACAAAGAAAATAAAAAGTAAAAGTCATGAGAATATAATTAGTGTGTGGTGCTGGCCGGTATCCTTCAGGTTTGCCGGCCAAATGGCAATCGTCTTGCCTGTATAAATAGTTGTGTACGTACTATGTGTACATAGCCATACATTTATTTGTGTGAGATGATACGGTCCCTTACTTCTCTGCTGAGGAACACGATGTCTGTGGACTCGTTGGCCTCCGGGCCACCCCTCCAGTACAGCTCTCTCACCTCCTCGGAGGTCAAGGAGCAGCTGGAGATAAACACATTATCGGGATGTCTGTCTGTCAGTCACTCAATGAATCCATCTGCTGAATTTCCCCAAAAAGTGTTGTCCAATTTACTTCATAATATACATTTAGAAAGGCTCTCTAAGCATGGCCCAACTATGCATTAAAAGGCACGTCAGATTAAAAGTAATTTGTCAAAAACATGAAACATTCTACTCAATAGTTGGGGTATTTATCGCATAAAACCTACATACCTTTTTTATGAACCTATTTTTATTATTCACTTTTCAAACAGGCATTACAATGCAGGCTTTAAATCTTTTACATTCAAAGCAATGAGTGGTCCTTCTAGAGGGGTGGAGAACCCACCTGACGTAGAACTCGGCACTCGGTCTGCCTGCGCTGGTGTGGTTCAGCGCTACACCCATCAGCACGGGTTCTCCAAGGGAACCAAGCTCAACGTTCACCTGCTCACAACAACAGGTAAACACCCACAAGACCACAGTGTGAAGAGCAACCAAACCACACTACAGGAACAGCACCACCTCTGACTGAAACACTCATTACACCGGTTCTGATGAGCTCGCTAATATTAGGTGATGGTGTGACAACCACGTACAAATTTCAGCCAATCGCAAACAGAAATGTATTTCCTGTGTTTGGGATGTGTCTCCGTCTGTTGCCCTTTGGTTTTCATGATTAAAGGGGCAGAAGGACCTCATCAGTCTCCACAGCTAAAGGTCACCTCGTCTCTGATCTCGGCACAAACGGAGTTGAAGAGCTCGGAGACTACCGCATTCGGGCTCTGCTGCACCACAGCCATGCTGACTCCATCCTGACACACACCGTCACTCACAGACCTACACACCGCCTGGAGGGGGGGAGGAGGAGAGAGAGAGAACAAGATATCGATTCTGGTGCCAAATATCAGTCGTCCCCCTGCTAAAATAAAGGACAAAAAATAAATACATTGAATTCCCAAAGAAATAGATGTGTAGTGTTCCAAGAGTAGCCATTCAAAGAATAGAAGGTATTGTTTTTAACCTTCCGTTTACCTTTCTACACACACAGCGGGTTCTCTCACCTGTGGCTCGGGGTGTCCCCCTGGGATGTCCAGCAGCCCCCCCGCCTCTGCCACCCGCTGGCTCCTCCTGATCAGCACCACCTCGGCGTCCTGGGTGCACAGGACCCCGCCCACCCCCAGAGGCTGAGCCAGTAGCGCGCAGGCATCGCCAAACTCCGCCTCTCCGCGGCGCCGCAGAGCTCCGGCCCGGTGGGACCAGTTGGTCCCCAGGAAGTCCTTGTAGCACGTCAGGCCCAGCCTCAGGGTGAGGCCAGGGCTGGCCTGGTCTCCTGCGGAGCCCTGGGCCACGGTGCCCAAGGCTGGGTCTACGCCGGCTAAGCGGCATACAGGTGGATTGATACGTTCTCCGTTATGTTGTCCATACCGAGGACAGTGTGTATACCGAGAGTTGGAGTGTCCTTCCCCTGTGGGACAGCCGGTTGGGGAGGGGGACGACTTGCGGGAGGTGAAGCTGAACGAGTGCAGTCTGAATTTGGAACCGTTGAAAAGCCAAGGCTCCCTGGTTACGCGTTCTGTCCACACCTCTTCTATTTGGCCCTCAAGAGCAGCATCCGTCTGTCTGTTGAAGCTGGACCAGGGGAAAACAAATGTTATTGATCCAAATCTGACGATATGAGTTTATTTGCGCATTTTATTAGCAAAACATAAACCGACCTCTCTGACAGTTCCACTTGCACCTCGGACTCCACCAGTCCATGCCAGACTGCACACTCCAGCAGCAGGGACACATCAGGGTCCATCTCTCACACATCACACACACACACACACACACACACACACACACACACACACACACACACACACACACCTAAGTATTACAGCATTCACTACAAACACACACACACATTTGAGCATTACAGCATATAACACACAACACACACACAACACACACACACACACACAGTTGAGTATTACAGCATTCACCACACACACACGCAAATTTGAGTATTACAGCATATACCACACACACACACACACACACACACACACACACACACACAGTTGATTATGACAGCATTCACTACACACAATCACACACACACACACAGTTGAGTATTACAGTATATACCACACACACACACACAGTTGAGTATTACAGTATATACCACACACACACACACACAGTTGAGTATGACAGCATTCACAACACACACACACACACACACACACACACACACACACACACAGTTGAGTATTACAGCATATACAACACACACACAACACACACACACACACGGCTGAGTATTACAGCATTCACTTTCTCACACACTTCCAAAACAATAACACCTGTACTTTAGTACACACCGTTCCACGTCCTCAGGTATCCCTCCAGACTTCACTTCTCGGTGATCACACGGGGTGATGACGACACACAGGTGGAAGGAACTGTCTTTCGTAACACCTCTCTGGACAACAATGTGTCATGAAAAGTGAGCAATAAATGATGTCTTCCTCTTCCTTCTTTGCCTCATAAGTGTCACATAAGTTGAACAGTACTGCCACCCACTGGGAAATAAACCATATCACTTCCAACTTTATTTTTTCATTTTATTTGTCGAGAAATATATATATATATATATATAGCTATATATTGTAGATCGTATTTAACTAACAAAAATAACTAAACCTCCTTTGCTTACGCTTGTCCAACATGTGTCGACGTTTAGGGGGTTTGAAGAATCACGCTAGTGGGAACCGTGTGTGACGGAAGGTTTCAAGGACTAACGGTTTCTACCCGGACCTAGTTTCACAGCCCCCCCCCCCCCTTACAGCTGTGGTTTGTTATGAAACGTTTACTGGTGGTATGTGTTCTCCGGTTATATCAACTCTGTATTTGCTATATACTAATATCCAATATATTGATGTTTCTGATATATACATGAGAAAGTCGTCACGCTGCTCATTGGGCCTGTTGTTGCCCATTAATTGGTGCAATGACAATACATTTGAATCTGGTCTCTAGTGAAAGTCTTGCAAATCGTAGATCTCAATATGTTTCGTAAACTATCATCAAGTGCTTGAAGCTATGTGTCTATAAGTATATTTTTATTTTTATTTATTATATATTATTTTTAAATGATGTCAAAAGTGCCAACCTATTTCGCTGCCTCCTCATTTGAACTGTGCTGTAATATGCTCATAGTCTATTATCTAAGTTGATTCGATATTATAGATAGATAGAGGTAGATATTGTTATATATTGTTTGCCAATATATTGTACTTTTCCCTTATTGTACTTTTACCTGAACGTATTGTTCTTTTACCTTTTACCGGTTCAGCTTTTTAGTTAGAAATGAAATGCACTTTATGACTTCTGGTGACGAGTTGTTCTCTCAACTTTAAACCTTTGTTGAAACACACTATTGTTAAGTTGCTTTGGATACAAGCGTCTGCTAAATGACTGTAATGTTATGTTATATGCTCGTAGTTAAACAAATGGGTGAGAATTAGGGTGGTCAGCGACAGAGAGACGAGCCTGCAGGTTAAAAACAATCCCATAGTCCTCTTGTTGTCACAGTGACATCACGAGTCTCTTCTAGAGGAGTTAACGGGATCATCCTTCTTTGGTTAACCCACTCCGCTGGTCCACTGAAAAGGTGTGACACCTACCAAGTCACTTTATTTAATGACAACCTTTTGCTCTTTTACATTCATTTGAGTTATTGTTTTTGTTGGATTGAGGCTTTCTATTTTAGTTTTAGGATTGGTTTGTTTGATTCAACATTTCTCATATTTTCCACAGGTGCTGCTGCTGCGAAAGTCATTTTTTCCTCATGATGATGCAGTTTGAGGCTCAGATGAGTCGGAGGTGTCTCTGGTGCTACAGGAGTGGACTGAGACGGCTCTCCCTCAGCTCAGTGAACAGGTAGTGTGTACCAGTGAGGGAGAGCCGACACGCCACCTTATGTTTCTTAACGGTCTAAGACTAACAAGCCTTGAATTGTTTGGATTTTTCTCTCCGCAGAATGCCTGTGAGCCACTATGAACTCCTGGGAGTTAAACCGAGCGCTACCTTGACGGAAATAAAAAAAGCATATTTTGACAAATCCAAAAAGGTATGGAATTCAGCTTTTCACAATCTGTCTTTTCACAGTCAACAAGCGACCGCTGCGTCATGGTCCTGTTTACCCCTGTGTGATTTAGTGTAACATTACCTGGTATGTAGACAGGAGATCAGCCGGTCACTCAGCTCATACCTAACCCCCACGGCTCCTCCTCCTCCTCTGTAGCTCCACCCCGACCGGGACCCCTCCAATGAGGCCCTGCACGGCCAGTTTGTGGAGCTGAGCGAAGCCTACCGGGTGCTGAGCCGGGAGCCCAGCCGGAAGGCCTACGACTCCCAGCGGCGGACGCCCCGGGGAGGAGGGGGAGGGGGGCGGGCCTCGGCCAGCAACATCTACACGAGCTCCGCCCCTTTCGGAGCCAGGTGTGTGTGTGTGTCACGTACGCACTCACACTTACCAGAGAGAGAGTCTGTCATTGACTATGGTGCTATTGATATCTCTCTTCTCCTCATTTGTGCTTCTTTTGTGATGGAATCTCCCGCAGTGAGGAGTCTCGGCAGAACGCCCGGTACTGGGAGCAGTTCCGCCAGGCCCCGCCCCAGGACATGACGTCAGAGGAGAGCCAGCAGCAGAAGAGGAGGAGGGACTTCCGGCTGGTGGGCTACTGCGTCCTCGCCATGCTGCTCAGCGCGGGGGCCCACTTCATCTTCTTCAGGTAAGGGCACGGTGGGAAACGCTGGTCCATTTTGTTTTTATTTTTTTGGTTTGTTTGTAAGTGGACCAAAAACAGGGTTTTGTATTGTGGGAGAAAAGGAGTTGTATGAAAATAAACACACACACGCACACACGCATTTTCTCTGCGCACATTTTCTCTGTGGGGGGCTCTCAAGATGTGGTTTCGCAGAGTGTAGGAGGGGAACGATTTTTTCCATAGATTCATATCAATAATTTGATATTATCAGGCCTGACTCAAGTAGTGTGTGTGGGGGGGGGCACTGCGACTGAGCCAATGGGGTTTGAGTTCAAGAACAACCAATGGGGTTTGAGGTCAAGAATGGCCAATGGGATGTGAGGTGAAAATAAGAAAAGGGGAACAAACCTCAGGGTAGTGAAATGAGTGGTGGGTTCTCATAGGAATGCTGGTAGTATGATGGGCTGTGACGAGGGACCAGTCGGCCGCCTCTCTTCCTACACAAACCAATGGCGAGAGTATGTGAGACGTCTTCCTGTGGTATTTCAGAGAATGGTAAATGGACATTTATATAGCGCTTTTCTAACCAACGGTTACTCAAAGCGCTTTACATATCAAGTCTCACATTCACCCATTCATACGCACATTCAACCACCGACGGCGGAGTCAGCCATGCAAGGAGACAGCCAGCACGTTGGGAGCAGTTAGGGTTAGGGTGTCTTGCTCAAGGACACCTCGACAGCTTCTGCTAGGAGGAGGCGGCGGGGATCGAACCAGCAACCTTCTGGTTGTGAGGCGACCGCTCTACCTCCCGAGCTACACCGCCGCCCAGAGAAGGCATGGATGGGCCAGTAGAGTCTGTGTGCCCCCCCCGGTCACCTAGCATGGACCACTGATCTGACAGAAAGAAGCAAGACTGATGATTGTCAAGACCAGTCATGCAGTGTCGCACTGCCGAAGTTGGCCCCACTTTAAAAGTGGCCTCGTGGGTAGGAGCCTTTAACCTTGAACTCCTGGGTTGGATGGGAGTAGATGTTTCGTTACTCATGTTCCTATCGTTGTTCCCTTTCAGGAAACTGGAAGAGGTGCACTCCAACATCGTAAGGGAGAAGACCCGCATCATCACAGAAATCTACGAGCAGTCCAAAGAGAGGGCAAGGTGGGTATAGGAACCCAAAGCATGTGTAGACTAGATGCACAAATGTATAGTACTTTAGGACCGTACTTATTACTTAATAATATTTAGTAATGGGGGGCGTAGTATGGGGGCGTTAGGATAGCTCAGTCTGTAAGGACTTGGCCTTGGAACTGGAAGGTCACCAGTTCAAGTCCTCGAACCACATGGGCACTGCCTGCCGAGGTGCCCTTGAGCAAGGCACCAGACCCCTCCCTGCTCCCCTGTATATACAATAGCTGCCCACTGCCACACATACTAGGATGGGTTAAATGCAGAGAAACACATATCACTGTGTGTGTGTGTGTGTACATGTACGAGACCAATAAAGAGGATTAAATTCTCCAGATTTAGATTGTATTGTATTAATCTGATGGTATAAAACCGCATGAAATAAATACAGGTTATTTACATATATGTAGACAATGAAGTCAACTTATTATACAAATTTGCATGTGTGTGTTCATTTCCAGAGTCAACGGCTTCAAGAAGCAGACGGAGATCCTCCGTGAGAAGCACGCAGCGTTTATGGAGAAATACAACCTGCCGACCGGGGATGGAGGCAAGGAGAAGTAGCCTTAGGAACGGACTGGGGACTTCTGTGGACCATGCTGGGTTTGAACTGGCAAAGAGGTGGATGTATAGTGAGCGTGCAAGTTCATTCAACACGGGAACAGGGTGGTTGTTTTATGCGCCTGCCTTTACAGAGGGGACCCATGGATGGGATGTGGAAGACTTTCAATGTACCACTGACTGGAACAAGGAATTTAAGGACAAGTTTGAAGTGGAAATGCAACTACTGTAGAAGTGTAAGTGCCGATACTATTCATGGGGTGATCAGAAAGAAGAAGCTGTGTGTTCTGATGACAAAGAGCACTGGTACGTGCTGCCCTGACCCCTCTCGTGTGCGTGTGTGTGTGTGTGTGTGTGTGTGTCGGAGTGGTTGGTTTAACCAGCCTCTCCAGTACCAGACTCTCATCACACCCTGTGTTTGGAAGATAACTCTGTTGTTTCCCCCCCTAGACATCTTGACGACTTACATTTCACCCTATGAACAATAGATTGGTTGTATAAGGAGCATTTTTCAAAAAACATGGCTGGGTTTTTTTTAAATGTTTTAATGATCATATTATACAATGGTATGGAGAAATATATTGTACATCTTTTAAACTGTGAAATACTTTTTGCAATAATGCCCAATGCACTGTAAATAAATCATTCTGCTGCCAGTGTAGTTCCTCTTTGTGACAGACAGAGGGCGCTGTGTTGGGACTACCGGTACTGCTGTTTGGAGAATAAATGATGTTCTGACTTGGATCCTTCATCTCAGTCTGGTTAGGTTCTGCCCACACTTCTCCCCTGTCACCATCAGCTCCTGGTTTCCTCTGCTTTTTGTACAATGGAAAACCAGAGCTCGAGTTGTGCAATTTAGCCTTTATTTAAAGGCGAGATGATATAGGATGAATTAAAAACGGTTTTTTTTCCGAAATTGTAGTCCGAATTATTTGATAATGTCTCGAACTGTGCCATAAAACAACAACACAGCAGCAGTAGGTTACAGCCTAGAGAATAACACACCTGTTACATAAAAGGGAACTAGGTTGATTATGTATGTTTAGATACATGGTTATGGTTTAAATGGTTCATTCTAGGCAACCGTACCACATCTTTCTTTATGAAGAAGACTTGACCCAGCAGCCTCCTGGATGGACAGGAGCATCTGATGACAACAGATGTCAACTCCACAACACGGTATTATTATTATTATTGTTATTTCAATTTTGTATATTGAGTTATCCATTAGAATCATAACCTTCTTTCAACTCCCGGCTATATAGGTTCTGTCATCATCATTATGGGACCTTTAGCTGATTCCTGGGCAGGAGATAACATGGCCCCCATAGACCACAGCCCTTATCCTACTGTCGTGAGACTGCTCTCCTGCATAACCCAAACACACTGTTAAAGACACACACACACACACACACACAGCACCCACTCTCACACATACACACACACACACACACACACACACACAGCACCCACTCCACACATACACACACTCACACACAGCACACACTCACACACACACATCACACACAGCACATACACACACACACACACAGCACATACACACACACACATACACACCCCACACAACACAGACACAGCACACACATCACACATCACACACACAAACTGATGAG
>CM051001.1:4498923-4568923 GCA_027704905.1 Muraenolepis orangiensis | reverse complement strand
ACCTCAGAGGGTGACGGTGTGAGACCTCAGAGGGTGACGGTGTGAGACCTCAGAGGGTGACGGTGTGAGACCTCAGAGGGTGATGGTGTGAGACCTCAGTGGGTGATGGTGTGAGACCTCAGAGGGTGATGGTGTGAGACGACCTCAGAGGGTGACGGTGTGAGACCTCAGAGGGTGATGGTGTGAGACCTCAGTGGGTGATGGTGTGAGACCTCAGAGGGTGACGGTGTGAGACGACCTCAGAGGGTGATGGTGTGAGACCTCAGAGGGTGACGGTGTGAGACCTCAGTGGGTGATGGTGTGAGACCTCAGAGGGTGATGGTGTGAGACGACATCAGAGGGTGACGGTGTGAGACCTCAGAGGGTGATGGTGTGAGACCTCAGAGGGTGATGGTGTGAGACCTCAGAGGGTGACGGTGTGAGACCTCAGAGGGTGACGGTGTGAGACCTCAGAGGGTGACGGTGTGAGACCTCAGAGGGTGACGGTGTGAGACCTCAGAGGGTGACGGTGTGAGACCTCAGAGGGTGACGGTGTGAGACCTCAGAGGGTGATGGTGTGAGACCTCAGAGGGTGACGGTGTGAGACCTCAGAGGGTGACGGTGTGAGACCTCAGAGGGTGATGGTGTGAGACCTCAGATGGTGCTGGTGTCCCTTCCCTTGTGGCTGCATGTGATTTGGAAACTATGTTTCTTTCCAAAACAAACCCAGCATGGCTCCCTGGGCCCACTGTGGTGTGGTTGTATGGAAGTTGGGTTCTAGGCGGCTGTAGGCCTACCTAGAGTCGCTCCATCATACGCTCCATCATATTTAGACACTCACGTCACAGCCCCCCCCCCCCCTGTCTAGATACATTATTGGTTAAGTCATCAATTATTCAGAACTTAATCAAATTTTATATATTCATGAACTTTAGAAAGAAAATGAGTGGCGTTGTGCTTATTATGGGATGTACGAGTGTCTGTGCCGCGGGGCCGGTTCTCCATTACGGCTCAGTACTAAATGTTAGTGGTTATAGAAGGTGACTTGGACAGTAGACCGACCTCATCTCCTTCCACTGCAGATGGCATGGGGCTGGCTCTGATCCACACACACACACACACACACACACACACACACACACACACACACACACACACACACACACACACACACACACACACACACACACACACACACACACACACACACACACACACACACACACACACACACACAGCATATGCCAGCCCGCCTTCCCTGTTTTCAAGACAGATACAATAAACACACACCCACATGTGTTCTCACACACACACACACACACAGGCACACGGCACACACACACACACACACACACACACACACACACACACACAATCCCATGAAAAGACACACTGTTGCCAGATTCTAGATACCCACAAAATGGCCACAGTTCTAGCTTTACTTAACAGATCAATGTGGGGCCAGTCGGGGCCAAACGTGTGTGTGTGTGTGTGTGTGTGTGTGTGTGTGTGTGTGTGTGTGTGTGTGTGTGTGTGTGTGTGTGTGTGTGTGTGTGTGTGTGTGTGTGTGTGTGTGTGTGTGTGTGTGTGTGTGTGTGTGTGTGTGTGTGTGTGTGTGTGTGTGTGTGTGTGTGTGTGTGTGTGTGTGTGTGTGTGTGCTGGGCAGTAAAAGAGGCGGAGCTGTTAGAAGGGGGGCAATTGGGCAAAGTCTACATTCTCTTATGGCCTTGGTCCCCACACACACAGACTGTGTGTGTGTGTGGTGTGTGGTGTGTGTGTGTGTGTGTGTGTGTGTGTGTGTGTGTGTGTGTGTGTGTGTGTGTGTGTGTGTGTGTGTGTGTGTGTGTGTGTGGTGGTGTGTGGTAAGAGAGAGATGGAGAGAGAACGGTAGAATGAAAGAAGAAAGTATTTTTATTTGATTTATATCGACGGTGTATAAGTGTATATGATAGTTATTACAACACACCATCAATTAAAAGTGGCATATGGTCGTCCTGATGTTGACAAGCTGAATAACACCATTTATAGACAGGAAACGCGTGTTTTAAAATGCAGGTTTATTTATTTATTTGTTTACGAAGTACTGTCCTGAATAGCCATGATCAGCGTGATTGATGCCAAGTGTGAAACGGTCGTTTGTAACAGGAAATGCTTTCCCCAGATGAGTTGAGTTAGCCTTTTGTCAAGGAGACGGCCCTTTCCTCAATAATGACATCATGATGACAATCATCCTCATTATAACTAAGGGGATAAACAAAAATGACCAAAGGTAAAACGTGTCTGTATGTATGCATATACTTGATTTTACTATTTGTACTTCATTGACCACTTATATTGTAAGTACATTGTATATTGTCTGAAGACTTGAGTGGGGGTGTAGTGTGTAAGGGTTGCATGGTCAATGCTTGGTGAAGTGCATTGCTGTACACGCACGCACGCACTCGCGCGCACGCACACACACACACACACACACACACACACACACACACACACACACACACACACACACACACACACACACACACACACACACACACACACACACACACACACACACACACACACACACACACACACACACACTACACTAGTGTAGACTTATCACTGTCATAGTGGACCGAAAAAGTTGAGATCTAACATATCACAAAACACACATATTTATTGTTGCTTGTTTTATTTGTCCCTCCTCAAGCTGGCTCACTGGCGCCCAGCAGACTCACCAAAGTCCAGAGAAGGTCGAGAAGGTATGGGTCCTGACCAGGCACTGTGCATGTTATTCACATTCACTTGATTCAGATGAACTAAAGACTCAGTTTAGTTTTTTTAAATTTGCATGACCAAAACGTCTTTCTCTTTCACTGTTTTAGTTGTTTTGTTCAGTCCCAAATGAATGATTGTTCATTTCTCTCTTTCTTTCTTTCTTTCTTTCTTTCTTTCTTTCTTTCTTTCTCTCTTTCTTTCTTTCTTTCTTTCTTTCTTTCTTTCTTTCTTTCTTTCTTTCTTTCTTTCTTTCTTTCTTTCTTTCTTTCTTTCTTTCTTTCTTTCTTTCTTTCTTTCTTTCTTTCTTTCTTTCTTTCTTTCTTTCCTCTCTCTGTGTCCCACCTGGTTTGGTCTTTATAGGTTATAAACGTATCAAGTATATACATGTATAACCTGAAAAAAGACCAATGCAAGTTGTGTATATACATACCGTTTGTATATGGACATTTTCTAACCTGTTTATTTATTGCAGCTGAGTTTTTAAAAGTCATTCATATTTTTAAATAGTTGCTTTTAAGAGCGTCTTGAGGATTTATAGACAATTTCATTGTACTTGTTCAATGGCAGTAAAGGCATTCTGATTCTAATTCAAATGTAGAATCTTTTCGAGCTTTGAGTCATCAACATCCTAACATCCTAACAGTGTGTGTGTGTGTGTGTGTGTGTGTGTGTGTGTGTGTGTGTGTGTGTGTGTGTGTGTGTGTGTGTGTGTGTGTGTGTGTGTGTGTGTGTGTGTGTGTGTGTGTGTGTGTGTGTGTGTGTGTGTGTGTGTGTGTGTGTGTGTGTGTGTGTGTGTGTGTGTCCATCCCTCCACAGCTGAGTTTCAAGCCTACATGTTACAGTGCCTGAACACCCTGTGTCTCTCTCTCCCAGTGCGCCGCTGGCTGGAGGTGTACTCCCGGAGCGTCTGCGAGCCGCGCGACACCCTGGTGGAGGTGTGGCGGGAGTTGCCGGGGGAGACGCACCACCTCTTTATTCCCGCCTGCGTGTCCTTGAGGCGCTGTGGCGGCTGCTGCCCCGACGAGGCCATGGAGTGCGTGCCGTCTCTCACGCACACGCTCACCATGGAGGTAACACACACACACACACACACACACACACACACACACACACACGCACACACGCACACATCTAACAGCTAAAACACACACAGCGGCAGCCGCCCACATGGTTGATTCACAAGGAGATGCTCATTCCCACACACAATACAGGCTACTTTATAAATAGAGGCTAAAGATAAGGCTGAATAAAGCACAGTCTATAATGCTGTAATAGATTTATTGATTATTATTAACTGACAGTAGAACATCCTTTATGGAGCTGGGTTTGTGATGCTGAGGATGTCCTGTCAATTAGCAAGGGGCATATAGCTGGGGCTACTGCTACTGGGCCGTCGGTAGCTCAGTCCGTTAGGACTTGGCTTGGAAACCCGGAGGGTTGCCGGTTCAAGTCTCCTGAAACAGCTGGGCACTGCCGAGGTGCCTTTGAGCAAGGCACCAGACCCCCTACACTGCTCCCCGGGCAGCTGTAGATACAATAGCTGCCCTACTGCTCATAATAATAGGATGGGTAACACACTTCACTGTGTGTGTGTACATGTATGTGACCAATAAAGAGGAATTCAATCCTCCAGATTTAGATTTAGATGATGTTTAAACTCACAGTAACACACACACACGTACTACTGCATATATGGGTGCTCTGAGTTTTCACGTGGTATTCTGCTGACTCTGCTAGTTGATGAGGACCTCCTTTCTGAACCATGACATGGTGGAACTGCCCTTTGTGGAGCACAGCCAGTGTGAGTGCAGGTAAGCAAACACTGAGGTTACACAAATGTGTGCACACCACACACACAGACACACACACACACACGCACGCACGCACGCACGCATGCACACACACACACACACACAATATTGCTTTATGATTCTTCGGCTCATGAATAGATTCTCGATTAAAAAATGGTTTAGTATCAGTAGTTTAGTATTGTATAGTTTAGTAGAGTATTGTTGTTTAAATTCATACGGTGGGAGTGAATGGGGAGTAAGCATTCCATTGTACTTGTTGCAATGTTGCAATTAAACATCTTGAATCATGAATGTTAAATCTTGAAAACGATTCCTGATTACAGAATAGATTCAGGGATTCAGTACATAGGGGCACTCATTTCAGGATCTACTCCAGTCTGTAAGCTGTGTGCTATGAAAGGCCGTGTGGCAAACGATGGCATGAAAGCAGAGTGAAGTGTGTATACGATTGTATGTTGTTTTTTATTTTCACTCTTATTTTCTACGCAGAATCAAAGAAGAGTTCCAGCCGCCTACTACGAGGTAACTCGTTTCATCACATCATATCTTCTTCTTCATCTTCTTCTTTGTGTGTGTGTGTGTGTGTGTGTGTGTGTGTGTGTGTGTGTGTGTGTGTGTGTGTGTGTGTGTGTGTGTGTGTGTGTGTGTGTGTGTGTGTGTGTGTGTGTGTGTGTGTGTGTGTGTGTGTGTGTGTGTGTGTGTGTGTGTGTGTGTGTTATCCAATGATCTGCGGGACAAGCATGCCTACTGTGATCTATGAAAGCCCCTGGCTATCGAGCCATCTTAAAACATCATAGTAAACCATTCCTCACTGAAGCACTGAGGTAGAGTCTCTCACACAGCGGGCCGCTCCATTTGCTCAAAGCTGAGAGCTTCCTTGTGTTCCGTTGCCATTAATTACGCCGTTATTGTTCACAAACAAAAAGTGTGTAAAAATATGACATGCCAGCTTGCAGTTTTGTTGGCAGCCAGTGTTGGTTCTATTAATAACACCGAGCAGGTGATTGTGAAGAGTTTTTTTAAAGCCTGGGAACAGTTTGTGCAGCTGCCAAGGGACTTTCAAAAGATGAGCAACACAAATGAAATTAGATTATCATACTCGTGCTGCTTTCTCTACAGCACAATGAGATACACAGTTCTCAGCCTTAATCATATTCAACTGTGAAAAGGTATTGTATGCATGTAGTGTGCATTGTGTATGTAGTTCTGTAATCATGAAAGATGTGATCTTTTAAACTTGAGTTGTGGATGCTGGTTGGCGTTCTTCTGGTTCTGTGTGTGCCTGATTTGACGGCTTCATGCTTCCCTGCTGTTTGTTTGCGTGTCTCTGAATACTCGCACACAGGTCCGTCCAGCCAATCATCTGTTCTCATCTCCAATGTTTATGTTGATGTGCTTCCTGTTAGGGTGTTAACATAAATAACAGATTTGAATGTCACTCTATGTGTGTGTGTGTGTGTGTGTGTGTGTGTGTGTGTGTGTGTGTGTGTGTGTGTGTGTGTGTGTGTGTGTGTGTGTGTGTGTGTGTGTGTGTGTGTGTGTGTGTGTGTGTGTGTGTGTGTGTGTGTGTGTGTGTGTGTGTGTGTGTGTGTTTGCAATGTGTGTGTGCAGGGTTTTGATTTGGGACATGTAAGCGTGTGTGTGTGTGTGTGTGTGTGTGTGTGTGTGTGTGTGTGTGTGTGTGTGTGTGTGTGTGTGTGTGTGTGTGTGTGTGTGTGTGTGTGTGTGTGTGTGTGTGTGTGTGTGTGTGTGTGTGTGTGTGTGTGTGTGTGTGTGTGTGTGTGTGTGTGTGTGTGTGTGTGTGTGTGTGTGTGTGTGTAACCCCCTTGTTGAGCGGGCATCTGTGTGACTCTTAATTCGGTGTCCCGCAGGGAAGAAGCCATCCTGTTGTCTCCATAGAGACGAGGTTATCTCTGCTGCCATGTGCTCGCTTCTAAGCCACAGGGCAGACTTATAACCTCAGAGTCAAAACAACTGCCTCAGCACCGTTCATCAAATGACAAATTCAAGATAATAACAAAAGAGTTCAAAATGTATTAGAAGATTGAGTCTGACCTTTTTTATAAAACAGTTTACCCCAAAAAAACACAATATCATTTTATTGAATTTTATTGAATTAATATTTGAGGAAAAACAATTCATTATATAAATCCAATTATTATTATTATTATTATTATTGTTTAAAATTGAATATATGTTCAAATTTAATGTAATGTATGCTTCTGGTTAAAATAATTGCTCATGGTAGTGCATGACCTTGCATCCTCACCCTACAATCTGATGATTTAATCACATCAAATCACATTGAATCACATGTTGTCTTCAGCAGGTGGGGGGGGGGGGGTGGTGTGTGACCTGGCATCCCACTGAACCAATCAGAGCCGGTCAGAAGCTAGCAGAAACTATCAGAACCAATCAGATCCAATCAGACGCTAGCAGATGGTATCGGAACCTATTGGATGCGTCGTACGATGAGTGGGTGTGTTGTCTGACTGGATGCTTTTGTCCCACTGTCCCAGGCCTGTTGCCAAGCTAACCAGGAAAGGCAGGAAGAAGGAGAGAGGCAAATCCAAACGGAAACCAACTGAAAACCTCATGAAAACGTATGCATGCATTTTGTACTACCCGCGCAGTTTGTGTGCCAATCTGTATTTTGCAAATGCTGTATTGATTTCATGCTTTGTGTGCATATGTATGATGTCTGGAGGTTTGTACAAATGACACATACCACTCAAGGTTAAAGGATTATACACAGGGCCGCACACTTGATGTACCTTTGGAAGGGTTTATTAAGGTTATATGGTTTATTAAGGTTATATGGTTTATTAAGGTTATATGGTTTATTAAGGTTATATGGTTTATTAAGGTTATGGTTATTAAGGTTATATGGTTATTAAGGTTATATGGTTTATTAAGGTTATATGGTTTATTAAGGTTATATGGTTTATTAAGGTTATATGGTTTATTAAGGTTATATGGTTTATTAAGGTTATATGGTTTATTAAGGTTATGGTTTATTAGGTTATATGGTTTTAGGTTATGGTTTAAGGTTATATGGTTTATTAAGGTTATATGGTTATAGGTTATGGTTATAGGTTATATGGTTTATTAAGGTTATATGGTTTATTAAGGTTATATGGTTTATTAAGGTTATATGGTTTATTAAGGTTATATGGTTTATTAAGGTTATATGGCTAACTATTTATAGAACCTTAATGGGGCATGTGCTTCAGTTTTTTTATATTTGCTGGAACATCAAAGGGAGACTGTAGGACTAGCTCACATGCACGCACGCACAGCACGCACACACACACACACACACACACACACACACACACACACACACACACACACACACACACACACACACACACACACACACACACACTATATACCTACATACTTATACACACTAAATAAATACACTACATACACTCAATTCCTACATACATGCATACATTCTGTGCATACATACACTAAATGTACATATGTCTATATATATGACCCACAACAAAATACAGAACAGAGTCATATTCTTCTCCCTCCCTTCATCCTGTCTTCCCTCTTCCTCCCTCCTCATCACTCTGTTGTTGAGAGGGTCTCTCCCTCTTAAGGGTCGGAGGGGTCTCTGTGTGGCCGTCAGTCTCTCTGTGGCCATCCATCATTCAGAACAGGCCCCTTTCAGAGCCCCGCATGTGTGAAATCTAACTAATTTACTCCAGAGAACCACCTTCCAGAGAACCACCCCATCTCTCTCTCTCTCTCTCTCTCTCTCTCTCTCTCTCTCTCTCTCTCTCTCTCTCTCTCTCTCTCTCTCTCTCTCTCTCTCTCTCTCTCTCTCTCCTCTCTCTCTCTCTCTTTCTCTCTCTAAGCCAATGTTGTAAATGGTCAGCAGCAAGTCCATACACACACACACACACACCTACGCGCACACACACAGACCCCCTCGCTGCTTCATTAATTATAGGCCCTTAAAGCGGCCCAGGGCCCCCGAGGCAGCAGACTGAGGAGAAACCAGGCACGGTTAATGGACTCTCTGACACTAGCACCTTTCTCAGCCTCTGCAGGAACACACTCATAGAGAGGGAGGAGGGGGCCCTAACCCCCCCGGTCAACACGGCAGTCTAGTGGCATGGCTGCACATTGATTCAAGATTCAAGATTTGTTTTTGCCATTTGCAACAAGTCCAATGGAATGCTTACTCCCCATTCCCTCCCACAGTATGAACACAATACTATAAAAAATACTCGACACAATAAAATATGTGACTGAAGGAGGATATATACATGTGTAGAATTGTGAAAAAGGTATTTTAAAGTGCCAGTAGTGCAGCAGCATCATGAATACAGTGCAGTACAGTGCAAAACAGTGCAGTGTAAGTGTAATGAGTCCAGAAAGTCCAGCAAAGTATGATAGTGTATGATAGTGTAATGTTAATGACAATGTAATGATAGTGGCAGCACTCCTAGCAGTTCAGTAGGCGCACTGCCTGATAGATAGATAGATAGAGGTCTAGCTTTTATTTGTCCCGTGGGGAAACTGGCTTGCAGCAATATCCCAGGGCATTGCATCACTTCATTCGGACTGCTTCTACTGTGTAAATAGTGTTGTGTTTTATGTTCTTAATCTGTTGTTTCCTTTTCGATGTATTTATGTATCCATGATTTTAATAATGAAATGTGTCTTTGAGTTTCTTGTAAAGCGCTATATAAAAAAAAGGTGTTATTGTTACATCACAGAAGCACTCCGTACACGTACACATCGTACATTGTTGAACCAGACCAGCTGTGACACCCTTTGTGACCAGGAGGGAGAGTTCAAAGTGCATCGTGAGGGGGAAGAGCATTGGGGGCTAGGAGTGCATTACACCGCTTAGGAACTGGATGGCTGGGGAGACAAATGAGAACTTTGAGAAGAGGGAGGGGACACGGTGAGGGAAAGGACACACTACTAGGATAAAGGACGGACGGACGGACAGGAGGGAGGGAGGGAGGGAGGGAGGGAGGGAGGAAGAAAGAAAGAACAAAAGATGATCAGATAGAGATGAATGAAAACGTACAGAAAGAAGGACACTAGGAATATATACGTTTAGCTAATGAACAGCTGGGAAAGAACTACAGTGGTGCCCCGGCTAACCTCATGTGTGTTTTCTTTCTTGTTTTTTTTATAAAGGCCGGCTCCCGTGGTTCCCAGCCCTCCACCGCCCTCCCTCCCTCCCCCACCGACTCCCTCGCCCTTTCTCTCTCCTCCCCCGACCCCGTCGTCCCGGCGGGGGGCCACCACCAGCCTGCCCTCCCTGTGCCGGCAGGAAGTGGGCGCTGGACAGGAAGACCTGCCTCTGCCGCTGCACCCTGGCCCACGACGACTGCGGACACAAGGGCCGGCGGCTCAACCCTCAGCGCTGCAGGTGAGGAGAATGAGATCAGATCAGGGGCCCTCACCCTCTCTCTGTGGGGGTCCTCAGATTATTAAAAAATGTGTCACATTTGAAGACTCTTAATAACTTTTATATTGACTTTATTCACCTTTTATTTCACCTTATTAACCTATTTATACACTTGGATGCTAAGCCTTTATGTGTTTATGAGTGATAAAACTTCATCATATTGGTTATTATAATGGTAATTATAATAGTCTATGTGGCCTCGGCCTTCGAGCTGGTAGGAGTAGCCTAGTAGTCGGATCTCAAGCTTGAGGCCACGTTGCTGTTACAAAAATATCCATTCTGCTTCACTTATTATCAAACTAGTAACTAAGTTAGTAACGTAATGCTAGTTATTGATTAACGTTAATTTCGCAACAAAGACAGAACTGCAGCGTTACTTTAACACATAGCTTCAAAGACAGGTGGTTCATTTTTCTTTCCCTCCAATGTTAGACTCTGCATCATGGGAAACATTTTATTTTATTAGTTTTTGTCAAAAGTAGCTTATTATTGCCTCGTAATGCTTGTAGCTTACGCAATGTCATCTTCGTTAGAATTTATCCATCTATCACAAAGAGTTTTGGTGAAAATGGTCAATTATTAAGACAAAAATTGGCGGACCCCCTGCAGTACCTCTGGGGACCCCCTAGGGGTCACAGACCCCCGGTGGAAGACAACTGCTTTAGATTGAGAATCATGTTCCCAAGTTGACCAACACCGATTCAACATGCGCTCAACCAGCTCAACACCAGGCTGTTATTGTTGGCGTTTGTTGGAGCGGTGTGTGCCAGTGCTTAAACACCCCGCTCCTGTCTTCACCCTCTCTCTGCTACGGATATTTGTCAATGCCTGGGATTATGCGGATGTGCTCTCAGAACACGTAAACACCACAACACGCCATAAAAGAGACAACCTTTGACCGTACGTGTGGCACACGTCAACGACCGCCCGATTAAATCTTGTAGCTTGTTAGCCCGAATCAGCCTGCTGTGGGACTAACAGAAAGGTGGATGCTGTTCTCCAGCTTTTTCTAATGGCTGACAGGGCAGCGGGATCGTTTCACACTTGAGTTTTTATAGAGAGACAAGAAGCAGAGAACAAACAATATAACAACTGAACAGACAGCGGAGGATGAGCGTGCACGGTGGTAGAAGCAGACATGATGGACAACAGCCCCCACCCCCCCCCCCCAGCCCCCGCGCCCCTAGAGCGCCTAGGTAAATAGAGTGCAGAGCGCTAACCCAGAGGCTAGCCTTATCTGCTTACACAGAGCCCGCCTGGGTGTATTACAAACACAGGCAATCGCGCAATCCGCTTAGCTTGTTATACCAGGGGCTCAGGGCTTGTTTTGCAAAGAACCACGCTGCACAAACTGTACCGGTCCGTCCAGCAGTCTTATGGCCCCCTTATGTATGGTTAATAGATAGATCCGTCCACTGGGTAGGCTGATCTATCGTGTCGGTGTGTTAATGTGACTACAGGGTCGATGGGTAGAAGGGCTCGCAGTGGCTCATCCACATCCCATTGACTGGATGTTTGTCTTTGTTTTGTTGTGTTTGCTTACAGGTGTGATGCTGTGAGAGCGTGAGCGTTCGACGTTTGGTGCTTGTGTTCCTCCCCGGGTCCCCTCAAACCCTCCTAGACCCTCCTAAACCATGACCCCACTACGGACAGCTTCAGCAAAGCTCCTCAGAGGACTCCGATGGGAGAGGAGAGGAGAGGACAGCGGACCCTGGATATAGTATTCATGTAAATACACATAGCTTCTCTGCCACTGTGTGACGGCGCGCACGTATTTACATACGTTCCTCTCACTCATGCCCCCCTTCTCTCGGCACTGCTCCACGTGCCAAAGTCTATTGGAGCTTTCCACAGAACTGCTGCCCTGATTAACAGAAGACGACTTTGTTTGTTTTTGGAAAACAGACATCTGTATTTCAAATACAGGCCGACAGACGACACTGGTTGATTCAAGTAGATAAATAGAAACAAATCACCGCTACATTCCCAACCGACGTGGATGACCCCGTGGAACGAGGTAATCCACAGGGGATGTCGCAGGGGACGTTGCAGAGGACAATGTGGCCATGGGATGGGCAGCAGACCACCTAACAAGTGGACTTAATTATGCAGCCGTTGTTGGGCTAAGTTAAAGCAAAGCTTTCATCGCCTCACATTCACCCAACGGTCGGACACAAGGGGACAGCTCGCTCACTGGGAGCACACAGGAGCTAGGTGCCTTGCCCAAGGACATCTGGTGGACCACCTTAACCAGGAGAGGGGGGGGGATACAGAACCCATCTGAGGACACACGCGCACACACACACACGCACGCGCGCGCACGCACGCACGCACGCACGCACGCACACGCACACACGTACACACACACACACACAGGAAGAAGTAGAAGTCACTTTGACTTCTATGTGAAACAGGATGCACACACACACACAGACACAAGGGTTTGGGTTTGACTGGCAAGGCAGCTGGTACAGAGCCGGAGCTGTGTGTGTGTGTGTGTGTGTGTGTGTGTGTGTGTGTGTGTGTGTGTGTGTGTGTGTGTGTGTGTGTGTGTGTGTGTGTGTGTGTGTGTGTGTGTGTGTGTGTGTGTGTGTGTGTTGTGTGTGTGTGTGTGTGTGTGTGTGTGTGTGTGTGTGTGTGTGTGTGTGTGTGTGTGTGTGTGTGTGTGTGTGTGTGTGTGTGTGTGTGTGTGTGGTCCCCTGATCCCAAGCAGACTGTCCAGAGGACCGATCTCTCCTCCTGACTGCTCTCCTCTTCTCGCCGCCGATCGCCGTCTCCTTAAAGGACTCTGGGCCCTTTGTCTCCTCCTCCGCTCCTCCCCTGAAAGCCAGCCTAGGCCTCCCCGCGCCAGTGAGGAGAATGACAATAATGAGGCCTGGCGCCTGTCCACCCCTCCACATAATACACAAGCTAGACACACACACACACACTCAGTACACACTACACTCACTACACACACACACACACACACACACACACACAATCGCATTACCATTTTGACCAGAAATGACACCACTAGCTTTGTAACACGTGCAAACGTGTTAAACTTGCCTCTTACCTCTCTCTCTCTCTCTCTCTCTCTCTCTCTCTCTCTCTCTTTTCCGATAGTTTTTATGCTGTTGTAGCTGACACACATGCAGATGTACTGGTTAGTACACACATAAAAGCAGACACACACACGCCACACACACACACACACAATGATACGTATGCAGGTGATTATAAGCTATTTTTTTATACCATATCAAGTTTAGGCAAATGTATGTCATTTTTTTATTGAGTTTATGTGTCTTTACAAAGTACGGTATTGTACCCTAAGGTTTCTATTCTATATTTCTTGGTCTAATTCAGTTTAACCGATTGTAAACACGTTCCGTACGGCTGAGGCTTACGTTTATTTTGTTTTTGTTTGGTTTTGTTTATCACTAATCCCAGCGCATAAATCTTGGACCGCGCTGGGTGGCCACGATGTACATACTCACGCCACGCCCAAACTGACCCAATTCAAATTGAGGAGGCCCACATGGGAAGGCTTCATACGTGACAATGTGTCATTAAAATACCATGTTAACCACGGATGGGAGAACCTAAAGCAGAGTGAAGACGTTCCCCATGCCGTCACATGGATAATATGCCTTTTTTTTTTCATGGTTTATTTGCTTTGTTATGGTTTGGGTAAGCGCCAGCGGGATGTTATCCCGTTCAGAAAATCACTATTAATTATACTGCCGAGTCTGTTTGAATCCTGTGTTTGTTTGACTAGCCGTGTTACAGAATGACAATATAGGCGACCATATATTGTACACATTACTGAATCTGTATCCACATCACACCATATGATGTCCCAAAACAGCCAAACAGACAAATATCTTACAGTTGATGAGTTCATGAGTCCATACAGTCTCGACCACTTTAGATTCCATCCCAGTGTGTTGTTGTGGTTATACAGTAGGTGGTCCACCAGTGCTTCAATCACTACCTCTTGTATCACTTAGTGCCCCATTAGAGGAGGCCTGTTGCTACTGTCCCATTGGTTTTTTAGCGTCGACTTTTCTAAGATTACGTTTTGTTATATACCTCCAGCAATAAGCATCATTTGTGATATGGATAGCGGAAAACGTGTAGTCAAACTCTTGTCAAATTTGTAGTCTTGTAGGAGCAACGTCGTATGCATTTCTTAAATTACCCATACTGCTATTACGGTGACAGGAGGTGTCCACTCTTTGACAATGTGTGTGTACGTGAACGTGCTTCATGCTTTAGTCGTCTTACACAACGCCACTCGTGTTCAACATGGGAAAAGGATTCTGTGAGACTTTTAAAAAAAAACTTGTATTCTTACAAAATGGCCTAATAGCCCTACAACAACACATTCCAATCCGTGTATAGTATGTATTTCTACCAGTGTTAAGAATGCAGTGTTAAGGATGCAAAATTGCTTCCCACTGGCCGAAATGTTTCTCATAGCCAGTGAATGAGCACTTATGTAAAGTAAAGTATGCTGATAATAAGCTGCTTAGGAATCGACGACATACACCTATGGTCTGTGTTGCTAGTATGAGGAGACACTACACTGGCTGTGTGACTGTAGCCCACAGTACATCATAGATTCATAGACCAGGGTGAGCACTAATTAGATACACAGACAACTCATGAGGAAGACCTGTTCCTGTAGATTACATTCTCCTGGTCTCCTTAACAGACCCGCCTGATGGGAAAAAATGTCAGTTTTAATCTTAGTCTCTACAATCACCAACTAGCCTTGATTGTTTTCATTGTAATGATATATATATATTGTTACACACTCGAGGGATATGGAGTGTGCACAGGACTGAAATCAATGTCCACAGCCGAAATGAGCACCAACTGTTTTATTCTCTGTTTTTTGGAAAAGGAGAGGGGTAGAGGTTAGTCCGCCAGTCAGGGCCACTCCACCTTCCCAGGGAATCGCTGAAGCATAGAGTAGTCCGATGGGGCAGGGGGGTCTGCACACAGCACCAAGAGTCTGATGGGCAGGGTTCTCCTTCCCAAA
Source organism: Muraenolepis orangiensis (assembly GCA_027704905.1). Lineage (NCBI taxonomy): Eukaryota > Metazoa > Chordata > Actinopteri > Gadiformes > Muraenolepididae > Muraenolepis > Muraenolepis orangiensis. The sequence goes on along the minus strand of CM051001.1, from coordinate 4,553,895 downwards.
CAAAGCATAGATATTAGTAATTTCTCCTAATCTCTCAAGTCTTCCCCACCTTCTTCCACTGTTCCTTTTCCCAGCCAGAGTCCACTGTTCCTTTTCCCAGAGTCCTGGGCTTCCCTTTTGTCCTCAGCCAATCTGGATGTTAATTGGTTGCAGCTGGGCTTCGGGCTTGATTGGAGGAACTCCATATATGGGCATGAAGGTTCGGCACAGGAAAGGGCTCACATATGTGGTTCCTCTATAGTTGCAGCTGGACTGTTTTGAATGAAAGTGGTACAGTGAGATGGTTTGCAGACTTGATCAAATAGACCTGGTCAAAGCAGAAGTGTGCTGTATGTGCTACATTAACACAGTTCACATCGTATGTAGGACGTGGTAAGAACATCCCTCTTCAAATCTATACCCATTGTGACGTGGACACTATTGCAAACGCCAGGCAGGTTTTGATCAGATCAGAATTAGGGATTAGTCTTGTAGGGTGTATTTTCAAAGCTTCCGCTCTGTATCTCTAAAACCGTGTGGCTGTTAGGACTAGTCATGTGATGATCCTTGTTGTCGATGTTGCCCTGTCTCTGCCCAGTGTACAGTGCAGTAAAGTAGCTCCATCTCAGCGCCTCTGCACACCACGCACTAGAGCTAGAGGACGTCACATCCAACAAGCTGTCGTGAACTTGTGTGCACGACCTACTTCAGAGAGATGCACTCTCAGATTCCATCTGTTCTTTGCAAGTCCTCTCTGCAATTATACTACTGCTACTACTGTAGCCCTGTGTGCGCATAGAGAGGGGCATACAGCGGTAGTTATATTATAGATGCTACTGTAGCCCTGTGTGCGTAGAGAAAGACCATACTGTTTTTATTTTGCTGCTACACCAATGGTGCCCTCTATAATGTATGTATGTATGTGTAAAACAATGCAGTTTTGTGTGAGCATATCACCGTCATGTAGTCCAATCATTGTTGTCTATTGTAAAAACATGTACACTGCACAGCCACATATGAATTTCCATGGAAAATCATACCAGGACACAATGTGTGTGTTATGTGGTATGTGATGTTACCATGATGTTATTAAAGGAATTGTATTATTTTTCATACATTTTGATTTGCTTGTTCCCTCATGTGTGACTAAAGTGATGTTTATCTGTGGGCCAACACACACCGCCCCCCCCCCCCCCCACACACACACACACACCTCCACACACACATGTTTAATGTCCCTTTTGAGGATAATGAAAGATAAACAGGCAGTGATGAGGCAGAGAAGGCGCATCCGTGAGGGAGGCGGTGATGTTATGAGACAAAATATTGTCTCCTCTCCTCCCCTGCCTCTATTCTGCTGAGTCAAGAGCTCATCGAGTACAAACCCTGTGCTTTTGTGTGTGTGTGTGTGTGTGTGTGTGTGTGTGTGTGTGTGTGTGTGTGTGTGTGTGTGTGTGTGTGTGTGTGTGTGTGTGTGTGTGTGTGTGTGTGTGTGTGCGTACGTGCGTATGTGCATGTGCTTGTCTATGTGTGTGTGTGTGCCCTTGTGTGTGTGTGTGTGTGGTAATGAGGGAGAGGGAGAGATGAGAGGACATTGTGTGACCACATACCTGTCTGTTAGTTCTAGCCTAGTGTGTTTTCTCGGTCAGTTAGGCAGCGGAGAGTTTCAGCCGGGGTGACGGTGATGATGACGCAGTCTGCGCCATCATCACCAAAATGCTTTCCCCAAACGGGCTGCTGCCTTAACTGACTGGAGACAGACAGTCGGGCTACGGCTGTTATTGAAGGTTGTTTGCATATACAAGCGTTTTGGGACCTGCACAGGAAGCATCTAAGATGAAAGTATAATTCTGAGAAATACTGAAGAGGATAATATAGGAGACGGGATGATAATAGAGGTGAGAGGAGAGGGAATGGGAGAGAAGAGGAGAATTGCTCGGGGCTGCTGCCAACCTAACTGTCTGGAAGGGCACGCAGCCAGTGCTAAATATAGCTGTGCCGTTAGGGAGACGGTAAAGGCTGGAAATCGAGAGAGAATGAGTCAGCCATTGGGTTGAGGAGCGGACGGTGCTCTGTGAATCTGTTCCTAAAGCACCCTGCTTATTACGCTGCTCCTCACCCCGTCGTGAGAGATGTGGTTAAAAGGAAAGATCGCTTAAGGACGGTAAAGGAAGAAAGCGGCTTTGACTTCCCGCTCTATATGTCTATAGAGCTGTCTGTCTGTCTCCCAGCCTGCTGTCCAGGCTATCTGTGAGCCTAACTTGGCTTGTATGTCTGCCTGCTTTCTCAGTCAGTCAGGTTCAACTGGAGGTGATGTATAGGATGCCATGTGTAGGTGACCTCGGTCACCTACACATGGCTTGCTGCCATTTGGGCATGAATTTCCCCACCTCTCCCTCTCTATTGTCTCTCTGGCTGCCTGCTACATCACATGCCTCTCTCTCTCGCTCTCCACCCCCCCCCCCCCCCCCTCTCCCTCTCTCTCTCTCTCCTCTCTCTCTCTCTCTCTCTCTCTCTCTCTCTCTCTCTCTCTCTCTCTCTCTCTCTCTTTGACAGGGGCTTCCTGTATTTTTCCACCTTGCTTTTAGTCGTGCGAGTTGTATTTTTCTAGCCGTAAAATCAACTCCAGCCGTGTGTTTTGCGAACCATCTTTTGTAGCCGCAGCTGTGTGGGAGTACTGGACCCTATCAGGCCTGAGTGTGTGTGTGTTGCTTCGATGGTATCTGTGTGTGTGTGTGTGTGTGTGTGTGTGTGTGTGTGTGTGTGTGTGTGTGTGTGTGTGTGTGTGTGTGTGTGTGTGTGTGTGTGTGTGTGTGTGTGTGTGTGTGTGTGTGTGTGTGTGTGTGTGTGTGTGTGTGTTCACCATACAGGACATTGAGAGGAAAGTAGGCATAACATGCCATCTGTGACCATAACAAACCAAGGGGACTAAAGAATCACCAGTTAAAACCACAGGGATCCTTTCTATTTCTATTTCTATTTGAAAAAGTCAAATTTTCTCTATTTCTGAGGCTAAAAAATGCCTGATCAGCGGGGATTTGTATCCTGATATTTCTCTAAATGTTCTTGAATCTTAATTGCCATTCTACCTAAACCCTCACCAGGTTTTATACAAATATGTTTGCACTTTGTAAAATATTAAACACAAACAGGGGAATAAACATAACCTCCGGTCCATTTTTGTTGGCGGAGGTCAATTCAAATATACACATGGCATATACCAGAGCAGGCCTACTTCTCCCAAGAGAAATCCCATCAGCCATAGAATTTTAAGTAGGAGGACTTGATTTGAAAGCGGAGGGGAGGTAAGTGACACGGGGTGAAAGAGAGGGCAGAGGTGATAAGAGGATACATAAGAGGAGATGGGTACGGGGGGGGGGGGGGGCTACCAGCTACAGAGGTTTAGGGCATAGCTGTGGTTTTGGACTGCATGCTGGTTCATGTCGCCCTGGGGATGTGGGTACCAGTAGCAGTAGGGAGAGACCAAAGTGCTTTTCCTGGATGTTATCTATTCCCATAACATACCTGTAGAGCCATTCATCTCCAGGGGTTATAGCCTTGTATTACCCTCTTTATCAGCTCCTCTCCACAACCGCTCTCTATACCTAAAGGCCTATTTGTGCTTTCTGTTTTCTCACACCTTGAAATGAATTCTCCTCTCTTTTCCCAACACGTCACTGGACCAACGGGCACAGATATTTATAATCATCTACAAATGAAGGATTGCACATACACTCCCAGCAACACTATATCTCTATTTCTCTCTGTGTCTCTCACACACACACACACACACACACACACACACACACACACACACACACACACACACACACACACACACACACACACACTGTGTCTCTCTCTCACACACACACACTGTGTCTCTCTCTCTCTCACACACACACACACACACACACACACACACACACACACACACACCAACTCTCTCTCGCTCTCTCTCTCTCTAACACACACACACACGCAATGAAGGATTGCCTACACTCCCAGCAACACTATATCTCTCTTTCTCTCTCCCTCTCTCACTCACACACACACACACACACACACACACACACACACACACACACACACACACACACACACACACACACACACACACACCAACTTTCTCTCACACACAGACACGCATTTTAGCGTGTGTAGAAATAGGCTGCAAGTGTTCAAGTCCACGAATGTCTGATTCCTATGATTCAAATGAATTGCCAATTCATGTATTCATTGAAAACTGTGGGGCGGTGGGTAATAAAGAGAATAAAAGATGCACCTGCAAAAATGTGCACAAAATACACACGAAAAGAATAAAAATAAAGACACGGGGGCGCCATCTGGCGGCGGCTTGTGTGTGTAACACCTACACGTGATCTCAACCCGCCCGCAGTAACGGTAGGGTAGACGTGGCAGTGACGTCACATCCGGAAAGGACCCGGATCGGAACTTTAACTCCAAGGATCGCCTTAGAGTTCTACTGGAGCCGTCGATGGTTTCCTGAGATATCCTCTATAATTATTATTGTTATTATCAACAACGACTGGAGAACGTTCTAAATAAGGTATTTATGGCCACATATGATGAAGGAGAGCTCCGTTTGGTTTTTTTTAGACAGAACAGAACCGAAGTAGCTCCGATGCTAGTAGCCTCTCTTTAGCCATTAGCCACTCAGGCCAGAATCAGCTATGCTTTAAACAACCTCCCTCCTTTTTTATTAGAGTACGATTATACCTCGACACATGTGTATCGTTCATATAACCACAACTTAAATATGTTAATACTTTAAAACGTTGGTGTTTTTTTAAGTGTTGAGTCCGTCGTGACAGTGTTACCGTCCGGTTTTAATGATGGAGGACAGAAGACGTGTTACGTTCTGATTTAAAGAGTAACACTTCACACCTTCTTCTTCTTCTAACACTGTCGTCACAGAAAAATGGACATGTCCGTGTCTACGCACAGTTGCCCACCTCGGATGTGAGAGTACTAGTCGTCCATCCACGCCACACAGGAGGTTGTGTTGTTTTTGTTGTTGGTGTCGTCGTCGCTCGCCTGCCTGTTGTCCTAGCTGACCTTTGACCCGGACCTGGTGTAATACACTCAAGACAGGATGACCTGCCGAGATCGGACCCTGGAGTTCCAATCCGCCTGCAAATCACTCCAGGGCAGACAGGTGTGTGTGTGTGTGTGTGTGTGTGTGATATACTCTTATAAGTGGGTGTTTTCCTTGTTGTTTGGGTAACTCAGATATTTATTTGCCCTTTGTAACAAGTACATTGTAATGCTTACTCTCCATTCCCTCCCTCCAGTGTCTTATTATGTTTGTATGTATTTATTGTTGTACCACGTAGTTTTATTGTGGTACCCGGTCTTTCACTGGGTATTGTGTCCACCTGTTCTGCCCTATGCCTTTTACCTTTTCTGTACAGCACTGTGTGACTGCTTTTGTCTGCAAAACGCACTTTATAAATACATTTTACTTACTTACATGATTACCATGACTTCTTATCTGGGTTCACTTATCTGGGTGCACTTCCAGAGAGAGAGAACATTGGTTTGAAATGTTCTGGAACACATGAACCTTTTATAAATGTACAAGTTACAAAAAAGCGAACACAAATAATAACAACGATGTACATCGTTGCAAACCGTTACTTACGGCAATCTTTTTGGTTTATCTTTCATGCTAGAATGGAATTCAGCCAAGTAAGCCAGCACTCACCGCCCTCAAGCAGCGAAGTGACTTTACTGTCATGGCCAAGTGAGTGAACCACCTCATGAGCCAACATGAGAACATCACCAAGCACCTCAACCATACACACATTAGCATGTTCTTTATTTGTCTTTCACTACCGTTTTTGGTAAGCCTTCGTTTCCCCTCGGTTACATTTTTAACTTAACTGGTTGTTGTTGTGGTTGTCTTACAGGAGAATTGGAAGAGACTTGAGCAATACGTTCGCCAAATTGGAAAAACTCACAATTTGTAAGTCATTGTCCATGGTCTTATATTGGCATTGCATTGATATCATATCATAGCCTGATATAACCAGACCAATTCCCAAATGTGTTGGCATTTGCGTATTGCGCTGACCAAAATGCTTCTGGATGCAATTGGATAGACCTACCACCAATAAGAGCAACTAAACGTGAAATGGGCCAGGTCGGTCTGTCTATGGACCGGTCTGTTGAACATCTGCTGAACATCTGCTGGACATGATCGGGAGGGGGGGGGGGGACTCATATGCCAGAGCAAATCCAACATCAGCTTGCATTATTTATTGATTGATTGTAGTCTAGTTCCCAGGCTAATTAAATGTAAATACACAGTTGTACACAAAGAGTTGCGTTTCAGTGTGTGATGTTCCACACATTGCAATATTTTCGGAATATGCTATACTAACTGCTTTATAAAAATATATACAGTATATATTATAAAATAATGAATTATTGACACGTATATCAACAATGTCTAAAATACTTGGTTGGTGATGGTTATTGTGAGTGTATATTCCACGTGAAGCGCTAACACAGGGTACAAACATTTTTACAAACATTTCAGTGGCGAAAAGGAAATCCCTGTTCGACGACAAGGCGGTGGAGGTGGAGGAGCTCACGTACATCATCAAACAGGACATCAACAGTCTGAACAAACAGATCGCCCAGCTCCAGGACCTGGTGCGCTCCAGGGGCGCCCCGGGGGGCCGGCACATCCAGACCCACTCCAACACCATCGTGGTGTCATTACAGGTAGAGATATGATGGGGTGAAGGGGCTGGGTCTGCTACCTGGTTAGCCTGGTTAGCCTGGCTGAGGGGTTATCTCTTCTGAGACTAGTAGACCAGAGGGTTTATTCATACAGAAATATATTGCATTGCTTAATATTAATATTATATTAATAATATTATATATTAATATTGCCTTGAAATAATATGACATTTGTTAAAGGTGCTGTAGGTAGGTTTAGGAGTTCAAAAGAGAGTTGTAAAGAGTATCAACAGAAAAGGGCAGAGAAAAGCAAGAGTTGGTCTAAAATCGAAGAATGTAATAGCTAATAGCCGACGAATGGCTATGGTATGTCTACAAAATGACACTCAAATGATAGCTATTGCATAGCGGTTATCTTCTCAGGCCTTTATTCAAAATGGGCTGTAGGTAAGTGATATGACATCAACAGTTGAGTCATGCAAGCAAGTAGTGCTCTCCTAAAGGTCGTCTTATCGGGAATCTACTACTCTACTTTGTGTTCCCTAAATGGCTGTCTTCTGTGTTCACAGTCCAAACTGGCCTCCATGTCCAATGACTTTAAGTCGGTCCTGGAAGTAAGAACAGAGGTGAGCTATGCATGCCTTCTGGCCACATGTCACCTGCTGGAGCCGTCACGCTATCATCAGGTCCTTTTACTTGAACGTCAACAAACCAATTGTGCATCTCTTGTGGTCCAACAGAACCTGAAGCAGCAGCGCAGTAGGAGAGAGCAGTTCTCCCAGCCTCCCTCCTCTTCCTCCCCCATGATGACCAACAACTTCAGTAAGTCAGTTCACACACACACACACACACGCTTCACCCACTCTTCACACACAGTCACACCTTCTTTAATGATGCCGGCAAGGTAAATGGCACACCGTTCTGTTTGTACCACATGCTTTACATCCTGGGCCCTGATTGCTCTGCAAAAAAAAAATCTGCAACGAATAGCGGTTAATCATTACAGGCCGTGTCAAACTTTATCGGTGGTGACAGATGCTCTTCTTGGACAGACTCATGCTTACACGGTTTAACAGTCCGTCGCCATAAGAACGGGCTGCTGGAAACCCATGTGACTGATTCTCCCTGTATCTGGTCCTCTGTAATGCACAAATTAAAACACATTTTTAGGGAGCCGCAAAAAAGGGGCCCAGGAGCAAGCGGCTCGCGATCACCAGGGCTATACCACCTCAAATGGGAAAGGTACTTACCTGGAATGGTTTTGGTTTTGTCCCAGCGGGTATAACTAGCTCACTCTGTGTTTGTTGACCCGCTGTTCTTAAGTTATGTTACGTTTCCCTTTCTGCTGGTGGGGGATTAGTGTCCCTAACCGGTGCTGTGTCTGTGTGTTCTTGTCTGTCGACAGAAAGCTCTGTGCTGATGCAGGATGAGTCCAGAAGCCTGGGAGATGTGGCCATCGACATGGACTCTCAGGCCAACCCCATGCAGCTCCAGCTCATCGACGAGCAGGTGCGGCTTTGTGTGTGTGTGTGTCGGTCACTTTAACATCTGCTTTCCGCTGTACAAATGTATTTTAAAACACTTTTAAAGTGTTTTCTTCATGTCATGTTATTTTGCTCCGTCTCTTTTATTTGTATTTTTAGGACTCGTACATCCAGAGTCGTTCGGACACCATGCAGAACATTGAGAGCACCATCGTGGAGCTGGGCTCCATATTCCAGCAGCTTGCACACATGGTCAAGGAGCAGGAGGAGACCATTCAAAGGTGAGAGAGAAACCAAAAACGTTTGTTAGCGATTTGTAAGCTGGTTACAAAGGTTGCCGTTTTAAAGGGGATGTGAAACGAGAGACTCTGGTAAAAACAGCTGATGGGATTGTACAGTGTGATCTTTTTAAACATTTCAGACGGGAACCTGACCTTTTTTATAAAATGTTTTTGTTCATTTATTTTTGTAGACTGGGCTCCATAAAGTCTAAATAAAAGGCCCCTTCTGTTCACTTAGTCTGTTTACTCAATTTTCTGTGTACACCCCTATTGGTGGTTGTGTCACTAATAAGGCCACACACAAAATAATGAGCTTCCACCTTGTAATCTGTCATGGCTACTCCAAAAGCTAATAGAAATAGTCAAACGTTAATATAACAATAGCGCTAGCAGTATGACGATATAACTAACAAGCTGAGGAGTTGAAAGGTGTCATGTGGGCCGTAGTGGTGCCCTCCGTCTCACCACCACCTCTTCCCCCCCTGCAGGATTGATTCCAACGTGGAGGACACCCAGCTGAACGTGGAGGCGGCCCACACGGAGATCCTCAAATACTTCCAGTCGGTCTCCTCCAACCGCTGGCTGATGATCAAGATCTTCCTCGTCCTGGTCGTCTTCTTCATCGTCTTCGTGGTCTTCTTCGCCTAAAAGCTGTCGCCGATGAGGATGATGATGATGGTGGGTGGTGGAGGAGCAGCAGAGGATTCTGGGTAGGGTTGTGGCGCGAAGAATAATGGACTCTTAACCGAGACTGGAAGCGGTTGTCGTAGCGACGCTCTTGTTCAACCGAGACTTTCCACGGTTCCTCCAGCGGTCCGGCTGTGTTCGTGACTCTTTTTTTTTTCCCCCTTGTTTAATTTTTTTTAATTTTCTTTACTATTCTTTTCCCGTTTTTGAGTGTTGGGATCTGTGCAGTTGAGCGAGAAGAAGGGAGGCCCTGACGGTGTTATCTGAGCCTATTAACCACCTGTCCTGTCCACGGGGAGTCTGCTGCCTGGGTGGCAGGCCGCCCCCCTGGGGAATTAAGAGCTGCGTCTTGCACCGCTGTTCCTTGTTACGTTAGACCAATTAATCCAAATACATTTAATCACAAATGGCTCTTTAATGGTTTGATTCTACAAACTAGCTTTTTTTTTATTATGGTTTAACTGCAGAGGTTGGTTTTTTTTTTTTTTTTTTGTCCATTGTTTGTGGCTGCAAAGAGAAAGTAACACATTTTTTTTGGTTATGAAATTCATAGCTTGCCACTTATTTAACTGTTCAGAGCTGGACTACATTGCTAATCTGTTCACAATCATTTAAATGTCTTTCTTTTTTTTTCCCAGCTTTATTTGCCAAAATGTGTACTTTTAACAAGAACTGCAGCTGAAAATAATAGTCCTTTTATTTGGATCTCAGACGGCGACATGGCATAAAGGGTTAACTGAAGGGGACATTCCTGGCACAACCCTCCAATACAACACATAGTTAATATGAAATAGATTCAGGAAACCTATTGACCTAATTTTTATAATTTATTTGTTTTACGTCTGTCCAGTTTGACCTCTTGGCAGGCCTGAATCTGCATTTCAAAGTGTTTTTGTTCACTGTAGTCCTTACACGTGTCCTACCAGAGTTAAGGTTGGGCTGTAAAAACAAGCCTGTTTGCACACACACACAACTGGGAAGCATTGCCACACTGAAGGGGGTTTATGCCAGTTTAAGCCTGCTAATGAAGTGACTCCAGATCACCCCTGGGGGTGTCTGGTTGAGGCCCTGCTGCTTTAGTTTGGTCTTGACAGATGTGATTACGTTCTGTCTGAGAGAGAGCGAGAGAGAGCGAGGACAGCTCATGTACAGGAACCTTTATTTAAATGACCACAGCTTTTTGAGAAAGAGATATTCTTCCTATTTTCCTCCCCCCGCCCCTCCTGTCTTTCTTCATTTTTAGCCAAAGGCCTTGACCACGATGTATAAAGTGCAAATAGTAATGAAGGTGTAACGGAGAAGGAAGTGCATATTAATAAATGGATGGTAGGATGCCTGCGTTTACCGCTTGGCCTTTTATTGACCGTAAGAGGATTAGCATCCTTTCCTTATAGTTCACCTGCGCTGCTATTTTGAGACGGCTTTCCAGCAGCCGCGTGCTTATCTGCTAGTCCTGTGTTGTCTTGTTTATTTTTAAACAGTGTGATGCAACGACCTGCTATGGTCCGTAACTAAGGTTACCACGTACACAGGACAGGACCAACATTAGCTGTCAAAATACTCCTACTCCAAAATACACACCTACAGTATATAAAAAATGATTCAAATTTTTGTAAAAAGCATTGTTTTAATCACTTTATACAGCAATGACTTGAGCCACATCCGATGCATACAACATAAACACACAATCATAGGAAAATATACAATCTTTTTTGATTTCTGCTAGCTTAGACCTCAATGGTGCTTTCATCCGAGCATGTGGTTAGGGTCGTCTTGAAGACAAAACTGCAGCTAAGTGATACATGTTAAGTATGAAGTGGTAAGTATTAAGGTACTGAATGTGCAAATGAGTATTGGGAGATGAACATTGACTGGCGATGTGCTATACCAATAATTTATTATTGTATCACTCACCGTCTAGACTGAAAAAGTGCATTGCAAGCTGTAGATACTTAATTATGATGGCCATGTGCAAATGGTTGGCAAAAACTAATTTATATTTCTTTCTCTGCGATAACTAAGGAACACAACCAACTTTATGTGTTGGGGATGGACTATATGGCTCCTATTGGCCATCGAGATCTCCTAAATGAGATCTCTTATTCTGTACCTTTTTGTCTCCAGTCTAGTACTGTGAAAAGTAAGGCAGACACTAGCATCTCTATAACGTATGTCTCTTATCTCAACATCTCCCTCCACCTTTGACTATTAAGACCATTTTTAATGGCCAATGCCTCTCTTTCCTCACTTGCTCTTTCTCACACCCACCGTTTGTCTCCCCTCCTGCCCACTCACCCTCTCACCGTTTGTCTCCCCTCCTGCCCACTCACCCTCTCACCGTTTGTCTCCCCTCCTGCCCACTCACCCTCTCACCGTTTGTCTCCCCTCCTGCCCACTCACCCTTTCACCGTTTGTCTCCCCTCCTGCCCACTCACCCTTTCACCGTTTGTCTCCCCTCCTGCCCACTCACCCTCTCACCGTTTGTCTCCCCTCCTGCCCACTCACCCTCTCACTGTTTGTCTCCCCTCCTGCCCACTCACCCTCTCACCGTTTGTCTCCCCTCCTGCCCACTCACCCTCTCACCGTTTGTCTCCCCTCCTGCCCACTCACCCTCTCACCGTTTGTCTCCCCTCCTGCCCACTCACCCTCTCACCGTTTGTCTCCCCTCCTGCCCACTCACCCTCTCACCGTTTGTCTCCCCTCCTGCCCACTCACCCTCTCACCGTTTGTCTCCCCTCCTGCCCACTCACCCTCTCACCGTTTGTCTCCCCTCCTGCCCACTCACCCTTTCACCCAGTTTGTCTCACCTCCGGCCCACCCACCCTCTCACCCGGTGGTCTCCCCTCTCACCGGTGCCCACTGTGCTCCATTGGACTGATGTCTGGCATGCTCCTGCTCCGGTTCTTCCTGGCCACCCGGGCCCTGAGCCTGGTGTCCTCCAGCTTCCCAATGTCCTCCGTCTCCTCCTCGTCCGACCACTCCATGTGATGCTGCTCCAGGGTTAGGTTTCCCCGAGACCCGCCCACCGCTCGGCCCTTCGACGACTGCCCCATGTGTAACCACGAGTGGCGGGTGGCGGAGGAGAGGCTCTTGCTGCGTTGCTGTCTCTCCAGGACGTGGGCCAGGGCGTCGTGCGCATCCTCGCCACCGTGCTCCTCAACGCCGTCGTGGAGAAGTGTCCGAAACAGGCGGACCACCTCGTGGACCTCGGGCTCCATCTGGGACACCAGCCGGCGGAATCTGCCATGGTGGTGGTGGTGATGGGGGGGTGGAGCGGGTGGGGGAACATTGACATGTCACTCATTTTTTGTGATATTATTTGTTGATACTAAAGAGCAACGACACACTAAGCAACACAGTTGTGAGTTTGCTGGTGTCTGAAGGTTTAAAATCGGTGGTTTGTGGTGAGTATGCTGCACCAAAAGTAGGCCTAGTATTAACCTTGACATGACAACTCATGGGCTCAAGAGCCCTTGTGTGTTTTAAGTTACAAGTTGAGATTTAACAATATCATAATTTAAAGCATATTGGGGTTCTTTGCCCTTTTCTGGCCCTGCCTGTCCTCGGCATCTGTGTAGCCTGTCAGGGTGCGAGTGCTTACATGACCCCATGCCCCACGCGTCTCTCCTACCTGACAATAAGAGGTCCACACTGGGGCGGGGGGACCTTGGCGCAGAGCTCCTGCAGCTCCAACAGGTCTCCGGGGCTCAGCTCGTAGTGTGCCGGGCTGTGAGCCGTGGCCAACCAGCTGTAGTCGGCCGTGGAGCTTGAGCGACTCCGGCGGCCCTCGCTGAGCCTCTCCAGGTGGATGCGCTCGGTCCTCTTCACCTGGGCCCCCAGCTCCAGCATCAGGGTGTTGGTGACCAACTCGGAGGAGGAGCGACGGCCGGGGACCTTGGGCTCCAGGGAGAACACCGCGGACCAGGGGAACATCTGGGGGGGACGGGAGGCAGAAGGGGACAGAGGATTGTTTTTAGGGGATTTAGGGGCAAATGAGGATTGCCAGACAATTTTGTTGACAATAAAAGCACTCCGATTTAGTTCTGACATGGTGACATTCAGTTTATTATTATTTTATTTTTTTATGAAGTGAATTGAAGATATTTACAGGCAATACAACTCGAGATTTAAGAGGAAATGTTTTAAATTAGGTGTGAGTCACAACTGGTATGTCTATAAAATCATAAAATGTTCTACTTCAAGATGGGAAAAAAACACATTTGTTATTATGTGAGTCATTAAATGTAATATATACTCTACTACTCACCTTCATGAAAGGGTTAAAAAGTAATCTAGGGTGCAGTATTTTGTATAGATAGAGAATTCCTCTTCTGGTGCTGTATGTCCTTTGTTAGCAACCGACGAAACAACAGGCCTCCATCGGGTCAACGTGTGTCAACGAAAGCACTAATGGAGCTTCCTGACTGCCTCGCTACCCTTTTAAGGTCCAGGGCAGACGGTAGCTAGACGTCTTCTGGTCCAAGGAGTGTGGTGTTGTTGGTGTGTGTGTGTAGAGGTGGTGTTTGGGATTGCACATGATGAATATAATCCTGTATTAATAGAGAGTGACTGACAGGGTCAGCTTACCTCACAGGCACACAGAGAGTTGGTCATTTAGAAATGCCATCGTTGGAAAGCTTCACACACACACACACAGGTAGAACATGCCAGTGGGCGGGGGCCAATTGGTTTTTAGTTTTTAGGTATTAGTATAGTTTGTGTGCATTTATTCCCCCTGTTTCAACTGTTGCACCTTAATTTCCCTCGGGATAAATAAAGTTATCTTGAATCTTGAATTGCAATGAATGAATGCATCTATATGTAAAATGTATTTATGTATGTAAATACCCTATTGGTAATAGCAACAGCTGGTAACAATATAACCCCTTAGGGGTATCTATATATATATGAAATACAACTCTACAATACAACTCTCAATAACACAACAACCATTTCCAGTAAAAAATAGCACATTCACAGTTTCCCATCACACTGCTTTCTGACCACCACTACATGGCCAAAAGTCAAATTGGCCATTTATACCCTTCAAATGATTGGGTTCAGGTGTTTCAGCCACACCCAAAACATGTGAATACAATCCAGTCCAGTGCTATGAACTCTCCACAGACAAACATTTACAATTCAGAATGGGTGATTAAGAGCTCAGTGACTTTAAACGTGGCACTGTCATAGGATCCCACCTTTGCCACAAGTCAGTTTGAGAATGTTCTGCCCTACTAGATCTGTCCCTGTCAACTGTAAGTTCTATAATTGTGAAGTGGAAGCGCAGAGGAGCAACAAAAGCTCTGCCAGGAAGTGATAGAGCAGGCAAACTCACAGAGTGGGGCCAGCAAATGCTGAAGCACCGTAGCACGTGAAAATCGGCTATCATCTGTGGCACCACTCACTACAGAGTACCAAACTGCCTCTGGAAGCACCATCAGCACAAGAGCTGTGCATGGAATGTGTTTCCAAATGTGGCTGGAGTGGTCTACAGCACGCCACACCTGGACTCCGGAGCAGTGAAAACGTGTTCTTTGGAGTGATGAATCACACTTCACTATCTGGCTTTCTGAATCGACAAATCTGGGTTTGGCAGGTCCAACTCCATATTAAGGCTCATGATTTTTGAATGGGGATGTCCAACAATCTCTTCTTCTTCTTCTTTTGTGTATCACCATCAGATGTCAACTCTGTGTCGTACAGCCACACCCTCGTCTCTGGTCCCACTTGGAAGTGGCCACCCTTCGAAGGAGGTCTATACAACATACTGTATATATACAATATACAACAGTCTCATGATGTGTTATGGTCAGGTGTCCACTGACTGTTTGCCATATAGTGTAAGCCACTACTCAGGACTACTAGAGCCACTACTCAGGACTACTAGAGACACTACTCAGGACTACTAGAGTCACTACTCAGGACTACTAGAGACACTACTCAGGACTACTAGAGTCACTACTCAGGACTACTAGAGTCACTACTCAGGACTACTAGAGACACTACTCAGGACTACTAGAGTCACTACTCAGGACTACTAGAGCCACTACTCAGGACTACTAGAGCCACTACTCAGGACTACTAGAGTCACTACTCAGGACTACTAGAGACACTACTCAGGACTACTAGAGCCACTACTCAGGACTACTAGAGCCACTACTCAGGACTACTAGAGCCACTACTCAGGACTACTAGAGACACTACTCAGGCCTAACAGAATCACTACTCAGGACTAACCGTGCCAACTACTCAGGACTACTAGAGCCACTACAGTCAGACTGAGTAGAGTCTGGTTGAAGCAGCCTCACCTGGCCCCAGTCAGACTGATTAGAGTCTGGTTGAAGCAGCCTCACCTGGCCCCAGTCAGACTGATTAGAGTCTGGTTGAAGCAGCCTCACCTGGCCCCAGTCAGACTGATTACAGTCTGGTTGAAGCAGCCTCACCTGGCCCCAGTCAGACTGATTAGAGTCTGGTTGAAGCAGCCTCACCTGGCCCCAGTCAGACTGATTAGAGTCTAGTTGAAGCAGCCTCACCTGGCCCCTGTCAGACTGATTAGAGTCTGGTTGAAGCAGCCTCACCTGACCCCAGTCAGACTGATTAGAGTCTGGTTGAAGCAGCCTCACCTGGCCCCAGTCAGACTGATTAGAGTCTGGTTGAAGCAGCCTCATCTGGCCCCAGTCAGACTGATTAGAGTCTGGTTGAAGCAGCCTCACCTGGCCTCAGTCAGACTGAGTCGGTCAGTCAGACTGATTAGAGTCTGGTTGAAGCAGCCTCACCTGGCCTCAGTCAGACTGATTAGAGTCTGGTTGAAGCAGCCTCATCTGGCCTCAGTCAGACTGATTAAAGTCTGGGTCTGGTGAGGCTGCACACCTCTTGGTCCTTTGTAATCAAGGCCCACAGGTTAAACCAGTCACCACAAAACACACACGAGAAGAGCGCTAGCATGTGCCATTCACACACTCTGCTCATCATACCTACTACAAAACTCTACAATAACCCGGTTTCCTCATCCACCGAGCCCTATTGGCCTGTAGCAGTGTCGTCTGCTACAGTCATTTTCCCTGTAACACACTATATGGGTCTATAGGTGCAATTTCTGTGATTATTGCTTCAAAATTACAACAATATTAGCAATACAGGTACAGTAATGCAGGGATTGCAATACAACTAGTGAAACAGTCACACAAGAAAAAGACAGGATGTAGACTAGTAAGAAACGGATTTAGTCTGATTTCCCTTGATGGTCCACTGGTCTATACATATAACATATAACATATAACATATAACATATAATATATAACAAAGCAGTTAGTGCACTTAATCCCAATTGGACTGAGAGAACTGCACGGCCCAGACAGTTATGACAAAGCATAACATTCAGATTACATAACAGGCCAACTCTACATGTGTGTGTGTGTGTGTATGTGTGTGTGTGTGCGTGTGTGTGCGTGTGTGTGTGTGTACGTGTGTGTACGTGTGTGTACGTGTCTGTGCGCACATGTGTGTGTGCGTGCGCGAGTGTGTCTAACAGTGCTTCCTCAAGTTCTGTACCACTCAGCACTGAGACACCAAATCCCAGCTTACACTCAGATCCAGAGCCTACCAAGAAGAATGAGCATGACTGGTATGACTATTCTAATCTAATTATAGCTGTACCTACTAATTATAGCTGAATTCTACTTTTCCCTGTTGCATTTAGGATATAGGTATAGTGAACTTCAATAACACCTAGGGTCTATATGAGGGGATCACAGGTGTTTCCTCCACAGACAGTGTCTTATACTTCCACTACCACTATCTTTCTTGATAGTGCACCATTTTACAATGGAAGACCCCATATGCCAGTCGTTTGGTGCTGCAATTCAACGATAATCAAAGATTATCATCCATCCATCCATCTTCTCCCGCTTATCCGTAATCGGGTCGCGGAGGTAGCAGCTTCAGCAGGGGACTCCAAACTTCCCTCTCCCTGGTTTGTGGTGGGTGAGCCGACCATACTGAAACCCGTCCCCTTCATGACTACGCCTTGAAATCCTGTCCATGACAATCACAAACAGGATGGGTGACAAAGCGCAGCCCTGGCGGAGGCCAACACCCACTGGGAACAGGCCCTGACTTACTACCGAGAATCCGAACACAGCTCTTGCTTTGGGAGTACAGGAATTGGATGGCCCTCAGTAGTGACCCCCGCACCCCCTACTCCCGCAGCACCCCCACAGTATTTCCCGAGGGACCCGATCATATGCCTTCTCCAAATCCACAAAGCACATGTAGACCGGATGGGCATACTCCCAAGCCCCCTTCAGGATCTTTGCAAGAGTGAAAAGCTGGTCCGTTGTTCCACGACCAGGGCGGAATCTGCATTGTTCCTCTTGATGTGTGATACCCCTGTAATTGGCCCTTTTTGAACAGGGGTACCACTGCCCCCGTTTGCCACTCCTCAGGCACTGTCCCAGACTTCCACGCAATGTTGAAAAGACGTGTCATCCATGACAGCCCCTCAACACCCAGAGCCTTTAGCATTTCTGGACGGATCTCATCAACCCCCGGGGCTTTGCCACTGTGGAGATGTTTGACTACCGCAGTGACTTCCTCCAGGGAGATTGATGTTTGCCGTCCTTCATCCTCCAGCTCTGTCTCTACCGTTGAGGGTGTAGTTGGGTTAAGAAGTTCCTCAAAGTGCTCTTTCCACCGCCCGATCACCTCCTCAGTTGAGGTCAGCAATGTCCCACCCTTACTGTACACAGCTTGGATGGACCCACGCTTCCCCCTCCTGAGGCGCCGGATTGTTTGCCAGAAATGCTTTGGTGCCGACTGAAAGTCCTTCTCCATGGCTTCTCCGAATACCTCCCAAGATTATCATGATCAAACATTAAACCTTTACTTACACATTATTATAAATATAAGCATCAAAAATAGCAATTCTGTGTTATTTAGGGATACATACTATCTCTAAATAACACATACACACTATAATAGGTCATGGCTATTCTCTGTGCTGTGGCCCCAAAGTGGTGGACTGAAATCCCCACTGATGTCAGGACTGCAGAGTCACTGCCAATCTTCCGCTGCAGGCTGAAAACTCACCTTTTCAGGAAACACTACCCGGATCCTTTCTCCTAGTGCATCCTCTTATCACTTTTTACTAGCGTACTAGCGTCTTACTAAGGAAATTGTTTGCTTGTTAGTTAGTTAGATATTGCTCTATTGTTTGCCAATGTATTGTACTTTTACCTGAACTAATTGTACTTTTACCTGAGCACTGGTTCAGTTCTTTGAGACTTGTTAGGAATGAAATGCAGTTTTGACTTCTGGTGATGAGTTTTTCTCTTGCCTACCTTTGTCGAACACACTATTGTAAGTCGCTTCAGACAAAAGGTTCAAGGACAATATTTATCCACAGGCAGTGCGCCTACTGAACTGCAAGGAGTGCTGCCACTATCATAACATTGTCATCCATATTACATTACACTATCATACTTTTGCTGGACTTTCTGGACTCATTACAGCTACTGCATTGTTCTGCACTGCACTGCACTGTATTCGTGATGCTGCTGCACTACTGGCAAATGCTTTTTGCACATTTTAACACATGTACATATCCATCAGTCACTTTATTGTTCTCCTCACGGTGGCTTTTACACACAACAATGCAATTCAACACATCTAAATTATATATATAACAACTCAACTAAACGAAACAAACATAATAAACTGATTTGAGTGGGATTTATATTAGATTAGATTAGATTCAAATTGATTGTGAGTGCACAGCACAAGTACAGTACAGCGAAAATAATTGGCATTTAACCAGAGTGCAGCTGTTGCAGTAACGTGCACGGTAATATATAATGTACAGTGGTTAAATAAGATGTAAAAACAGTCTACTAAGTCTATAAAAACTGATTTTAAATAACTTATAGAGTAGATATGAGATATGTGCAGAATTATAGGTATAAATATACAGTTAAGTATACAAGTATCAACAGGTAGTGAGCAGGGGTATGCAGTTATATAAACATATTGCAGTGGCCCTATGTACAGTAGTGCAAATTAGAAAATAAACATGCATACAAAGGTGCGGTGGGTTGTAAACATGTAACTAAGTATTGTGGTATTAATGCATACACAGTATTGTAGTTACAGGCTTAGAGTTTGACAGAGTTCAATTCTCGTATGGCTCTGGGGTAGAGATTCTATGCCACTATGCATATACATGCATTGTGGCATATTTATTCACATGCCGTTAATGTATGTCTTGCACATCAATGGAACACTATTATAGTGTCACACTGAAGCCACATAGTTGTGATACATGTGCCTGTGTAGCACTTGAAATTGAAAATGTAATAACCAATGAGCACTTTACTATATTATGTGTTGTAGTAAAGCGTAGTAGATGCCTTGTGTTCTTGACTGACACTCAAACATCTCTTTGAACACAGCTCGTTATCTGAATAAAGGTATTATCTGAAAACATGTCCACATGTGTCATCGCTAGAGGTCATCAGAGGTTCACAACACAACACGCCCTGCCGCAACACAACACGTGGACGACGTCACAAACCACATTTTCCCCAAACGCTTCCCTCTGACGTCACGAAGGGCTCCTCCAAGCCCCGCCCTCTCCAGAGGAGCGCTTCATCCACGGCGCTGCACGAGCTTCTGGCAGATGACAAAAAACACAACAGACAAGTAGTTTAATCGTTAGTTAAAAAATAAACCAAAAGTCACCATTCTGGTCCGTCTGTTATTTACGAATAATTGTGTGATTTCAACGTGTCACTCCTTGTCAGTTGTCGTTGAGTTCCCGACGGAAGTTGAACTCATTCCTCCCAAGTCAAGCAGCACAACTGAGTGGTAAGTGGCGCGGGTTAGCTTCTAGCATAGGGGGCTAACATTATATATATATATATATATATATATATATATATATAGAACATGCACTAACTCCGTTTGAGAACATTAAAACATGTCTAAACATATCAATGACACCTACAAATATACTTGCGATTATAGACCGTGCTGGTATACTTCAGTCACTATTGTAATAGTAATGTATGTATATAACGCCTGAACAGACCATTAAGCAGACTCAAGTGACATATATTTTTGCAATATTAATATTTATCATTTATTCATTTTCATTGTTTCATGTTTTAACACGAACAACGTTCAGCTCTGTGTCGACAAGAGTTGCTTTTAGCAGATGCTTTGAGTGTAGTCTCTTCACTTCTTGGGACTGACTGAATGATTACAATACAGCCATAAGCACCCACTGTTGTTTAAGTCAGATGTGATTGTGTGGATGTGTCACCATGTCGGTCACTTTTAACATTGAACAACATTTCTTTGTCTCAAACAACGCCACGTTGAGGTCCCCCCCCCCCATGACTGTGATTCTTTGATAAGATGGTCAGATGGCTTCTTGGTTCTAATGGTGGTGGCAGTTGCAATATGCACTTGACTGATGAAACGTTGGCCTTTCCACAGGTTTAGTCTAGTTATGATAACTTATGATCAGGTTTGTCTACATTCCACCTCTCACTCTGAAGTAACCAGAGAATGTTTTATGTATTTGCATTACATTTGCCTGTAGGTATATCACAGTTGTCAATGACTGGAGATTGTAAAGCGGTTGGCACGCGTAATGCTAAATGGGGAGTATTTTTTTTATTAATGGGGTCTATTCCCGTGGGTCTCTGGATAGCTCAGCGGTAACCACAGCATCTCCCCGAGGGACAGGAGACTGGGTTACCTTCCGCACTCAACAATAACAAGGCACCGGCTACCAATAACACACACATTCAAACAAATCAAGTGGTGACGTTGCACACCATCACATGATCCCTTCCCACACTCTCACTCCAGCACGGCGGCCTATACCTTCCTGAGCTGTACTGTGCTTCTCTCTATCCTGCAGATCCCGCCTACAGGCGTGGTGTTTGGCCACCGTTGTCGTTCAACAGCTGGCGCGCCTGTCTGAACAATCTGAACATGTTGGCCTGGAACTGAACAGACCACACCCTCTTCACATTTTCCTCAATGCCTGTGGGATTACTACCTCACAACGCTTCCACTTTTGCATCCATCGGATCTGCTTTGCAGATAATAGGGCATTGTGTCACCCCGATTCAGGGACCGGTAGAGCAAGACCAACACAAAAACCGTCGGCCAACGTTGTGCCAGATCTCGGGCCAGGAGAGGTCAATAGGTCGCTCCTGATTCACCCAGCCGGCCGGCGGGCGCCCGGGGCGGGTGTGCGGGTCGAGCCCCGGACATCGAGTGATGAGCTGGGCTGAGGAGGACTGGACGGTGGGGCTGTCTGGCCGGGTCCTACTCAAGGTGAAGGAGCTGCAGGTCCAGCACGACCGGCTGTCCAGAGAGAATAAACAGAGACAGCTGCAGCTGGACAACTCCCAGGATGCGCTCAACAAGCAGAAACTCAAGGTACCCCCAGACTCCAACCCTCTTTCAATCAAGGAGGCATGGTTGATCATCTGGTTCCTTTACCATTGAGCATGCATTCAAAGTGTTTCTTATTAAATGGTGTTTATGTATGTCTGTTGTACATAATATGTGCTGTACATAGTAGGCCTAGTCCACACAGGAAAATATGTTCCTGCTTTGTCACCTGAATGGTATCGCCATTAGGCCAATCAGAAGCCACAAAAGAAGTGGCACTGGTTCCAGTAGAATAACCAAAATGGCACACAGAGAACCGGGAATCACATGTGCGGACAATGATTATGAGAAAGAAGAGATAACGGCGCACACTCTGACGTTATGAGACTAACGCTCAGTTTGAAAAGAGTTTCTGAGCATCTTCACCCTGGTAGGAGTTCTGCAAAAGGTCAAAGTCCCCTGGATCCGGATCCGGATCTACGCCATAATCAACTGTTGGCTCATAAATGATGAAACATTGGTCCATAATTAATCTTACCACCAAGTTATTTCCAATTCCGTCCATTACTATTTACATAACGTTTTGAGTTATCTTGCTAACAGACAGACAATCCCCTGCCAGAAGGTTAGAAGGTGTCTATTAGGTTGGTTTTAGCGGTGGCCTTGTTCCAGTATAATTACAATGTATAGTAGTTATGTTAGAGGTAACTTTCCTCGTTGTCCCCCTCCTCTGTGGCATGATGAAGTAGTTTCTCTAACTGTCCTCCTTGTCCCCCTCCTCTCCGTAGCATGATGAGGTAGTTTCTCTAACTGTCCTCCTTGTCCCCCTCCTCTCCGTAGCATGATGAGGTAGTTTCTCTAACTGTCCTCCTTGTCCCCCTCCTCTCCGTAGCATGATGAGGTAGTGTCTCTAACTGTCCCCCTCCTCTCCGTAGCATGATGAGGTAGTGTCTCTAACTGTCCTCCCTGTCCCCCTCCTCTCCGTAGCATGATGAGGTAGTGTCTCTAACTGTCCTCCCTGTCCCCCTCCTCTCCGTAGCATGATGAGGTAGTGTCTCTAACTGTCCTCCCTGTCCCCCTCCTCTCTGTAGCATGATGAGGTAGTGTCTCTAACTGTCCTCCCTGTCCCCCTCCTCTCCGTAGCATGATGAGGTAGTGTCTCTAACTGTCCTCCCTGTCCCCCTCCTCTCCGTAGCATGATGAGGTAGTGTCTCTAACTGTCCTCCCTGTCCCCCTCCTCTCCGTAGCATGAGGAGGTAGTGTCTCTAACTGTCCTCCCTGTCCCCCTCCTCTCCGTAGCATGATGAGGTTCGCCGGGAGCTGCAGACTTTGCAGCGAGAGCTGAAGGGCGTGCAGGATGAGGCCCAGGTCAAGGCTGGCGCCGCTGAGCGCCTGTCCCTGGAGCTGCAGACCAAGCAGGGCCATGTGTGCACCATGGAAGGCCAGCTGGACGCTGCACGCACCCTCACCCAAAACCTGAAGCTGGAGGTCAAAAGGTCGTGCCTTTTGGTTGTTTGTCTTGATGAAGTGATTTTTGTACGTGGTGCTGCAGTTTGATACACTGCAGTGTGGCATTTGTATTATATGTAATGGATAGATGGTGTTCTGGACCGTGGTTGTGTGTTATCTTCAGAAATGTCAATGTCATTTGGAATTCCTATTCATACTAGCCTACATTTGATAAGATGTGAGTATAGATTACACTTTGTTACCACAACGTATTGAGGCTTTTTAATTTTCACGCTAACACTATTGTATTCAGTCAAGGACATACAGCTTATATTCTGTAACACACTGGGTTAGTCAGAAGCATAGCAGTTCTATAGCAGGGCTGTAAAAGTGTTGCCTTTTCCTATTTTATAAGAAATAGGAAATTTGTAAAATTACAGTCAAGTGATGTAATGTTCTTTACAGACTGCTAGCTGTTCTATTATTGGCCTTTACCCACTTAGTCATTATATTCAAAGTACTGATGATTATGTATCAAAAATGTCATTGTGTAGATATTCTTTCAAAGATATTGTAATATTTGACATATGCCCTATACTTGAGTACATACACATGCATTTGCGCATCAATCAGGCTCTGTTTACTAGTTGGTTGATTAGTTGGTTGAATCAATTACACAAAAAGTTGCTTTCTAAATAATATATATATCTATATATAGTCTATATATTTCCATTGTTCATAAGATGATTTGAGGAGAATGGAGTAAAAAATGTTTTAATGTCGGGAGGATCTCAGTCCCTATAATGGTTTCCCTCAGTCACTCCATGACATCCTCCATAAATGAACACATGTATTATTGATTGAACTCCGTAGAAAAGCGCTAAGTGCATTTTGCTAGTGTAAACACTGTCCCATTAAAGTGATGGTGGATATAATCCTGGGCGGGGCCGGTATCCGGCACGCCTCCCAAGACTTAATCCAGGATCATGGCCTTCTGGCTCTCCTTGTTTTCCTCTTTTATGTTTGAGACAATGCATGGCATGGCTTTGTTTAGTTGTAAACAAGTCAAGCCGGACCGTAGGTCCCCACCACCACACCTTTTTTGACGTTTTTGATGATGCCCTCCAATGAACCCTCTCTCTCTGTCTCTGTCTCTGTTTCTGTTCGGCAGGCTGGAGGTGGAGCTAGAGAAGCTGCAGACCATCAGCACGGAGGCCAGCCTCTTCTCCACCCCCTGCTGGAACACGACCTCACCCCGGGAGATCAATGGTATGCAACAACAGAGCTCCAACAAAACATGCTGCAGCCCTCTAGACGGTTCTCACATCTGTCATTTACTTGCCTGTGATCCATTGACACGCATTGACCTGCATGCGTACTGAAGTAAACATCACTGAGTCAAATACAAAGTCAATCAAACATCATTGTAGCCAACCAAGGGTTGGTGAGGAACAGGGTTTGTACTGTACTACTTGGCTACATACCGCCCCTCCAATTTAGCCATTTTAACGGCTGCCCTCTCCTAATGAATGATCTTCAGGGGGCTTAAGACGAATATTTACTGAACGGGTATGTCTCGAGACAAGAAATGTCTCGGCACACTCAGTGCAGTGGGCTCTCCCCCCTGCCTCCCTCCCCTCTGCCTCCCTCCCTCCCCTCTGCCCTCCTGCCTCCCTCCCTCCCCTCTGCCTCCCTCCCCTCTGCCTCCCTGCCTCCCCTCTGCCCCACTCTGCCTCCCTGCCTCCCTCCCTCCCCCCTCTGCCTCCCTCCCCCCCCCCCCCTGCCTCCCTGCCCTCTGCCTTCCTCCCTCCCCCCCCCCCCCCCCCTCGGTTCTGTGCTGTGTAAGGACGATAGTCTCTTCTTTCATTAATTCCCATGGCTCTCCCTCATCTCTCTCACAACACAAGGGACCTTTGCATCGCTTCGTAACACTTTGGTGTGGAACATTTGATTTAAATTGTAAGGTGAACCCTCTGTTTCAGCTCGAATTCAAACGCTATGAGATTTAGAAAAATGTGCCCTTGGTTACGACCCTGACAATTTTGTAATACTTTTTTGTATATGAAATGGGCCACACACAGTAGGGCGTTGTACTTGAAGTGTCTGAGAAGCGGAACCCTCTCTCGAACACGGACCATCAACATCAACCGCCACCCACACACACACACACACACACCTCACCACCGGTGTCCCTTTGTCCTGACGTCGAAGCACCATGAAAAGAAAGGAGTAGAACGTTGACTGACGTATATATAGATTTTTTTACATTTTTACGCCAGTTATCTCTAAATGACGGTCGAATTTCAGTCAAATAAAATATATACCATTACAAAATGGAATATATTGCTATGTTTAAGATCTTAAAATTCGACCAAAAATATATAAAATAAAAAAAGAAAGATTTTGAGTTCACTGTCCCTTTAAAAGCCACAGGGCCTCCATCTACAGTGGAGTTTGTACACATGAATTCCCTTGTCACTATCTCTCTCTCTGTCTTTTTGTGTCCCGTCGTCCTTTCTCTTCATTCATTCCATTGTTTTGTCCCCGGGGACTGCGTAGCGCTGGGTGCTTCCGGCCTGGTCGCTGGCCGTACAGTAGACAGTTCACTGCAGCCTCTACGTGTGTGGGTGTTCTTTAAAAGCTTCATCCTGTTTATCTGCTAATTCTTCATGTGGTGTTTTTGTGGATCAGCGGAGAAGCAGGAGGACAAGTCGGGCCAGAAAGAGGACGGGGACAGCCGGGGACAGCATGTCAGAGTAAGTATGCCAACCCTTTCTAGAACAACTCTTCAAGTCAAGTCAAGTCAAGTTTATTGTCACTTCACAGTTTACAGTTTAGTATAAAGCAGTGATGTGAAATTCTTGTGTGCAATACCCGACGACAGACAGCAGTTATAAAATAAGATAAAATAAAAATAGATAAAAAATTGAATAAAAAATAGAATAAAGAATATAAAATAAAAATAAAAAATGCAATTTATAAAATGCAAAAATCAGCACAGAAAAGAGCAATATATATATATAAATCAATGTAATAAAATATACATTGTTATATGTTATACGCCCTTGTTCAGCAGCCTGATGGCCTGACTGTGGAAGCTATCTCTAAGCCTATTTGTACGACACTTGATACTGCGGTATCGCCTGCCTGACGGTAACAGTGAGAGAGTGAGTGAACTCTTACCTTCCCCATAAATACTTGGGAACCAGAACACTCGTGTTCCAACATTTGAAGGACATCATCTAACTTTTTCACTGGACCACAAAAGTCAAGCGCAATAAACATTTGGTTAAAATAGTTTGCCCCTAACCCCAAGCAATTGACTTGTCATTCAATTTTGTTCATTGTAGAGGTTTTAAATGCAATTCAGAGTGGCATAAAAAAAAGTCTTCCAAAAGCCAAACTTGCCTTAAGCTGTATGAACTCTGTATTATAGCCTATGCCGTTCACGTTAAAACCAATAAGAAAAGCCTTGTAGGCCTTGATTCGTTTTTAAATGCTCTAAATTGTGTTATGTTATTTAGAATCCAGGTTATTTTTATCCATCTCTTCCTTTCAGCAGCAGCTGCAGTTCTCTGACACGCCCACCGGCTCGTTGCCACGGCCGGGCAGCCGGGGGACGCCACAGCAACGCCACCCCTCTGACCATTCGGAAATCTTCTCCACTCCCACGGCGGCATTTCCGTGGGAGCGTGACGATTCAAAGCCGGCCGCCCGAGGTGGCCCCCCGGCCGCCCAGGCTCCCTCGGCTGCCCCCCCGGGCCACAGCCAGTCGGAGCAGAGGGACCGCGGGAGGACGGAAAACCTCCGCGACGACACAGCTGGTGAGTGTTGAATGGAGGCTGTGGAGTGTGGAGATGTGGGGCCTCGTTTTCATTGGTGCAAACCAGAGTGTTTGTTATCTTGTACCCTTGTGGTCGAGGTAGTTTATGCTTTAAGAGGGGTTTTTTTTGTTCCAAAAATTATCCAAATGTGGATATTATTAAATGCAGCACGACTGCACAGTGTAAGCAGCCAACCTTCCCTTCGTCTACCGTCATGTCCTGCCTGTCCTTTCTACCACACACTGTACTCCACTGCTCAAACATGGATCCATCTTATGCATCCAGGGATGCTCCCATCAGGGCTTTTGGGGCCGATCATCGGAATCGGCCGATACCGATTGCCGATCACATAGTGGGTGGGGGCTATGGGGATCTTCCATTTAAAGTTCCATATGTTTTGTGGGGTTATATATTTAATTACTATATAGAGCAATACAAGTTATCTATTGAAATGCACAGCAGAAAAAAATAAAATCTCAGGAATCAAATCCCTTAATTACGTAGGAAGAAATCTTGAGAAGGAACGGGTGCCATAAGTGACTTATGAGTAATGTACATAGTATAAAAATAGTGAAAAGTAGAAATAGAAACGAAAAGTACAAAAAATTATAATATATACAAATATTCAAATGGGAATCTAATTAGTGTGTGGTGCTGGCCGGTTCAAACCCAGTACATCTCATTTGTTCCGTGGCAACTATTAAAAATGTTAATGTGAAGCGGCGCTACGAGATGAAGCACACATCTTTTGAGCAATCATACCCACCCAAAATAAAATGAATGATCTAGTTTGCTGCACACCGAGAAAAGTGTATTTTGCGTCATCTGATCGGCTCTTCTGGTCGTGGCTGATCTATCAACCCCTATATGCATCTGTTCCCCCCACTGGGTTTTGGTCCCAGTGTCTGAGCACTGACAGGAAGGGGCAGCAGTCAGCTCATTTGATTGTTGGTTTGTGGAGCCCCGTGTCAGGACTTCACTAAATGACCGACCGCCTCTACAAAGAAATTACCTTTTCACAATTCGCCGTTTGCCAGAGCGCCATTGTTTTTCGGAGACATGGACAGTCGATTTGTTCCCGCGGAAACATTGTGTAGGAAATCTAATCATGCACAGCTTGTTTGACACTTTACCATTGGGGAGATTTCGCCCATCAAAGTTTTTAGTAGTCTTCTTGCGAAGCATTAGTTCTCTTGCGTATGTATGGATTCAAATCCTCCTGATGTAGTGAAATGGAGATTTAGATAATACATATTATTTTCTCTTACCCATGGTACATTGAATTGACTTAAGCCTATTAAAATGTGTTGTAGGCCAGATCTTTTAGCCTACCTATGTATATGATCCAAGGTATCACCTGAGTGTCATTTGTTAATGATGGTTAAAATTATAGTCATCCATCAGGTATGGGTGAGTGAAATGTGAGAATATCCGTTTCTAGTTCACTGTGCTGAATGAGTTTAGCTTTTCGACGGCTCTCGCCCCGTTTCTGACCAAACTCCAGCCCAGGTGTGGTTGCAGGCAGAGAAACTTAAGGAGGGAGGGAGGTTTTTTTTTAGTATTTATTTTCAGTCGACTGAACAATGGTTAGACTATTCTCAGAGGCACTTTCCCTCCACTATACGCTGATAAGGGTCTAAAGTGTGTGTGTGTGTGTGTGTGTGTGTGTGTGTGTGTGTGTGTGTGTGTGTGTGTGTGTGTGTGTGTGTGTGTGTGTGTGTGTGTGTGTGTGTGTGTGTGTGTGTGTGTGTGTGTGTGTGTGTGTGTGTGTGTGTGTGTGTGTGTGTGTGTGTGTGTGTGTGTGGTCGGTCGGTCGGTCGGTCGGTCGGTCGGTCGGTCGGTCGGTCATAGAACACAAACCGACTAGGCTGATCAATGACATTCTAGGGCGGCAGTATAGCTCAGGAGGTAGAGCGGGCGCCTCACAACCGAAACGTCGCTGGTTCCATCCCCCGGCTCCTCCCCCCGGTGTCCTTGAGCAAGACACCCTAGCGGCTCCTGACGTGCTGGCGGTCTCCTTGATGGCTGACTCCGCCGTCGGTGTATGAATGGGTGAATGTGAGGCATGACTTGTAAAGCGCTATATGAAAGCATCCATCCAAGCATCCATCCATCCATCATTACCATTACATTCTGCCACATGGAGATAATGATATCGTTTTTGGCCATTGGTAATTTGTCCTCAACTGATTTCGCGGTAGTTGCCGGTAGATCAGTATAATCTGATCGGTGGTGTGATGGAGGGGGACAGGAGAGAACACACTGTAGTGTGTAGGTGATGGTGGTCATTCCCAACGCGGCCGTCTGTATGGATTGACCCCGTTGTGAGAGAGTGGTGTTGTTGCATTGCTGGTGTGTTGTGTAACCCATGAACTGGACTTCACCCCACACACGGTGCTTATTACCATGTTAGTCAGCAAAGACACATCACAATCCATCTTTTTTCCTCTCTGTTTATTTATTTTTTACCACGTTTGGACAATGTTTTTGTTCCCATTATTTTTGCATTACACTCAGACAAGTTTTCTTACCGTTTTAGGAGCCCAATATGATGATATCTGTATTTATCGGTAGCTTTTGGCAGTGCTGCCAGCATTTCTGCTTCACGCACATAGCATTTTCTTTTAGCTGTGCACCAACAAAAGTCTCATGTATTTTGAGACATCTGATTGGCTCTTCTGATCAGATGTTTTTGAGAGCTCCGATCGATCAGTTTAGAGTGAATATCAGCGGATAATGATCGGCGGCCGATCGATCGGAGCATCCCTACTCAACACCATGTAAAACAGATAAAGAAAGACTCAAAACCATGTCAGGAAAACAGCCAGGTAAACAAACACTTAACACCATGGCAACCAAGTAAACAAACACTTAAAACCATGCCAAACAGGTTAACAAAGATGGCTGCCACTAAAACTAAGTATTGTAGATACTGTAGCTTTTTTCTTAGGTAAACTATTTATATTTTATACACCTAGGACTGCAAATGAGGAGCACAATGTACAGAACATTTCTAGGTTCTCGGTTGGACAAGCCAACGTGGATATTTGTTCATGTATACATTATACATTACACATCATACACATCTCTTTTCAGCAAGTACTGTTTCAACTAGTGTGGTTAAACACTAAAGTTTATTCATCCAATCGAGGCAGTTTTTTTTTTCAGAGTGTACGTTTTATATGATCTTTAACAAAGTAATCTAATCCTTTTTGTCACTGTTACAAAAATAAGACCGTCATTTAGACAAGACCGGTGTAAAATCATTATGTTTCTGTCAGTCTCCACCAAGTGCGTGCGTGCGTGCGTGCGTGCGTGCGTGCGTGCGTGCGTGCGTGCGCGCGCGCGTGCGTGCGTGCCCCGTATCCGAGAGAGGGTTAACCTTCCAGCTGAAACGGATGTGGATTCACTTACACTTTAACCTCATGTGTGTTCCCAGCATGTATGTCTGAGCTGCGGGGCCGCGTTAGCGCCCTGGAGGCGGAGCTCCGTGCTGAGGCAGACCGGCTGAAGGCCAGCCAGGAGAAGCTGGGGCGCAGCCAGAAGGAGCTGGTGGCCACAGAGACCAACCTGCAGAAGAGTCGTGACCAGATCAGTGTGGCCCAGACACTCACCACACAGGAGAGTGACCGGGTAACACAAACAAACACGCCTATACTAGCGCCGGCTTATTCACTAGTCCCATCTACTTCAAGATAGGCAGAGGAACTTAAGTAAGTAAGTGGGTGTTGTGCATGTGCGTGCGTGCCAGGCATCAGGGGCGGAGCAGAAGGTGAAGAAGCTGCAGGAGGAGCTGAAGTGTCAGCGTCAGAACGCGGAGAGCAGCCGTCTGCAGCACCAGCAACGCACCAAGGAGCTGGAGAAACAGCACCAAATGGTGAGAGAGAGAAGGGTTGAATGCAGAACATCCCTAAGAACCCTATGCCCAAACACCTGAGGGTGTTGGTGGTTGATGGATAAAGTGATCGCCAACTCTCATACAATTGGCTCATTGGAGGTGCCAGTCAGAGACGCCTAGGCCAATATACTTAAAATGTCAGAGAAAAAGAATCGTACTGACTTTGTGCAGTTGATGAATCAGAATTTTTACAGCCTACATGTTTATAAAAATGGTTGGTTTCTTACACTGTGTAAGAAAAACCTAAAAATGTCACCGGTGTTGCACTTTAACATGGCCTGCCTTAACTTGAACTGTCTTCCACGTGCCAACATATTTGCCATGACCTGAACGACGTTCTTTTGAACTAAACTGTTGTTTTGAGGCTATACCCCATGTCGTCATTTTCAGTTTGAACACCAGTTACACAGGAACTACGAGCATAATAACATAAATCACATGAAAGAAAGCTTTGCTTGTGGTGCAGTTTCCAAAAGCAAGAACAGCCGTTGAAGAAGGCAAAGGCAAAACTGTTCCTTTAGGATGACTGGAGTACTGTAAAACGAGGAGTACGAGGAGTAAAAAAAGGAGTACTGTAAAACAGTTGAACAGGTGAAATGTATAACATATCCCAGACCATATAATACGACCCCCTAACCCCTCTAAAGGGCAAGGGGAAAAACAACCTTAACTAACAGGGAAGAGACCTTGAGAAGAATCACAGAGTGGGAGATCCAGGGATGGTTAGTTGTGCAAAAGGGTGCCATCATGGGCAGACATAATAGCATATCAAGCTAAACAGTAAAATGACTACTACTGTGTGTGTGTGTGCGTGCGCGCACAGGACGTATCGGAGCTCCAGAAGGAGAGACAGAGCCTGGAGCGGCAGCACCAGCAGGAGGTGACCAAACTGAACCAGGAGCTGCAGCAGGCCAGAGTTCTGCACAACACCCTGCAGGCCCAGGCCGAGAAGGTACATGCACTGACCCACCGTAAATCTGCCCCATAGGCAAATGTATATTTACATGCTGCCGGAGCCCATTTGCACACTCTAACACACGCATCATATAAACTGTCCTGCGGGTAATTACGCACAGACATAGAAGTCGTCAATACAAAATCGGCTGTCCTAGATAAAGCCGTATTTGGCGGTATTCCAATACAGGAAACGGCCGTTATTGATAAAAGTATTGCCGTCGTTGCTTCGGATGCCACGTGTGTTTTCCCAGCGACTTCCTCTCTGCCTGTGCTCTCTCCCCTTTCTCTCTGTTGATGGTCACCAAACTGACACCGCCACTTGTTTTCTCCCACCACCTCCACCCTTTTTCCAAAACACTGTGTGTCTCTCATGTTTCTTCCTGGTCTTTCTCCCCTCCCACTATGCTCTGGCTTTATGTTCCCAGTGGAGGCGCTCGGCCGCTCCAAGGTAAAGCTACTCAGCACTAGTGTTGTGGGAGTCAACTAACTGTTAGGTGTGTGTGTGTGTGTGTGTGTGTGTGTGTGTGTGTGTTGGTGGTGTGTGGTGTGTGTGTGTGTGTGTGTGTGTGTGTGTGTGTGTGTGTGTGTGTGTGTGTGTGTGTGTGTGGTGTGTGTGTGTGTGTGTGTGTGTGTGTGTGTGTGTGTGTGTGTGAGAAGCAGGCTTTTTTTTTTTTACCATTGTTTTGGTAGGTTCAGTTGAAGCCTGTGTCGCCTGCATGGGGGAATGCTGCAGAGGCATTACTCGGCTTTCTGTGTGCGCACACACTTGCCTGTGTCACATGTCTGTGTGTGTGTGTGTGTGTCTATGACACACACACACAGCGTTGGAAAGGGGACGGTGGCAGTCCTCTTTCCAATGTTTTCATTCCAACAAACAGACGGGGACAGAAGGGGAAAATAAACGTGATTCTGAAGGGTGTCTGGTGACCTTACCTCCCTAGAGCTCATCTCAAGTGTGTTTTGGTGGCACTGATAACTTAACTAATGATATACACAAAACACACAGTGCCCAGCAGTACAATAGCAGCCTTTATGTTTAGATAAAAGCCTGAATGTCTTTGGGATTCTTGATCAACATTAAGCACAGGAGTTGGCGTCTCTCCCCTCTCCCAAAGTAGAGAACTTGGCATTAGACCTCAGCATTAGACCTCATCATTAGACCTCAGCATTAGACCTCATCATTAGACCTCAGCATTAGACCTCAGCATTAGACCTCAGCATTAGACCTCAGCATTAGACCTCAGCATTAGACCTCATCATTAGACCTCATCATTAGACCTCATCATTAGACCTCAGCATTAGACCTCAGCATTAGACCTCAGCATTAGACCTCATCATTACACCTCAGCATTACACCTCAGCATTACACCTCTTCATTAGACCTCATCATTAGACTTTAGCATTAGACCTTAACATTGGCTATGAGTAGGGTTGGGTATTGTTTGAAATATTAAAATCATTCAAAACGATGCTTTCAAAACGTTACCAACATTGCCAAGGCCATGGTTAATTCTTATTCTTGAATTTAAAACACTAATATAACAAATAACAAGTCTGTGTTATCTTACATAACTACCGATGGACAACCGGATCTAAAACCTTACAATAACCATAACATCACAGCGGGATGTGTCCTACACACCTCTATAAAGTGTATTTGTATACACTTCAAACAATGCACTCAATTGTTATTGAGTTCATGGCTGTTTTGTGCCCTAGCTTCATTCCACTGTCTCCTAACCTCGTTCCCAGTGCGGACGTCTGTTGTCCATCTCTTTTAAATCCAAAACCAAATACCATGACTAAATACCCAAATGGGGTATAGAATGTGTGTTGTGGTTCAGTCCGCTAGCTACCATCATTGGTTTAGTGGGGCCCAACCCTAGCTGTCTGTGGCACCTTGCTTCCTTTCTAATCCATTTGGCACCTTTTTGAATGTGTTGTTTCTGATTTAAAAATAATTGTTTTGACTTGATGTTTGTCCATTCATGGTCTTTTTCCTGTGTTTTATGGAGTCTCATTGTCTCTCTTTGTCTCCCTGCCAGTTGACTCTCCAGAAGCAGGCGTTGGAAAGAGAAGTGGAGACGCTCAAAGCCAAGCTTAAATGGACCGAGGGACAGCTACAGGAGAGCCAGAAGAAGGAAGCTCAGACACAGGCCAAACTGACGGTAACACACACACACACACACACACACACACACACACACACACACCACACACACACACACACACACACACACACACACACACACACACACACACACACCACACACACACACACACACACACACACACACACACACACACACACACACCAGGTTTCTACATATATGGCTTCATCCATTATTTATTGCCTTCAGCAGCAAGCACATAAGGAAGTGGATGCATTTTTAAACAGCATCCGACTTGACCATATGTCAGGGGTCGGGTATGGCTCAGTGTTAATGGCCAGGATAACGAGCTATAGACAGTTCAGGCACCACGTCAGGGGAACAACTATGCAACTGCTGTTCAATTTGTGGCTTTGACGATGACGTTTATCTGCCTGGACTCCCTGTGTACATGTTGCTAGAGAGGAAACCGGAGTTGATCATGACAATAGTCTTAGTGAGGTAGTACTGTAGTGCTCAAAAAGACAAAAAATGTTTAGATTGGTATTTTATTTAGTAGATATTTTTATTCTTAGGCTTTATTCTTTCTTTCTTTCTCTATAACTACTTTGGGACATATCTCCTCCTAGAGACTTCATTCAACCTCCAAATTGTTCACAAGTGGAATGCTATCATTCAGACACTCTTAACTAGTCCTAACTAAACTCTTAGTGGCTCCACTCTTAACTAGTCCTAACTAAACTCTTAGTGGCTCCACTCTTAACTAGTCCTAACTAAACTCTTAGTGGCTCCACTCTTAACTAGTCCTAACTAAACTCTTAGTGGCTCCACTCTTAACTAGTCCTAACTAAACTCTTAGTGGCTCCACTCTTAACTAGTCCAAACTAAACTCTTGGTGGCTCCACTCTTAACTAGTCCTAACTAAACTCTTAGTGGCTCCACTCTTAACTAGTCCTAACTAAACTCTTAGTGGCTCCACTCTTAACTAGTCCTAACTAAACTCTTAGTGGCTCCACTCTTAACTAGTCCTAACTAAACTCTTAGTGGCTCCACTCTTAACTAGTCCTAACTAAACTCTTAGTGGCTCCACTCTTAACTAGTCCAAACTAAACTCTTGGTGGCTCCACTCTTAACTAGTCCTAACTAAACTCTTAGTGGCTCCACTCTTAACTAGTCCCAACTAAACTCTTGGTGGCTCCACTCTTAACTAGTCCTAACTAAACTGGTACTTGTAGTAGTGCTCTATGTTTAAATTATGTCACGTCTCTTAAAGACACAACGCATTTCCTAAATTAAATTATACTAAAATGTCTACTTATCATACTAATAGGTCTCATACTACTTCACATTCTGCTACTGGTACTTATCATACTTTTACTACTTGTCATGCTTATACTATGTCTACTACTTATCATACTAATACTTCATCACACTACTAGGCCTAGGTTCAAACAGTCACTTTAGTTTAACTATTTGTTTGACTGTTAAATGTTCACATGATTAAACTGTTTTGCATACGATTACTCTAACTCTATTCAGACTTTTAGAACTTTGGACTTTTGAACTCCTGTTCAAATATTTGCACTCGAGTTCAGCTATTCAACATGTGTATAAGTCTCAAACTAAGCAGCTTTATTTTCACTACAGCACTCACTGCACTTTCGAGTATAGATTGGAATAGTCGTGAGATTACATTGGAATAGTCGTGAGATTAGATTGGAATAGTCGTGAGATTAGATTGGAATAGTCGTGAGATTAGATTGGAATAGTCGTGAGATTAGATTGGAATAGTCGTGAGATTACATTGGAATAGTCGTGAGATTACATTGGAATAGTCGTGAGATTAGATTGGAATAGTCGTGAGATTAGATTGGAATAGTCGTGAGATTACATTGGAATAGTCGTGAGATTAGATTGGAATAGTCGTGAGATTAGATTGGAGAACATTTTTCATGACCCCCAGAAAGCAATAGGAAAAAAATCCTATTTCTAAAATCGAGCGATCTTCACATTGTTTACAGCTCTGTTTGATGGGTATGAAGTCTCCGTTGAATAACCAGTTGGTTCACCGTGTGTTCAACATGTGTATCTCCCGGTGTGTTTTGTTTGTGGTACTCATTGACGGTCGGTCGGGGCCCCCACTGTGTGCATTAGGAGGCGCTGCGCGAGGCACAGGGCGTGGCGGCCAGCCTGGAACAGAGCACCAGGAGAGGAAAGTCCCTGGAGGAGGAGGGGAAGAGAGTGACGCAGGAGAGAGACGACGCCCTGCACCTCATCAAGGAGCTGAAGGGTGAGGAGAGAGAGCTGTGGGCACCAGGCTCCAAAGAACTGCTGCTCAACGATGTGGTCGGGTGCTGGGAACAACTTAAAATGCAGATGCATGATTACATCTGCCCTTCTGACAAAACCTCACATATCCCTATCCTTACTCATAGCTGCCCCCTGCTGACCAAATCCAACAACATTTTAAATACTGTTGCATTGACTTTTGTTTTATTGTTTATTGAAGTTTCATTTCACTGCTCATCCTGCATGTGTATGTGACAAATACAGTTCCTGAATCTCTAAATATGTTTATTCATTCACAAGGTTCACAGTCGGTGTATATCAACATGTTATTATTAATACAGTTACACTGTGATATGGATGTATATGTTACGTATTCACCTTTCACGTTTCACTCCCCAGAGCAAAACGCAGCCCTGGCTGTCCCCGTAGCCCCCCTCCAGCCCTGCTCCCCGGGTCAGAGCTTCTCCCCTGCAGAGCCCCGGCCCTCAGGCCCCAGCAAGAAGCCCCCCGGAGAGCGGCGATGCGAGCAGGGAAAGGAGCAGGGCAGGGTGCGCCAGACAGCCCCCAAGTACCCCACCGACAGAGAACCGGGCGAAGGCATCGATGCGGAGCATATCAGAGCCATGGATCCGAAGGACGTCGAGAGACCACAGAGGAGTGGGAAAGCAGAGGACGACAGTGCGACTGTTTCTGGCAGCTCTGGGACGATCCACGCCACAAACCAACCGGATGCCTCGCTCTCCTCGCGGTCCGAGGCTCTTGTTCTTCCCAGGGAGCAGGAGGCAGACGTGGTGTCCCTCCGCAAGGAGAACAAGGCGCTGAAATCGGAGCTGCAGGATGCGCGTGAGGAGGTCCAGCGCCGCCTGGAGGACCTGGAGGCCCAGCGGCGAGCCGAGGCGGAGGCCAGGACCCGGCTGAAGCAGCTTAGCAAGAAGCGCGCAGGGCGGGAGGCGGAGGTGGAGGAGCAAGAGCGGGGGAGGAAGGCAGAGCTGGAGAAGGAACGCTCGGAGACGGAGAGTCTGAGGAAGGCTCTGGCTTCCCTGCAAGCACAGGTTAGCAGGAAGGAGGAGGAGGAGGAGGAGGAGGCAGAGGAGGTGGAACAGGGACAGCAGGGCCGAGAGGACAGAGAGCAAGAGTTGATGGAGCTGAACATCCATATGAAAGCCCAGCTATCTGAGGCCCGGGCCCAGCTGGCCCTGGAGCGAGAGGAGTGGCAGAGGGAGGAAGAGGAGAGGACAAAGGGTGACGTTGCTCCCGAGGCCATGGAGGAGAAGGAGAAGGTGGAGCTGAGTGTCAGGCTTGCTGAGCTGGAGGCGGAGCTGGAGGAACTGAAGAGATGTGGAAGAAAGGACATTGCATGCCCCGAGGCCAACAGCCCGCTGACGTACCTGACGCTCCACGGCGACAACGACGACAAGCTCAACGCTAACATCGCCGCCCTCTGCCCGGGCCTCCACGACAACAAGCCCCTCCTCCCCTCGCCGGATCGCAACCGCCTCCTCTGCCACACCACAAATCAGCTCAACGCAGCCGTCTCCCAGACGACCACGGGGCGGATCCTGAAGGAAGACCAGTGGGCCGAACTCCTCATGGGGTGGAGGGAGATGGGAGGGACCGGCCCTGACCTGGAGGAGTCCACGCCAGAGCACCTCGGTGGATCCCCTGGCACCCCCTCTGACCTGGCCAGCGAAGTGGAGTGCCTGCGGGAGGAGAACAGGCGGAAGGCCCGGCGTGCCGAGCAGTGCCAGGCTAAACTAAAGGCCCTGCAGACCCAGGTGGATAAAAAGAGCTTGCGGGCCTTTCTTTCTTGATTGATCAGTGACTATTTTTTAGCCCAAGCTGTATAAGTTATGGATCACATGAGGACAGATTCAATGTTTTTGCTGCGGCTCTAATCACCTTACGGAGGATTAGTTAAGGATTAGTTTATTATACAATATTTATGATATGCTATAAAACGTACCACATTGATTGAGTTTATAATGAAGAAAAAATTGTCTGGTACTATATTATTCTATTGGTACTTTATGCAGTGCGAGTAATAAAGTAAAACATTAAAAAAAGAATATAATCACAAATTACTATATGTTGCTGAATCAATGTCAACTTATTTAGTATACTGTATATATTTTCTCTCTTTCACTTTCTCCGTCCACCCCGTCACCCTTCTGCCCGTCCGTTCCTCCCCGCTCCAGGTGACCCGTCAGACCCAGCAGCTGACCATGGCCTTTGACCTGCAGACCCAGCACATCACAGGCCTGCTGGCTGAGCTGCAGGAGAAGGAGAGCGCCCTCCTCAGCCAGGGAGGGGAGCTGCAGGGCTGCAGGCAGGAGCTGGCCCAGCTCACGGCCAAGACGGCTCCGAGGGAGGAAGAGATGGCCCCCTTGGTCATGACAGATCCAGGTGCAGAAGGGAGCCCTGAGCCTCAAACCGCAGCCTCTCCTTCAGATCCATCCCACGGAGACACGGGCAGTCACGCAGCCAGTGAAGGCCCAGACCGTGTGTGTGACCGAACGCTCGACAGTGAAGCTAAAGCACCCTCGCTAGGAGAGGAGCGGGACGGCTCGGGGGCGGGGCCACTTGATGGCGGCGGCAGTGGCGGCAGCAGCAGCAGCGAGGGATTGCAGGAAGTGATGGTCGGCAGGGATGAAGGACTGAAAGCAGAAGATACCGGAAAGGACGAGAAGGAACCAAACTCACTGGCTGAAGTCAGCCTCTTGGAGAAGCAGGTTGGCCTACAGTTATTTTGGAGACCTTTATGTTGTCGTGCATGGAATAGCATATGTAGGATTCTGGGATGCACTACCGGTATTCCTTAAAATAACTACTGGGGATATAATCAAAACATTTTGTATTGTTATTGCTACTATTATTGTTTAGTTTTTATTCCTTGTTTCTTGTCTTTCCCCTCCCTGTCAGGTGGTGGCGCTGCAGGCCGAGCTCAGGGCTGTGTCTGAGGAGAAGGAGAAGCAAAGCGAGGAGCTGGTTCTGTGGAGAATGGCCTCCCTGCCCGTTCCAGCTTCGGGGCTTCAGGAAAACAGCCTGGGCCTCAAGGATCAAACTCTAAACGACTCCCTCAGACTGCCAGAGACCTCTCAGGCTCCTAGAGGGGCTGTGGAGGGCCAGGCCTCTACGCTGGGCACGGAGGAGCCGCCAGAAGTCGCCAAGGACGTGCTCCTGGATAAACGCACGCTGACAGTGATCAGAGAGGACCAGCTGTTCCTGTCCTGCTTCTCTAGAAGAGTACAAGGCTGCTTGCTCACCTGCAGGTAACGCACTCTCTCTCTCTCTCTCTCTCTCTCTCTCTCCCGCTCTCAGCCTCAGTCTCTCTCTCTTGGATGAGATGTTGTCTAGGATAAGATAATCATAATGCTCGTCTCACATGAAACGACTTGCTGGGTTATCAGAGCAACAATACAGATGTGTTTCCCTTTTTACTTCTTTAAATAAAAGTAAAGTTCCAGTTCCAGAAACACACACACACACACAACATGAACTGCCTGTATGGTGTGTTGCTGGCTCCTTGCAGCAGTGTGAACTGTACATTGACAAACGGACACTGCTCTCGGTGGTTGTGGTTGTGGAACGTGTCACATGGTAACATAACCGGAGTGCTGTGTTCCCTTTCCCTCCAAGACTGCAGCAGGGGGACCTGACGGAGCCAAAGAGTGCGTCGCCCGCCGAGAAGACCTCCTTGTCTCAGGAAATCGATGACTTCATTGACGATGAGGTGCTCTTCCCTCTCTTTCTGACTCTTGAAACCAGTTCTTAAACCGGTGTGGTGTGGATATATGGTCGTCTTGACGAGCTGTTCTGTTGACAAGTGGTCACTCATTCACTCAAATATTTTTGATTCGGCACTCCGCTACTTCACTGTATCTGATCCGACCGACCATGTCCTCACACTGTGGACGCCGTGTGTTCTGCGTGTTCTCCTCCTAGGGTTCCGACAAAGAAAACGTGGACACTGGCCGCTCTCCGGCCGCTACAACCAAACCTCCGCCCGGAGCCTTCCAGCAAAACGCCCCCAAAGACGCACCGCGAGCAGCGCCGCAGACCAAAGCCGCCCAGCGAGACGTGTGCGGACGTCTGCCCGGGAGGAATGCCGGCACTCAAACCCTCCGCTCCCCGCCGCCCGCCGACGTGTCCGCCGCGCCCCCTCGCCACCACGCCGCCACTCAGACCCAGGAGGCAGAGAAGGCCCAGGAGGCAGAGAAGGCCCAGAAGGCAGAGAAGGCCCAGAAGGCTCAGAAGGCAGAGAAGGCGGAAGAGGAAGCGGCCGGCCCGACCCCGACCCCCGGCAACAGGCCGGCGTTCTCCGGTTCCTTCCCCATCCCGGCCGACCCCGCCCGCCTGGCGGAGCGGATCCGCCACAACCGCAGCCAGCTGTCGGCCGCCTTCGACGACACCGAGTACGAGCCCTACGGCCTCCCCGAGGTGGTCATGAAAGGTGAGTGGAAAACACTAGGGTCCAGTCAATGTGTTCTCTCAGGTAGGGCCGCTGTAGTAGTAGTAGTAAGTCCACCAATCAGGGTTTTTTTTGCGCTGACTCCGCCCACAACCTCTTTTTCAGAGCGCTTCCCTCCCAAGCTCTTATTGTTGCTAGGTTACGAAAACGTTTGCATTCCTTCGATGTGAACGCAAACAGTAGCAGTCTACTTATATTATATAGTAATTAGTTGTTAACTTTTAAACAATGGAAGGAAATCACTAGGTTGTCAGTAAACGCTAGAAGTCTCTAGGAGTCTCTCCTCCGCCATCGTTGACATTTTTAATACTGTAAGTCCCGCCCCTCTCCTCGAGCGCTGTCAGTTCTGTCAATGCAAAAATCTGGTTTGGTGGACACTGGCCCCTTAATGTGTCCTCACGTAGGGTCGGTGTGTTGGTACATGTGTTAGGTAGAAGGGGACGGGTGCTCATTTGGTCTGTTCTGATTGGCCCCATCCAGGGTTTGCAGACATCCCCAGCGGGCCGGCCTGCCCCTACATCGTGAGGCGTGGTCTGCTGGGCACGCCTGCCGTGCCCCTGCCACAGAAGGACACGCCCCTCCCACAGAAGGACACGCCCCCCAGGGAGGAGACGGACTAGACACTGGTGCCAGGTAAACCTGGGGGGACAACGCCTACCATTCAGTAGTGGAATTCAGTGTGTGTGTGTGTGAGAGAGATCTGTTTCTGAGTGTTTTCATTTTCTTCCTCTCCGGTTTCTATGGGCAGAACCTAAAAGGGAAGTCTCATACGGAAGCTGCCTCCATGGACCCCCCCCAGGCTGTCCTCACCAGCATCCTCCGGTACCCTCACAGCATCCGCCCCAAGTACCCCCTCCTGCCAGGCGTCCCCCCTGCTGGGCCGGCTTCGCATCTACAGGACATCCAGGGAGATTCACACGTCCGCCACACATAATGAGGGACTCTTCACGGCCTGTGTGTGTGTGTGTGTGTGTGTGTGTGTGTGTGTGTGTGTGTGTGTGTGTGTGTGTGTGTGTGTGTGTGTGTGTGTGTGTGTGTGTGTGTGTGTGTGTGTGTGTGTGTGTGTGTGTGTGTGTGTGTGTGTGTGTGTGTGTGTGTGTGTGTGTGTGTGTGTGTGTGTGTGTGTGTGTGTGTGTGTGTGTGTGTGTGTGTGTGTGTGTGTGTGTGTGTGTGAGAGAGAGATCAGGTGGTCGTCATCATTCTCTGAATCACAGGTGAACCGCTCATCCAAAGGGACACGTTATCGCCAGGTCGTATAAACTCCTGTGAAACAGAGCAAATATTAGCCTTACTTGTTTGGACCAAATGGGTGGTTGTTTTTATTCTTTGCCATTTATTGAGTGTTTACGTTTTATATAATAGAGCTATATTTTCCAAAGGTGGGGAGAGTCCACTACGTACAATGTTTTTTTTTTTCTTTTTTTTTTAAAGAAGTTAGACCGAAACACAAGTGTCTGTGTGTGCTCTGTGTGTGTCTGTGTGTGCTCTGTGTGTGCTCTGTGTGTGTCTGTGTGTGCTCTGTGTGTGCATGCACAAGCTTGTGCACACAGAGCACATGAAATTGACAGAAAAACAAAAGTGTGTGTGTGTGCGCGTCCACAGCGAGCACATGAACGCTTGTTCCCCCACTGCCTTCTGTGAGATGGGTTTATTATTCGAGTGTCGTCATCCTCCGCCGTTGCTGTTGTCTGAGCGGAGCGCCGTGCGAGTGAGAGTGTGACTCACAGACGGACCTGCCTTGCTTTCCGCTCCATGTATGGTGATCCCCTGTGTGAACTTCTCCGGGTGTTCCTCACTCTAGTGCCTCCTGGGCCCCTCCACGTATCTCCGTCTTCCTCCTCCACACCCAGGAATACCTGCTTCCATCCACTGGTGCTGCAGTGCACCGTGACTCCCGTTTTAGTTGTAGTCCCCCCCCGTCCCCCCCCAGATTGAGTCTCCTTCTAGAATTCGTCAGATATAATATATTGCTGTTGCATTGATATACGTTAATATACGTTGTTACCCCCCCCCCCCTGTACTATATATTTATGTTTTATTTGACCACTCTACTACAGGATGAAAGGATGAAATGTATCGGGTACGTTTTTGTTTTACTAACGACAGTGGGCGTTCATACGCTGTTCTTAATCCACTTCCCGTTGGGCCAGACACTATTCCCGCCTAAGAGTAGAATAGAGTCATTGTGTTAACGAGTGTTAATTAAATGTGCTACTTATTCATGTGCACGTTTTGATTG
This sequence comes from Muraenolepis orangiensis, assembly GCA_027704905.1. NCBI lineage: Eukaryota > Metazoa > Chordata > Actinopteri > Gadiformes > Muraenolepididae > Muraenolepis > Muraenolepis orangiensis. The sequence goes on along the minus strand of CM051001.1, from coordinate 4,511,110 downwards.
GTTACGAAAAGAGGCATTCTGCACTGCTAGGCCTTGGTCTGGACCGGCTGCACGATGTGGACCATAAGGGACTGTTCTTTACCATGAGGCCTTTTTTCCCATCGCACACACCCCCCCCACTGCCTTACTATCTCTGGGATCTCTAGTCTTTGTGTTGTGGTTGTATGTTTTTTTTTGTAGTAGTAGTGCTGTTGAAACTGGAGGCACTTGTAGCACTGTGAATATGTCGCCCCTTTAAACGGGTGAGACTGTTTTTGTATGTGAATGTTTTGCTGTCGGCAGGTAGAATAAAACAACGCTGCTAAAAACTGTGGTTTCCTCATCTTTGTGTTGTTGACGTGTATTTTACCAGACGGGGGGCACTTTATTTTTTGTCTCATGTCTAATATGTCCAAGGAAAGACTTCCGCTGGCTTCTCCCGTTCTTCTCACTTGCCTATTCTAGGCAATATTTTGTAAGAGGGATTGGACGGAGACGTTAAGTTAACAAGGTCCCAGAGCTCCGACGGCGGCGTCTGGTTTATGTTCCTCCCACCACCTGTCTGTGTGCTCCTCAGGTGAGAGAGAAACGCTCTGAGGGAACCACATAACTCTCACTTTGTGTTACTAAAACAAAAAGGGCTTCCAAAACAGTATATCCAGACTGGGGATTTAGGTTGCTATAGAGCGCACACACACACACACACACACACACACACACACACACACACACACACACACACACACACACACACACACACACACACACACACACACACACACACACACACACACACACACACACACACACAGTGCTCAGGAAACACGGGCCCCCTCTCCCCCCTCCTTCCTTGCTGTTGACTGCAGTTTGTCATGGCCAAGACGTAATGGCCACCACACACACACACACATGCGAGCACACGCAGACGGCCCCCTTCTTCTCCCACAGTGTCCTCTCAGCTGTCAGACGGTGATGTACGGTACAGAGAATGGGGAAACACCTACACACACACACGCACGCACGCTCAGCTACTCGTGGGGCTGGAGGCTGAGCTGACCGGCACACTGCATGCTCCACTCTTTGGGATAGCTCCGTTCCAGCAGAACATTTAAGGTAAGCAACAAGTCAGCCGCCGCCAAGTCTGTTTCTAACGGTTTCAACTTAGTTTCAACCATTAGAAAGGTGTGATTCCTTTAGACCATATGTACTGTTATCTTCATTTTGAACAGTGGATTCTGTGTTTCATTTAATTTCATTCCCCCTTCTTCGTACAGCGCGCGTTGTTGTATCAACTTTATGATTGTGTTTCTATGATTGTCTAAATTTAACATCCAGATGCTGTTCCCATGCTGTTCCCACGAGGTTTATCCTCCCCAAACAGTTTGACTGTTTTGATCTTTAAAAGTTGGCCTCTAGATCAATTTAATCTGCATGCACCCAGTATGTAACCTGCTCCTAGTATTATGATTCATATTATGTTAATTGTATAATATAATAATGATATCTAATCACACACTGACTGCAAACACACATGGAGTCACTCTCTCGGGTCTAACAGCATGAAACTGGTTGCCAGAAACTAATCGGAGAAAGGTCAGCAAATATTCCCAATTCCCAGCTCTTATAATATCACCGTTCTCCCAAGAGTTTAACTTTAGCTACGGCTTCTTTCCAACATTTCTTAGTTACACATTATTTTTAGGGCGGGAATATTTAGAGATATTTTGTGCAGCATGAAGTCATGTTTTGTGGGTATGAGATCTGTTATCTTTTGTTAAACGGCACATTCAGTTACCAATGTTTCAAATCCACTCTGGAGCTAGTTATATTTATATTGGCAAAGATGAGTTGTGATTATACTAGCCATCTGTTAGGATGCCAAATATCACTTAGGTTCACAATTGTAAGTCACTTTGGATAAAAGCATCCGCTAAATGGCTGTAATGTAACGTAATGTTCACATCGCAATCACAGGAGGCTTCCATTGTCTAGCTAACTGTATGTTGCACTATAGTTCTGTCCATAGCATGAGAAACGGTAAAAACACCTGACTTGACACTTGACTTAAGTGATTCAACTCCCAGAGCAATGTGATATTAAAGCAGCGGTTTACTGTCATTTAAAAAAGAAAAAAATCTAAATGTTCTAGTTGTTTCAATACATCCATTTACTAACTATGCATAAAGTAGCCCACTGTTTGTCCTTGTGAGTGTAAGAAAGTTGTATTGTCGAGTGGCTCGAGGGTTCTCTCCTCTTGGAAACCCGGTGATTTACGGCTTTCTTGTGTCACACTGTTTATGTTGAGATTAGCTCACTGCACTTCAAACGCAGCCCTGCACGTTTAGGCTTTTTTTCCCTTCCGCCGCTATCTGAGAGAAAATATCAAAATATGCCATGGGGAGGATTAGCCAATGATAACTTAGCGAAGGCTTTCAGCTTTGGAGAGCTGGTTGGGAAGGGGAAGAGACTGTCCATACACACACACACACACACACACACACAACACAGGCCTTGTGCTCCATTCGGTCCAGAATTCTAACAGTCTGTGTCTGTCTTCTGGGAACTCTCCGAACACTTGTCAAGGTTCCTAAGGAACACATTACAGGCAGGACAGATGTTGACCCCTGGCAGAAACACCTCCACTTCTAGATTGGAGGGGAAGGTGCAGCGGCAAAGAAATCAACTGTGCTTCTAACTGATGGCGTTTAAAAGGAAAATCCCTCAAACAGATGTTGCTCTTGATGAGCATTGAGACACTGCGAGGCACACCGTTCAGAGGCTTAGGCACTGGGCAGAAGCACCAGTGCTGGCAAGGCTCCCAGACAGGTCATCCTCCAGGCAACCGGCCGTGTGTTTGTCTCTCTCTGTCGGCCTTATTATGACAAAATGCCACTCGATGTCGCCCCGATAGACGCAATGTCGCTTCTCTTAATCCACCACAGTCGCTAGGAAAAAGATCGAGAACAGAGAGCCAAGCCAGGCAGCTTATTGGAATCATCCATTACATTGTACTGGTGGCCACCTTGTCTGTTCGAAAGTGCTGCTTTGTGTTCCGGTGTTAGGACTCTCTCTTTGTCCTGGCGAGGTATGAAGGTCTGTGTCCATAAAGCACCGGAACAAGAGGAGTAAGCTGCGAGCCGTCTTTCTCCATCCCAATAGATTGAGCGGGAGAAAGAGAGAGATGGAGAGAATCCCAACGTCACACTATTTCTAGGAGGGGGGGAAGCAGTGAGACCAGGAGATGGTTTCCTTTGGGTTGTCATGGGGACCTATAAACACTCTAATCATTAGGTACTACTCTACAGCTGCTGCCACAAATGATGGAACTGTGCAATTACAGCAAGCAAGGAGAGAGAACTACTGGGTTGTGCAAAATACAAATAACTCAAATGTCTTACGTTAAAGAGTCAAATGATAAACCATGATCTTTAACTTCACAATTAGCTGCATCCGAGAGCAGCGTGATGGCCTTGCAGTGGTGCACTGGATGACGTTTATTACCAGGCCTTTTGAAGTGTGTGTGTGTGTGTGTGTGTGTGTGTGTGATTTTCCCACCTGTTTCCCTTGCGTCCTTCCTCTGGATCTTTTAGAACTTATTGGACACAAGTCACCTGCCCCTTTTGTTTTGTTTCCTGCATGCCCGCAGTTCCCCAGGTTACATGACCTGTAGCCATGACGAATGTAAACAGTGAAAACACGTCTCTAAAAGGAACTTCCTGTTTGTATAGACGGCTGCTGGTGCCCCCCCCCCCCCCCCCCACACTGTATCCTGACCACCGGACCCTTTCTTCACACGCTGGCCCCTGACCCCTGACCCCCGGCAGAGGAGGTGGAGGAGGAGGAGGAGGAGGAGGAGGAGGAAGGGGGATGGTGGTGGAGGAGGGGGAGGGAGGGATCAGAGGAGAGGATGCGTCGCCTCACACTGCTGGCCCTGCTGGTGGGGGTCATGCTGTACCTGGCGATGGGGGCGCTGGTCTTCAGGACCCTGGAGGCCCCTCAGGAGAACCAGGCCTACGCCCTGCTGCTGGAAGTCCGGGAGAAGTTCCTCAGCAACCACTCGCACTGCGTCAGCAAGCAGGCCTTCCAGACGCTCATGATGGTGTGTGTGTGTGTGTGTGTGTGTGTGTGTGTGTGTGTGTGTGTGTGTGTGTGTGTGTGTGTGTGTGTGTGTGTGTGTGTGTGTGTGTGTGTGTGTGTGTGTGTGTGTGTGTGTGTGTGTGTGGTGTGTGTGTGGTGTGTGTGTGGTGGGTGGTGGGTGGACATCCCGGACATGTCCTCTTTTTTTGGGACTGGCCGGGATTTCTAAATCGCCAAAAAATGTCTGTGATTCTGCTTCTTTCTCTTCCTTCAGTCGCATTACTTTACATTACTTTGACATTTCTCCTTATGTCCCGCCCTCTCGCCATGCCACCATTGGTCGGTCGTGTAGGCTAGACTTAAGCCCTTCATGCAGACATTGGTCAAACTGCATTTCAATCATGACCCTCAGCCTCCCCCCCCCCACCACACACACACACATCATATATGAAATGAGAGTGTTGCCAAACACCTGCCTCTGGTGAATGTGTACAGGTTTGTTTTTCAGATACAGGTTGTTTTCTTAGAGCCGTGTACTGTAGGTCAGATTCCACTGCAACACTCTAACTATCTCAATTATGTCATTATTTATGTTATGGGTTCTCTCACACAATCATAGCTGGGTGCCTTTTTCTCCACTCTTCCCTTTGAAGTACAATTGCTCCTAAAAAAACGTTAGGTTATTCTGGCAAAGTGCCTTCCTGAACTCGCCACTGGGGTGAAACTGCCTCTATGCCCTCTGTGTAGAACACACACACACACACACACACGCACACGCACACGCACACGCACAGGCATACTAATTAACCCTACTTCCAGGCAGTCGTCGTGAGTGAGTCATGAGGGCGTACTTAACTTTGCCGTCTCCCAGCCCTGTGCTAATTAAACAATCACACATCAATGTGGTGAGTGTGGAACCAGGGGAACTCCCACAGACCTCAGAGCCATCACTAGAGCTTGGTTAGGGGGCGTTAGGTTTAGGGACCTGACAGAGCCATCACTAGAGCTTGGTTAGGGGGCGTTAGGTTTAGGGACCTGACAGAGCCATCACTAGAGCTTGGTTAGGGGGCGTTAGGTTTAGGGACCTGACAGAGCCATCACTAGAGCTTGGTTAGGGGGCGTTAGGTTTAGGGACCTGACAGAGCCATCACTAGAGCTTGGTTAGGGGGGTGTTAGGTTTAGGGACCTGACAGAGCCATCACTAGAGCTTGGTTAGGGGGGTGTTAGGTTTAGGAACCTGACAGAGCCATCACTAGAGCTTGGTTAGGGGGCGTTAGGTTTAGGGACCTGACAGAGCCATCACTAGAGCTTGGTTAGGGGGGTGATAGGTTTAGGGACCTGACAGAGCCATCACTAGAGCTTGGTTAGGGGGCGTTAGGTTTAGGGACCTGACAGAGCCATCACTAGAGCTTGGTTAGGGGGGTGATAGGTTTAGGGACCTGACAGAGCCATCACTAGAGCTTGGTTAGGGGGCGTTAGGTTTAGGGACCTGACAGAGCCATCACTAGAGCTTGGTTAGGGGGCGTTAGGTTTAGGGACCTGACAGAGCCATCACTAGAGCTTGGTTAGGGGGCGTTAGGTTTAGGGACCTGACAGAGCCATCACTACAGCTTGGTTAGGGGGCGTTAGGTTTAGAGACCTGACAGAGCCAACACTAGAGCTTGGTTAGGAGATGTTACACAGTGCAGGTTTAAGGTCTTTCCAAAGAGCTTACGTGGAGGTGAGGCTCAGACCATGTGTTCTTGCTCCTCGGTGCTTGCAGGACATGGTGTCGGCTGTGGAAGCAGGTCTGGATTTGAGAAGTAGTTTGTCTAACTACACCAGCCACTGGGACATTGTCTCGGCGTTCTTCTTCTGTGGGACCATCATCACCACAATCGGTAGGTGGCATGTGGCTTGTGGTGTGTGGCCCGCTCTCTCCTCAAATCTAGGATTCTATCTTAGAGTTCCAGCCCTGTGGACTCCCAGTGGTGGACCATACCCGGGTTGGAATATTTCAACTCCTACACTGAAGCAATAGACTCACTCAGTTGAATGTACGTGTAACAGTCAGTGTCCCGCACTGGGCTCGAACTGACCACCTCCGGCATGAGAGGTGACGTTCTAACGTGAGAAGCTTAAACCCAAAGACCCAAACGTCTATTTAGGCGTCGGGAGTGAGGTTTACCACTGCACAGCGCCACCTGCTGGCGTCCGTTACGAACGGCACAGACAAACCATTCACTCCTCCTGCAAAAAACATTGAGCAGAACGTACCCCCCTGGTGTCTATGTTGTAGGCTTCGGAAACCTGTCCCCTCGCACGTGGTTCGGTCAGCTGTTCTGCGTCTGCTACGCCCTGGTGGGCATCCCCATGTTCGGCATTCTGCTGGCCGGGGTCAGTGACCACATGGGGACCGTACTGCGGAAGGCTGTGGCCAAGGTGGAGACCATCTTCCTGGTGAGACTGGTTGGTGCCTGGTCAGATCACAACTGGCTCACACTCAGAGATACACATATAACACACATCAACGCTCATATACTGTAGATATATATATTTATATATCCCTGTGTTTTTTGTGTGCGTCCATTGTTGTACCCCGTTGTTTGTTGTTGTACCACGTCTTTTTACTGTGTATTGTGTCCGCCTATTGTATTGTGTTCTGTGTATTTGACGTTGAAGCTGCTTTAGAACAGCCCTCTGTGACTCCTGTCTGTGAAGCGCTTCTTACTTACTACTTACTTTAAAGCATTTTCCTGAACAAGTTGATCAACGTTTTAGATTTTAGACCAATCGTTTTTGGGTTACTGACGACTGCTAACTAAATCCTGCGAAAGGCGTCATCTCTTTTGAAGACCAGGGCTGACTCTGATTGGTTCTGGCAGAAGCGTCAGGTCAGCCCCACGGTGGTCCGTGTGAGCTCAGCGGTGCTCTCCATCCTGATCGGATGCCTGATCTTCCTGGTGGTGCCGACGCTGGTCTTCAAGGAAGTGGAGAGCTGGACCTTCCTGGAGTCTCTCTACTTTGTGGTCATCACTCTCACCACCGTTGGTTTCGGAGACTTCGTGCCAGGTTTGTCCCGACTGAAGGACGCACTGAACACATGCAGACGAATGCATTGCTGACCCATACAGGTTTAAACATTGTGCTGAGAGGATTCCTTCATCCTACTACCTTAACTAGGACGGCCACTGAGGGTAATGATTGAGATGCAGTTTGACCAATGTTTGTGTGAAGGGCTTAAGTTGATGAACATGAACGACCAATGGCGGCACATGAGAAGGCGGGACATAAGGAGACATGTCAAAGTCATGTAAAGTAATGCAACTGTAGAAAGCAAAACCCGAATCCCAGACATTTTTGACACATTTTTTAGGTCCCAAAAAGAGGACCCTATTTCTACTGTCCACCAGGCACTGTGTCCTCTAGTGCTCATGTGGTTTCTACTGTCCACCAGGCACTGTGTCCTCTAGTGCTCATGTGGTTTCTACTGTCCACCAGGCACTGTGTCCTCTAGTGCTCATGTGGTTTCTACTGTCCACCAGGCACTGTGTCCTCTAGTGCTCATGTGGTTTCTACTGTCCACCAGGCACTGTGTCCTCTAGTGCTCATGTGGTTTCTACTGTCCACCAGGCACTGTGTCCTCTAGTGCTCATGTGGTTTCTACTGTCCACCAGGCACTGTGTCCTCTAGTGCTCATGTGGTTTCTACTGTCCACCAGGCACTGTGTCCTCTAGTGCTCATGTGGTTTCTACTGTCCACCAGGCACTGTGTCCTCTAGTGCTCATGTGGTTTCTACTGTCCACCAGGCACTGTGTCCTCTAGTGCTCATGTGGTTTCTACTGTCCACCAGGCACTGTGTCCTCTAGTGCTCATGTGGTTTCTACTGTCCACCAGGCACTGTGTCCTCTAGTGCTCATGTGGTTTCTACTGTCCACCAGGCACTGTGTCCTCTAGTGCTCATGTGGTTTCTACTGTCCACAGGCACTGGTCCTAGTGCTCATGTGGTTTCTACTGTCCACCAGGCACTGTGTCCTCTAGTGCTCATGTGGTTTCTACTGTCCACCAGGCACTGTGTCCTCTAGTGCTCATGTGGTTTCTACTGTCCACCAGGCACTGTGTCCTCTAGTGCTCATGTGGTTTCTACTGTCCACCAGGCACTGTGTCCTCTAGTGCTCATGTGGTTTCTACTGTCCACCAGGATCGGGCCGCGACAGCGACGTCATCCTGAAGCCGCTGGTATGGCTGTGGATCGTGTTTGGTCTGGCCTACTTCGCCTCCATCCTCACCATGATCGGTAACTGGCTGAAGGTGCTGTCCAAGAGGACCCGTGCGGAGGTGAGACATGACAGCCTCCTCCCTGACCCCGTCTGTAAGACATGCAGGTTTGCCGTTTTTGTTCTGGGGCTGCAGAGCTGCCTTGTAAATCCCTTTCAGTTCACTTTCAATAAGCGGAGGTGTGTCACATAAACAGCAGCTGAGGTTATGCATGTAATAGCACAGGTTTAACCTATAGGACTCTTCTGCAATGCAAACCAAGTGGTGTTTGGGTTGGCCACCTCCCAAAGTGGGGTACGTGTACCCCCAGGGGTACGCACACAATTACAATACTAATACTAATACTAATAATCTGTAATAGCCTCTCTGTGTCAAAAATAAACCCACCCACACAGAGCCGCCTCTACTCTACTTCTATTTGGTTGTTGCAAGAACATAATATGACATTTCTTCTTATGAGGATCTTCTTCTTTTTAAAATATTTTAGGATAACTTTTCCAGAGAAGTCATTCATATTGTGTTTGAGCTGATGTGCTGATGTCACTTGTTTGAAATATGAGAGGGCTTTCTATGAGGCTGAATAAAGAGCAAAATAGTTAATAACACTGTCTTGTCTTTATATGTAACATCAGATGAGAGGTAGAGGGGGTACACAGCAGGAGGCTCAATGTTTGAGGGGTACAGGACCTTAAAAAGTGCCTTATAACATATCATTACCATGTCTCAGTCTCTTTCTTCCTGCCCACGTCCCCCTCAGATGGAGGAGCTGCGAGCCCACGCTACCGACTGGACGCAGAACATCCAGAACATGGACTTCCGCATCCCCAACCCCCTGGAGTTCAACGACCCCTTCCTGCTCCAGCGGCGCCGCTGGAAGCGCAGCGAGCGTCGGCGTGTCCGCCGGGGGGCCCAGGCCACCCTCGGGTACCTGGTGCGCGGTGGCTCGGAGAACGGACACCTGCGTAACCGCTGGCAGGGCCTCTCGGCAGGCTCCATGGTCTGGCTGGAGACCTGCCCTCCACCCGGCTCCGGACCCGGGGCCAAGGTGCCGGGCGCCGGCGGGGAGGTGGCGACCGTGCCCCGGGCGGGGATGGGGTTGGGGGCGGGGATGCACTCCGGGGCCAGGTCGTTTGCCCGCTCCCTCTCTCTCCCCGTGGCCCGCTCTGTCCTGAGGCTGGACCTGCTTCCCCGTCGTCACCCGGGCCCGGCCGCCAAAGGCTCCGAGTGTGACTCCAGATTTGACGCTCCGTCCCGCTGCTCCTCCTCCTCCTGCTCCAGCTCCTCGGGGCTCCACGGCTTCCAGCCCTGCCAAGCGCCAGTCCACATGGAGGAGGCTTGGGCCGGCTCCCTGGAACACCAGTGGCCCCAGGAGAAACACTCTGTGACGGAGCTACGGGAGCTGCTCGTGTTCGCGGCGGCTGACGGACGCGGGCAAAGGCCTTCCCCCATTTCCACTCTGCGGCACTCCTCCACCTCCTCCTCTTCCTCCTCCTCCTCATCGCCTCCTCCTCCCCCCTCGCTGGGCCCCTCCCTGCCCCCTTCCCCACCCTCCCCTCCTTCCCCGTCGCGGCTGCCCGACCGCCAGCCGCTGGACTTCTTCGGGGAGAACCTGGCGTACATCGACGAGTCGTCGGACACGCTGAGCGACCGTGCCCAGCCGGACGCCATCGGGGAGCAGGAGAGCGGCCGGCGGCGGCCGTGCAAGCCCAAGAGGAAGAGGAGCATGAGGAGGCAGCTGCCCCACCACCTCAGCCCCCTGGTGGTCAGGAAGAGGCCCAGCAGTGACATACAGCCGCCGTCCAACCCACCCACACCGCCCCCGCACTCTGCACTCTGAGACCGGAGTGAGAGAGTGACACACTCACACTCTGGACCGCTGGGTACACCGCATGGCTGAAGAGCTTCAGGACAGAGGCAACAGGGGGCTGGATAGACAATGTGCCATGTGGCAGATGCCTTTTAATCATCGGTGACCTTCATTATCATTAGTGATGCTATGTACCTGGTGTTGTCTTGTTGTACAGGATTTAGTTAGTGATCTATCGGTGTGTGAAAGGCCATGACTGTGACAAAATCCAGTTGATTTTAATCTAATCTAATGATGTGCAATTACACAAACCCTCTGAGCACTAAAACAATATGTCTCTCTGTCTCTCTCTAGTCTATCAATAAGTGTGGCTGGCCAAGATATGTTCACAATTTACAATTGAACACAAACCAAATCAACAAACAACCAATATTGGCACAAGGATCAATTCATTGGTGTTATTTATGATTGTCAAACTGTGGGTTCTGGCAAAGGTCCATAATGTTTTATTTGTTTTAATTGATAACCCTTTCGCTCTCCTTTTTGCACTTAATATCCACAGTGCCTTTCAGGGGATTATATATGTCCTTAATCAATGATATATGTGTGTCAGTTTCTTCCATAATGGTAAACATTACAGCAGATGAAATGCCCTGCTTCCCTTGTTGTCTGATGGGTTGCCACCAGAGGGCAGCTTATAAAGCTTTAGATGGAGGGCATGTAACCCAGTCTCCATTAGACATCACATAAGGAAAGAAATGCCGCCCTCCTCTGTTTAGAAAAGAGTACTGCAAAAGTAAGACCTTAAAGGAAACCCCGCATGTTTCCACAACCTACCGTTAAAATGTCGACAATTTAGTGCTGAATCCAAATCCGTTGAAAAAAATGGCTAAAAAATTATTGTTTTTCGGTAAATCGGAAAAGAGTAGGAGCTATTTGACGCTTCGAAATTCATGGAGGCCGCCATTACAAAGATGTGCATTGCATTCTGGGTTGATGACGTTTCACGGTTGCTCACCTAAAAGCCCTGGTTACTTTTGGTTGTTTTGAGTAAGCAAGAAAGAGAAATAGCCACCGACTTAAATGGCTTTAGAACACATCCAACCCTTCCAATTTGAGCCGGAACACTGGCTCTGAAGACGAGTCTTTATCACAAGCAACTAGCGAGAGGAACAGCGAAGAGGACGAAGTAGACCTGAGATTATGTGGACGGACGTGGTGTCGGTGTGAGTGCTGTACTCCTATAACAACCCAGAGGGAGTCCAATTCCTTGTTTCCTTGCTCCGATTATTAAAGGTAATTTGGTCAATTAGTTAGCAAATCAGCAACCAGCAGTACTATATATATATATTGTATTTTGTGTGTGCACTTTAGTGCTAATGGTCTGGACGATTGATCCGCTTTAGTTACGTGTCATCAACTTTCCTTTTCTCGAGTTCTGTTTGACAACAAGAACAACAATAATATGAAGTGTATAATATCTATCCAGTGCTGTCCAAAGCACATCTCGGTTTAGGCATACGGCTTCAAAACTTTGATGGCTGGTTACACGTGACAAATCAAAAATTAAAAATAAATGAATAATACTTGAAAATAGTCTACACACGATACAAAGTCGTATTCTCTCAGCTTCTTATTCCAAGCTACAATCAATAAAAAGTAGATATTATACGCTTCATATTATTGTTGTTCATGTTGTCAAACAGAACTCGAGAGAAAGCAAAGTTGATGACACGTAACTAAAGCGGATCAATCGTCCAGACCATTAGCACTAAAGTGCACACACAAAATACAATATATATATATAGTACTGCTGGTTGCTGATTTGCTAACTAATTGACCAAATTACCGTTAATAATCGGAGCAAGGAAACAAGGTTCTTTACAGCAAATGGACTCCCTCTGGGTTGTTATAGGAGTACAGCACTCACACCGACACCACGTCCGTCCACATCATCTCGTGTCAACTTCGTCCTCTTCGCTGTTCCTCTCGCTAGTTGCTTGTGATAAAGACTCGTCTTCAGAGCCAGAGTGTTACGGCTCAAATTGGAAGGGTTGGTGTTGTGTT
>CM051001.1:4486423-4491423 GCA_027704905.1 Muraenolepis orangiensis | reverse complement strand
GCTAATCCAACTGGTGTGTGTGTGTGTGTGTGTGTGTGTGTGTGTGTGTGTGTGTGTGTGTGTGTGTGTGTGTGTGTGTGTGTGTGTGTGTGTGTGTGTGTGTGTGTGTGTGTGTGTGTGTGTGTGTGTGTGTGTGTGTGTGTGATTACACACCTGCGAAGAGGGCCTCCAACTCCTCACTCTTGTTGGGCAGGATGTTGTTGGTCGACGGGACGAAGGTGCAGCAGGGACAGTGGACACCGAGCTTCAGGCCCAGGTTCTTCTCTGGATCGCCATGACAACGGGAGGGATGGATGGATGGAAGATATTACAATGGATGAAAAAAAGGCAATGTTGTGGATACAAAGTGTATAGAAAATACAGCCCTACAGTCCTAACAAGTGCCGTCACCATGTGGTACAGCAACACCACTGCACAGGACAAGGCCCCAGAGGGTCGTGAGGACAGAGGAGAAGATCATCTGGTGTGCACTTCCATGCATCGAGGAGATCTTTAGGACCAGATGTCGGAATAAGGCCATCTCTCTCATTAAGGGACCACAACCACCCTGGGCACCATCTTTCCTCCCCCTGCAGTCCGATCACCGGTTCCGCAGCATCAGAACCAGGACTAGCAGTTTTTATCCCCAGGCAGGTGTGCCTACTGAATTGCTATCATAACATTGTCACTTTTATTACATTATGCTGTCAAACTTCTTTACTGTACTCATTACCATACTGTACTGTACTGCACTGTAATCTTGATGCTGCAGCACTACTGTCACTTAAAAATGCTTTTATGCACCATCCGCCATATGTATCCTGTATCATCAGTCACTTGTTGTTATTTTTATTGTGTATAGTACTGTTATAGTATAGTAGGTAGTATATAGTATTGTTATAGTATAGTAGGTAGTATATAGTGTTGCTTTTAGTATATAGTATAGTATAAAGTAGGTAGTATATAGTGTTTAGTATAGTTTAGTAAAGCATAGTATAGGGAGGTGTGTTTTGGGTGGGGGTGAGGTGTGTTCTGGGTGGGGGGGAGGTGTATTAGGAGGTGGGGTGAGGTGTGTTCTGGGGGGGTGAGGTGTGTTCTGGTGGGGGGAGGTGTATAGGAGGTGGGTGAGGTGTGTTCTGGGTGGGGGTGAGGTGTGTTCTGGGTGGGGGGGAGGTGTATTAGGAGGTGGGGTGAGGTGTGTTCTGGGTGGGGGTGAGGTGTGTTCTGGTGGGGGGGTGTTTAGGGTGGGGTGAGGTGTGTTCTGGGGGGGTGAGGTGTTCGGGGGGGAGGTGTATTAGGAGGTGGGGTGAGGTGTGTTCTGGGTGGGGGTGAGGTGTGTTCTGGTGGGGTGGTGTGTTCTGGTGGGGTGAGGTGTGTTCTGAGGGGGTGAGGTGTGTTCTGGGGGGTGAGGTGTGTTCTGGGTGGGGTGAGGTGTTCTGGTGGGGTGAGGTGTGTTCTGACCTGTGTCTCCTAGCCAGTCCTTCACTGTCTCCGTCACCTCCACAGAGATCCAGCTCCCTTTCGCCCGGGGCTGAACGGTCCGGGAGTCGATGTAACGCTGGGTCGAAATGCTCTCCTCATCGGGCATCAGGAGCTGAACAACACACACACACACACACACACACACACACACACACACACACACACGCACACGCACACGCATGCACACATGCACACACACACACACACGCACACGCACGCACGCACGCACACATACACACACATGCACACACACACACAGCACACACAAACAGCACACACACACATACATCAATTATAATTAAAAAAATCAATAATAATAATAAAAGACACCAAAAACTGGATAGAGTAAATGGCTTGTGCAACAGAGGATATTGCATGCATATATATACATTAAAAAACAAAAACTAAGTGGTGATATACAGTATGTGTATATAAGTGGGCACGATCAACGTATTTGTCTCTGCTGGTTGTCCAGAGTTATTATATTATATGATATCAACACACACGTATTACACAGCAGGCCTACTGCATGTACCCAGTGATAAGATGCTGCCTGGATGCCCTGTGAGCCCCTGGTTCCTACCTGGTAGACCTCGACCCTCTGCTCGGCAGCGCGGGCCTGCGGGTTAGGGGCCCGGAAGATCCGGAACTCGGCCTTCACCAGCGTGCTGTTGGCCAACTCCACGGCGCTGACGTCGAACTGGACCGTCCTGAAGTAAGGGCTGGGCGGCACCGGGTTCACCGCATCTGGACACCCGTGGGAGGAGGAGGAGGAGGAGGAGGAGAGATGCACTTAGAGACTTGTTGTGGAGGCTTGGGGGTGAAATTGGAATGGCGCATCACAAGTGCGTGGTGTGGGTTGGAGCATAGGGTTCCAAAATATTGTTTGGACGCACGGTGGTTTCTGATTGTGTGTGTGTGTGTGTGTGTGTGTGTGTGGGTGTGTGCGTGTGTCGAGGCGGAGGTATATGATCATCACATAGGCCTACATTATGGTGGACGATAAGAGGTTATAACCAGACCCTAACTTTAAATGATAGCGTTGGGCCTCATTAGAAACTGGACAGAGACCAGCGAGGCGACTGTGTGGTTTCTTTTTTACGCACGCCTAAACTCTCGATTAAAAATAGGTTAAAGTGCACGTTTAGCTAATTAAAAAGGTCGGTCACAAGCCCTGGTCCTTGTGACTATAGTGTCCTTCATTGGGACGACGACGAGGAGGTGGAGGAGGAGGAGAAGGACTCACTGGTGTCCGTCGGGGCCGGCGACATGTCAATCCGCTGCACCTCCTTGGCGTAATAGTCCTCCTCGCTGCTCTCCCGGTCGCAGGCCGATTCGGCCAGCCGGGCCCGCTCCTTGAGGAGCTCCTTGGTGCTGTTGTAGAGCAGCATGACCTCGGGGGGCACCGGGTGGCTCGGCGGGGGGTCCGGCCGGTCCGGAGGAGTCCTGATGCGGAGCTTGCTCAGGATTTGCCCGCGGACCGCCTCGATGCGCTTGGACTTCTGCTCGTCCAGGTTGAAAAACTGGCAGGTGTTGAGCCCGTCCACGGTGACGGCCAGCCTCAGCAGCAGGAGCACGAAGTGGGTGAGATACATGGTCCATACAGGTGGGGGTGGTGGGTGGTGGTGGTGAGGGGTGGTGGAGTCGGTCGCCACCAGCGGCTCCACTGCCGGTGCGTAATAGCGCAGCGAGGGTCTCCAAAAAGGACCACAGGTCTCAGATCACAGGCTTCCAACAGGCTTCATCTGCAAAGAGGCATGTCGTCCCCGGCCCAAAAACAAACTCATCACCAGCTCAGCCCATGTCGCAAATATATCCAAAATACAATATGATGGGGTTGGATTATTTTGTTTGTTAATCTAAAAAGAAACGGACCCTTAGTTGCTTCCACAGTCAACCAGGAGGATATTCGGAAAGCTTCAAGTCCATACCGGTCTAACAGTCGAGAGACAGGTCTTCGGAGGTCCTCCCATTGCCCGTGATGAGGGAATCGGAATAATTCAAAGACCGAATGAACGAATCTCACTCAACCGGTGTCGGAAAAGTTCAGTAGAACCTCGCAAATATCCAGTCCAGTAAAAAAAACAGGTCACAAAAATAAAAAATCTCTCGATGAAAGAAAGCCTCTGTGCTCCCCCGGACACCCCCTAGAGCAAGGTCTAAATGAATCACAAATGTGATTTATCTCTCCTCTCTAAATAAATCACAAATGTGATTTATTTAGACTTGCATGTTAACCTTACTCAGGGTTAACTGCGTTTCAGTTCAGTTATCCACCTTTTCCTACCTCGAACTGCCACATCTGGCCAGCTGTGTGTGGGATGGACCGTGAAACAACACTAAGAGTCTGTCAGTCAGTCCGGTGTGTAAGAGCTCCGTCCCAGAGGAGAGAGGAGGGAGGAGGAGAGGAGGGAGGGAAGAGAAGGAGAGGAGAAGGAGGGGAGAGAAGAGAGGAGAGTATGGAGGGAGGGAGGAGAAGGAGGGGAGAGGAGAGAGGAGAGTAGGGAGGGAGGATATAAAGGAGTGAGGAGATGAGAGTAGGGAGGGAGGGAGGAGAAGGAGGGGAGAGGAGAGTTGGGAGGGAGGAGAAGGAGGGGAGAGGAGGGGATATAAAGGAGTGAGGAGAGGAGAGTAGGGAGGGAAAAGAAGGAGAGTAGGGAGGGAGGGAGAAGGAGGGGAGAGTAGGGAGGGAGGGAGGGAGGGAGAAGGAGGGGAGAGGAGAGTAGGGAGGGAGGAAGAAGGAGAGGAGAGTAGGGAGGGAAAAGAAGGAGAGTAGGGAGGGAGGGAGAAGGAGGGGAGAGTAGGGAGGGAAAAGAAGGAGAGTAGGAGGGAGGAGAAGGAGGGAGAGTAGGGAGGGAGGGAGAAGGAGGGGAGAGGACAGTAGGGAGGGAGGAAGAAGGAGAGGAGAGTAGGGAGGGAAAAGAAGGAGAGTAGGGAGGGAGGGAGAAGGAGGGGAGAGGAGGGAGGGAAAAGAAGGAGAGTAGGGAGGGAGGGAGAAGGAGGGGAGAGGAGGGAGGAGAGTAGAGTAGGGAGGGAGGGAGAAGGAGGGGAGAGGAGAGTAGGGATGGAGGGAGAAGGAGAGGAGAGTGGAGAGGAGAGTAGGGAGGGAGGAGAAGGAGGGGAGAGGCTGACGGGTGGAGACGTGACACCAAAGATATTGAGGGTATGATTATGCAAGTTTAAAAAACAACAACAACGCTTAAAGTGTCCACCAAAATGTTTGCAACACTCTCTCTCTCTCCCTCTCGCTCCCCCTCCCTCTCTCTCTCCCCCCCCCCTCTCTCTCTCTCTCTCTCCCCCTCCCTCTCTCTCCCCCCCCCCTCTCTCTCTCTCTCCCCCCCCCCCCCCTGTCTCTCTCTCTCTCTCTCTCCCTCTCGCTCCCCCCCTCTCTCTCTCTCCCCCTCCCTCTCTCTCCCCCCCCCCCTCTCTCTCTCTCTCCCCCCCCCCCCTGTCTCTCTCTCTCTCTCTCTCTCTCTCTCTCTCCTCCTCCCTCTCTCTCCCCCCCCCCCTCTCTCTCTCTCTCCCCCCCCCCCCCTGTC
>CM051001.1:4443923-4481423 GCA_027704905.1 Muraenolepis orangiensis | reverse complement strand
TGGAGATGACCCATCGTGGAGGTGAGGGTTTAGGGGCGAAAACCAGAGAGGATCTCAAAGAAATGACCACTGTTTGCTTCCAAAGACCAACGATTGAACGGACAATCCTTGGCATACAATGTACCCAGATCCCATTAAAGCAGTTCAGTGGCTCCACAGGTCTTTCTCAATGTTGCACCCTGCGAGACGTGACAATTAAGGAGGAAGCCGCTAAAATAGCAAATGGCAATGACGAGAAGCGACGATGCTACAGCGCCACCTGTTGGTAAAACGGCTGCAGAACGACACTGGAAGCTGAGATCAGTGCATGTTGACCAGATTTGGTTCAATAGGTGAAGAAGATAAAGCCGGTGATGTACAATACAATATATAGACTCTAGTAGAACAGTATGGGACTACCAGACACATACATGGACTTTGTTCGGCTCAGTCTAGATATGCCATTGTCCAAATTTGGACTCAATCATTATGAGTATTTAAAATATTTTAAAAAGCCAGTTGGTTGGGACCGAATGGAGTGGATGAAGAACATTGTTACGATAAGAGTAAGAGGGGTTTTTATTTTGCAGAAGGAGATTTTAAACCTATCTGTCAAACTGTGGAATCGGAAGCCCTTAAAAGTTTCTGAGGTCTAGATACTTACACGGCACAATAATACAAAGAACAATATGTCAAATGCATAATTCAAAAAGAGTTCACAGCCAAATAAAAAAACAAAAATAAAAAAGTGAAGGAAGGCAACCAAACAGAGAGAAGAGAGAGAGACCAGACGAACACATCTCTCCACGCCCCGTGGGGACTCGATGGGAACCCAGCAGAAGCTCTAAGGTGGGGACACCAATGAATCCACTGGGCTTCGACGGGACATAAAGACACACAATGAGCAATAGAATACAACCCCATTCACCATTCAGCGATGCGTGTGAACATGAGTCAGAGGGGATTAGGAGCCTATAAAATTCCATCAAGGATCCCATTTCCTTTGATATAAAAAAAGAGCACTTAGCAAGCTTTTATGGCACAGAACACTGGGGAAGAGTGGTGGACGCATGAAGAACCGCACTGCACTCCACCCCACCTTCCAACACAACTACACTGCCAATATTCATACGAGAACTACGAGAACATATCCGTTCTTCCTCAAGCGCTGGCTGAATGACTTCAGAGATATACGGGTGACAGAGAGGGAAGCCTCCAGCCAGAAGCATCTCTCCGACACACTGGGAGGTGGGAGGTGTCAGGTCTGAAGCAGGGGGGGGGGGGGGGGGGGAGTGCAGTGTTGATTTGTTTGCATAATTCACCAAAAAACATGAAAAGGAGCAGGAAGAGAAAGAGTGTAGCGCACTGCGAACTGGTGTGTGTGTGGGCGTAGGGTGGGGGGAGATGATGGGTCTCTTGCGTGTGTTATGGGAAGGTGGAGAGGGAAGGAAACAATGTCTGTGTAAGGAAGAGAGATGTGTCAATACTGGACATGAGGACTCGAGGTCATTCGAGGAGTAGTTGTCATTCAGTTTTTTGTTTGTTTGTTTTTTGTGTTTTTGTTTTGCATCAGGACACACGGTCAGGCTCTCTGTGAAACATCAACACACGCAGCCCCATTCACTTGACGCAACTCCCTTTAACGCTTCCCCAAAGCGATGTTAGACTCGCACACAAACATACACACATATACGCACACACATGCACACATACACACACGCACATCTATCCATCCATCCGTCAGTCTTGGCCATCCTCCGTGCGCCACTTCAGGAAGTCCTCCTTGCGTGCGTCCGGTTTGATCTGGTTGCGCATGCCACCCAGCAGGTTGGAGGTTGCCTCGGACGCCACGATGAGAGGCCGGACCACGGTGGGCGGGATCTGCCGCAGGACGCCACCCACCGCCCCCGGGAGGCCCTTCTGTTCGTGGCCGCGGGACGCCACGTCGCACAGGGTCTGGGCCGTGTCCATCACACCCTGGTGGAGGAGATCAGGGAGAGGGCAGAGGTTATTCCCTTTAGGCCTGGGACTCAGCCTGGGATTCAGTCATACATACTAAATAATGACTTGGTACATTTGTTCATTTATGAATGCATAAAAGATGAAAGATGAATGTCAGTTTGCCATCTGTGTGATGATAGCTCCTCGGTAGAAGGCACTCATTAATGAATAAATACGAAAAGAAGGAGAGTTTGTCATGTGTGCTTGATTTTGCTTTAAACTCTCAATTTATTGTTATTTTTATAGTCACTTTATTGTATATATTATTGTTATAGTAGTGTTCTATATAGTATAGTAGGTACTATATAGTGTAGTTTATAGTATAGTATATAGTAGGAAGTATATAGTGTTGTTTATAGTATAAAGTATAGTATATAGTAGGTAGTATATAGTGTTGTTTATAGTATATAGTAGGTAGTATATAGTGTTGTTTATAGTATATAGTAGGTAGTAAATAGTGTTGTTTATCGTATATAGTAGGTAGTATATAGTGTTGTTTATCGTATATAGTAGGCAGTATATAGTGTTGTTTATAGTATATAGTAGGTAGTAAATAGTGTTGTTTATAGTAGGTCGTTTATAATGTTGTTTATAGTATATAGTAGGTAGTATATACTGTTGTTTATAGTATATAGTAGGAAGTATTGTATATTGTATATAGTGTTGTTTATAGTTTAAAGTATAGTATACTATATAGAAGTTAGTATATAGTGTTGTTGATAGTATATAGTATAGCATATCGTAGGTAGTATAAAGTGTTTATACGGTGTATGGTATTGTTTAGTATAGTATAATTTAGTACAGTATTGTTGCAGGAAATTGATACTGCGGGAGTGAATGAGTAAGCATTCCATTGTACTTGTTACACATAAGAAAAACCTCTTGAATCTTGGTATTGTGGTGTGCATTAATCATAACTCCAGTCCCAGTCACACCACAACAGCACCACATGAAGTGCAGCGTGGTGTACGAGGCGGTCCAGAGGTGAGAGGGCGCAGAAGAAGGGACCTACCTCCCGGACCGTGTCGTAGGCCTTGGCCACGCCCTCCCTCAGGTCGGCCGGCTGCTGGGCCCGGCGAGGCCGTCCGGCGGGGGCCCGCCCCTCGGTGACGGTGTAGCGGGACAGCGGGGGGGTGGGGGACAGGATGTCGTACACCGTCTCCGCGGTGGCCTGCAGGCGGGAGGCAGAGCGCTGTCACACGTGGCTCTCGCTCGTACGTTATGAATGAATACGCATGTACACATCAGCAGGTGCCTATTTTACAAATATAAATCTATTTATATAAATATATTACAAATGCGAAATTTTCTACATCTACAACATCTACAACCACATTTCAGTATTATTCTGAAATACACAAGGAGCTAACTGCATTCGTTTCGTTGGCATGACTACAAAATTATGTATCGCCTCGGGTCCTCTAAGTCTCCTTAATCGTTTAAGTCCACCGCAGGCGGGTGTCCCAGGCGCCACCGGAGGTCAGGGTACCTGAATGGCCTGCACCAGCCTGTTGCTGAGCTCCAGCGCGGCCGAGGCTGTGGAGGTGCCGAAGGAGGCTGCCCCCCGCTGGAGACCGCGGATAATGCGGCCGTCCTTCCTGTACTGCTCTATGGGCATCCAGAACAGGTCTCTCACGCCGTGGACTACAGAGAGAGAGCAGTGGGGAAAGTCAGGAGAGGTCAGTCAGTTTCAACCCAGTCCTCTGCCCTCCTTTGCTTGGTACGGTACGGTGGGTGTGAACAGGCAGTGAAACAACGTACACAGCTGGACAATGGAGTGCATGGGGCCTACGCCTCCCAGAATTCCCGGCAGCTGGTTCTTGCGGATGTCGGTCAGCCACTCGCTGACGGCGTACTGGATGACCTTGTCCACGCCCAGCAGCCTGGTCAGTGGGTGTTGGGTAGTGTGTGTGGGGGGGTGGGGGGGGTGGGGGGGTAACAACATACTTCCTTAAGCCCGCAGCCATCATATGCATCCTCCACGTTGCTTTATCATTATGACATTCATATGACTACAACATCTGATGAAAACAGACCTACTTGTCAAGTGGACGGAAATATAGAAACATAGACCCGCGACTGTTAGTGCTTAATATTGATGGATCAATGTTAATATGGCGATTCAACAGCAACCATTTATGTGAACACTGATGATCAGTCATCATTCAGATCATTTAAACACAGCGTTCCATGAGCAATGCGCTGGGACCATGGCTACCCTGACACCGAGTCGATGATCAGCTCCAGTCCCATTGTAAACTATCCAGCCAATAGACTAGTAGGTTAGTGACAGGAGCGGAGTTGGTACCCGTGTCTGCAGCACAGCCTCTTCAGCTTCAGCTCCGAGCAGTTGAGCTGGGCCAGGCCAATCAGGATCCCCGCAAACGTTCCCTTAAGAGAGCAAAGACTTTTAAAAACAAAGGAACAGAATCCTCCTCAAAGGACAGAGATGGTGCAGCGTGTGGTTCTGTGGTCCGTCTGTGTCTCACCTGTTCTATGACAACGTGTTTACCATGGTAGTCCAGCCAGATAGGCACTTCAGAGGTAAAACGGAACTCCCTGAAAATACATTTATTTATTAATTACTAATTATGAATGACTTATTAATACTTGTTTAATTACAAAACAAATGTAAAAAAGGTATACACTACTAAGGTCTGTTGATTGGAGGAAACGAAGCCTTCTTTATCAACACTGGTTCTCCAGCATTACCCATCCAGGAACACTTTCCACAGAACCTATAGAAAGCAAGTGGCATAAAATGGTGGTTGGAATACCGGAAGTAGATTGGCTGGTCAGAGGAGGAAGTGGAGCCAGCGGACGAGGAGCTCTGCTCACTGTAGGTGGTTTCCACGGAAGCGGCGAGGTCCGGACCCAGACCAGCACCTGACTCCGCCTCCTCGCTCGACCGCTGGGCAGAGTCCGCCTTCACTGAGAGATGAAGTCATATTTGAAATATCATTGAGCTTGTTATACACAAGATATCAAGTTAGCCATGGGTAAATCTGAATCAGAATGTAAGCCGAATCAGAAGTACAACAAAGTGGTCTAACAATCCTCATGACACTCTTACAAGCAATTGAAAAATAGAAATTACTAAACAAAACTAAGATAAACAAAATAAACTGGTTAAAAATGTGCCATATAAAAACAATATATAGAAACAGTATATATATATATATATACACACACACACATACACACACACACACACATTGCGGTTGCCCTATATACACAGTAGTGCATATAGAAATGTATATCCATACAAAGGTGCAGTGTGATGTACCATGTAACTAGGTATGTAGTATAGATACAATACAGTATTGTAGTTACACAGAACAGTCATTGTCAGTGTTTGACAGTGTTCAATTTGCGTATGGCACTGAGGTAGAAACTGTTCTTAAGTCTGCGAGTCCGTGATTTGATGGACCTGAAGCGTCGACCAGAGGGCAGCAGGTCCAACAGGTGATGTCCCGGTTGGGATGGGTCTTTCTGTTTGTTGGCTGCTCTACTGAGGCAGCGGGAATGGAAAATCACTGCTATACGACCGGGTGTTTACCATTACGTTGTAGATGCACATTCAGAACATGACACTCACCTTCAGCTGCAGGGTCTACAGGCAGGTACGGGTTCACCAGGGAGGCCAGATTACTGAAGAAGTCTTTCAGGAAGAACAGGGCGTCCTGGGAGAGGAAGAGATTTGGATAGTTAAGCTCTAATGCACTACTGTCTTCTGTCAGCGGAGACACTGTGTCAACTAAGGATACTGAGGGGTGAAAAAGGACCTTGACGAGACTAGATTCAACGTTGTGCCGCATGCTATTATATTTGGACAGAGCAGAGCCACTGATCACAGCTGAAAACCGATGAAATGTCTTTTTTTTTACTTCATAAGAAATGGCTTGGACCCTAGGGAGGCTGTGTTGTGTTTCATCACAGAGGCTGTGCCCACCTGGTCGACATTGAGGCGCAGGGGTAGCAGGCTAACCCTCAGGCAGCACTCAGGACCCCCGAGGCCAGACTCTGGGCACACCTGCAGTGCCTTCACCGTCAGCTGAAACACACAAGGAACCACTTGGGTCAAGATCGCACACAATAACAACCTCTCTCAGTCGCCCATACAGTCTCTCTCACACTCTCTCCCTTTCACACTCTCTCCCTCTCCCTCTCACACTCTGTCTCTCACACTCCCACAGTCTCTCAATTTCCCTAACACGCTCCTGTGTCTCACACTCTCCCGTGTCTCACACTCTCCCATGTCTCACACTCTCTCATTCTCCGTCTCTCACTCTCCATCTCAACTGTCCCTCACTCTCTCACCATGTTAGAGTGGGCCCGGCGAGGCATGCTCTCGCTGGTGTAGAGGTAGAGGAACTTATTGAGCTGGGAGGACGCCAGGCGGTCCCGGACCTCCAGCTCCTGGACGATGAACACCTGCCTGGAGAGGGGCTGCTCCCCAACGGGGCCCAGGGCCACGCCCGGGCCCTCGCCTTCCTGACCCGCCGCCATCACGGCGTAGGTCTCGTGCTGGAAGGACACCTGGGTGGAGAATAAAACACACAAAAAAACAAAAACAGCGCAACTTTATAGAAATTCAGAGAAATTCAACATGAACCAGCTTCTTGCAAGCTTGACAGGGGACCCATGCATGACAGACACACAGACCCTACCTTGGAGAGCTGGATCTCCATGAGCAGGGCGTGCTGGCGGCCGCTGCCCCCGGCCCAGCGCCAGGAGTTCTGAGGTCGGGAGGAGGACCCGGCTGAGCGGGACGGGGAGCCGCGCACCCCCACTGGCACAGAGCGCCCCCTGGGGGGAGGCAGGAGTGAGGGCACATGGAGGGAGGGAGAGGGAGAGGGAGAGGGAGAGGGAGAGGGAGAGGGAGAGGGAGAGGGAGAGGGAGAGGGAGAGGGAGAAGAAAGGGAAAGAACTGTGTTGGTTTATTGTTAACCCTGATAATAAAGTGTTTGAGAAATAAAGGTTGGATGCAAATCATATTCACAATGAATGCATTGTCATTGTGGAGTGTGTGGTTGGTGGCTGGTTTAAGCAGCCTAACCTGGGCCCCAGTCAGACTGATAAGACTAAGGCTGGTGAGGCTGCACACCTGTGGTGCATTGAGGAATCAAGGCACACAGGCGAAACCAGCCAACCACCAACCACCTCTGTGGTGGAAGAGACTGTGAGATGCCCAGTAAATGATCACAATACAAGATGTGAGATATTGACCTGAAACGTATGATCCATTCCGTTTTGTGAGTGAGTGTGTGTGTGAGTGTGTGTTACCTATTGGCGTGGACGGCGTGTATGGACAGGGGCCTGCCCCCAAAGTCCTTGCCCCCATAGAGGTGCCAGACGACGGAGACCTCTCGCAGCACCACGCGGCTTTGGGGTACGGGGAAGCGGCCGGGGGCCCTCAGCAGGTCGGCGCTGCCCCGGGGCCGAGAGAAGTGGCCCTCCTTCACCCTGATGGGCCCCGGGGCCAACAGTGTCACCACGGGCTCTCCGTCCCTGGGCTGGTGACGAGGACACACATATGATATCCATTAGAACAACGAGAGGAATACATTTGATTACAACAAAATTGAATACAATTTAAGAGTAGCTTGAAATCACAAATCGTGCATATTGTACAGTCCCTTTTAGTAGCACTATAGTTTATAGTATAAAGATACAAGTATTTTTATCACATTAGACTATCATACTTTGCTGGACTTTCTGCACTCATTAAAGTTACTTAACTGTTCCACACTGTATTCCAGCACTGTATTCATGCTGCATAATTCATACTGGCACTTTAAAATGCTCTTTAAATGCTTTTTGCAGTTTATCATATGTATATATCATCCATCAGTCACTTTATGGTTATTTTTATTGTGTACAGTTCTTGTTATAGAATAGTGTTGGATAGTATTAAGCATAGTACATAGTATAGTATATAGTGTTGTTTATAGTATATAGTATAGCATATCATAGGGAGTATATTTTGTTGTTTAAACTATAGTGTTGTTTAGTATAGTAAAGAATTGTATAGTTTAGTATTTGTTGCAAATGACAATTAAACATCTTGAATCTTGTGTTGTGGTGAGAGTCTACACTGTGGAGTATAGAAGCCCAGGGGGTCCTGACCGGGATGCCCATGCCGGGAGCTTCCAGGATGCAGAAGTCGTCGTTGGACCCGTCGGATCCCTCCTGCGACAACACGTCGGCCCGGGCCTCCGTCGCGGTGACCAGCCCGTCCAGCTCCATGTCCGTCTCCTCCTCCTCCTCCTCATCCCCCTTCTCCTCCTCCTCGCCGCCGCCCTCCCCCGGCAGGAAGGAGGGCCGGCGCTTGGTGGCCTCGCCGGGGAAGAGGTAGACGGAGACGGGGTCGGCCCGCGGCACCGTGGGGGAACCTGGAGAGGGACAGAGGAACCCTGACAATGAACCACACAGACCAATCATCTGCTACAGACTCATTTTAGAAACCATGCGGCCATTGTAGCTACTCGGACAAAATGCAAATGTTAATAAATGTAAATAAAGCTCTGGTGGTCCTCTTCATTGAAATATTTTGAACATAGAATAACCCAGAGGGCACTCAGTGGAGCGCATTCCTCCGTCCCCTGGATCCAGATCTGGGCCAAATTCCAATCAAAAGTTTAGTCCAATTCCGTAGATAACAAACGTAATCTAACTCCATCTCACATCCCATTGTTGTTGCACAAGGAGGTTAAGAAGCCCACCCCTGCCACTAACATCATGCTGGACTAAGCTCCATTACCCGACTCTGGTCCTTCTTCCCGTTGGCTCCTCTCCGTGTCAATCAAGGCGTCGGCCAGATCGTACTGGTTGATCTCTGCGGTCTCGGCGGGGTGACAGGGTGGCGGGCAGGCGGGGCTTTCAGACAGCTGGGACACAGCGATGGAGAACAAACAGCATAAGGGTCTACAAGATACAAGATGTTTTATTGGCCATTTGCGACAAGTACAATGGAATGCTTACTCCCCATTCCCTCCCGCAGTATGAATTTTTAAAACAATACTATAAAAAATACTATATACAATAAAAATACATAATAAAAAGAACAATACAGTGACTGATGACATTTACATTTTTTACATTTATGTTTTGAATTGTGCAAAATTATTTTAAAGCATTTAAAGTGCCAGTAGTGCAGCAGCATCATGAATACAGTGCAGGAACTGTGGTGAGTCCAGAAAGTCCAGCAGTATGTAGTATGTAGTATATTAGTATCCAAAGTATGTAAGTGTAATGTTAATGACTATGTTATGATAGTGGCAGCACTCCTAGCAGTTCAGTAGCCCACTGCCTGTGGATAAAAACTATCCTTGAACCTGGTAGTCCTTGTAGGGATGCTGCACAGACGGTAGGGGGAGCAGGAAGGAGTGCCGTCACGTGTAGTCTTACCGGCAACTTCTGCCCGGCTATCTCGGTGGGGGAGGTGTGGCGCGGGGGCGGGTGCAGGTCGCCCTGGGAGACCAGGTACTGCAGGAGGTTGACCAGGGCCGCGCATGAGTCGACACATGTGTGCACGTGGACCACGTTGTTGGAGCACCGCAGCTCGAAGAGAGGCTGGGTCTGAGTGATGGAGGAGGGGGTGGGAGGAGAGAGAGAGAGAGAGAGAGAGAGAGAGAGAGAGAGAGAGAGAGAGAGAGAGAGAGAGAGAGAGAGAGAGAGAGAGAGAGAGAGAGAGAGAGAGAGAGAGAGAGAGAGAGAGAGAGAGAGAGAGAGAGAGAGAGAGAGAGAGAGAGAGAGAGAGAGAGAGAGAATTGGAACGGTTTGAGATCAGTAGGAGTGTGACTGTTATACACAAGTTTCAGAGCAATGCCATTGAAGGAAAGGGAAAATAAAAATAAATAAATAAATAAGTAATTCAATAAATAATGTGTAATTAAAAGGGGGGTAGCACAACTCATCCTTTCGAGATTAGAGATCAACAGAATATTATCAATGTTTTATAAATTTCAATCAAATGTTTTCTTCTTAGATTTACAAATTGAATTTACTCTTCTTAAGAGTAAATTATGAAGAATGAACAAGTAGTTCCAATCAGTATATATAGTGTATGTGTTCTGGTTAGCTGGAAGGTTGGTCTCTTGGTCTCAACCACTGCAGCTGAAACAGGGACCACCCAGACGCTCTCTCACCAGCTTGCCCGCATTACTGCCCTTCCAGGTGGTAATGGCCAGCTCAAGAAGGTCAATGTCCAGCACACACACATAGTCTGTGGAGGGAGAGGGAGAGAGAGATGGCAGACCATGTCAACACACACACACACACACACACACACACACACACACACGTGTGATTGTAAACACACAGGCCTTGTGTCCTACCTCTCCTCAAGTCTACGGTGTCACTCTCACACTTGTCAGAGAGGTAGAGGGCCGAGTCATCCAGGATGAATCTAAACACAACAAGACAGAGAGACCACATTGAGTTACACAGAGCCGTTGACATTGAGCAATACAAATATTACAAGGGATTTCATTGATTTGATTACTACTTTATATTTTTAAAGTTCATTCTACTCTGCTCACGACCTTGTAATTGTTCTGTTAGCACAGCTAACCAAGATTGGTTTAGTTTTTTTGTTAATTTGGTCACTTAAAGAGTCCATGTCCGGCATGGACTCTTTAAGTGACCAAATTAACAAAAAAACTAAACCAATCTTGGTTCAAACAGCAGTGTGTGGTGCCATGTGTGGAGGGTGTCCCACCTGAGGTGGAAGGTAGCAGTGTGTGGTGCGAGGTGTGGAGGGTGTCCCACCTGAGGTGGAAGGTAGCAGTGTGTGGTGCGAGGTGTGGAGGGTGTCCCACCTGAGGTGGAAGGTAGCAGTGTGTGGTGCCATGTGTGGATGGTGTCCCACCTGAGGTGGAAGGTAGCAGTGTGTGGTGCGAGGTGTGGAGGGTGTCCCACCTGAGGTGGAAGGTAGCAGTGTGTGGTGCGAGGTGTGGAGGGTGTCCCACCTGAGGTGGAAGGTAGCAGTGTGTGGTGCGAGGTGTGGAGGGTGTCCCACCTGAGGTGGAAGGTAGCAGTGTGTGGTGCGAGGTGTGGAGGGTGTCCCACCTGAGGTGGAAGGTAGCAGTGTGTGGTGCCATGTGTGGAGGGTGTCCCACCTGAGGTGGAAGGTAGCAGTGTGTGGTGCGAGGTGTGGAGGGCGTCCCACCTGAGGTGGAAGGTAGCAGTGTGTGGTGCCATGTGTGGAGGGTGTCCCACCTGAGGTGGAAGGTAGCAGTGTGTGGTGCCATGTGTGGAGGGTGTCCCACCTGAGGTGGAAGGTAGCAGTGTGTGGTGCCATGTGTGGAGGGCGTCCCACCTGAGGTGGAAGGTAGCAGTGTGTGGTGCGAGGTGTGGAGGGCGTCCCACCTGAGGTGGAAGGTAGCAGTGTGTGGTGCCATGTGTGGAGGGTGTCCCACCTGAGGTGGAAGGTAGCAGTGTGTGGTGCGAGGTGTGGAGGGTGTCCCACCTGAGGTGGAAGGTAGCAGTGTGTGGTGCCATGTGTGGAGGGTGTCCCACCTGAGGTGGAAGGTAGCAGTGTGTGGTGCCATGTGTGGAGGGTGTCCCACCTGAGGTGGAAGGTAGCAGTGTGTGGTGCGAGGTGTGGAGGGTGTCCCACCTGAGGTGGAAGGTAGCAGTGTGTGGTGCGAGGTGTGGAGGGTGTCCCACCTGAGGTGGAAGGTAGCAGTGTGTGGTGCGAGGTGTGGAGGGTGTCCCACCTGAGGTGGAAGGTAGCAGTGTGTGGTGCCATGTGTGGAGGGTGTCCCACCTGAGGTGGAAGGTAGCAGTGTGTGGTGCGAGGTGTGGAGGGTGTCCCACCTGAGGTGGAAGGTAGCAGTGTGTGGTGCGATGTGTGGAGGGTGTCCCACCTGAGGTGGAAGGTAGCAGTGTGTGGTGCCATGTGTGGAGGGTGTCCCACCTGAGGTGGAAGGTAGCAGTGTGTGGTGCCATGTGTGGAGGGTGTCCCACCTGAGGTGGAAGGTAGCAGTGTGTGGTGCCATGTGTGGAGGGTGTCCCACCTGAGGTGGAAGGTAGCAGTGTGTGGTGCCATGTGTGGAGGGTGTCCCACCTGAGGTGGAAGGTAGCAGTGTGTGGTGCCATGTGTGGAGGGTGTCCCACCTGAGGTGGAAGGTAGCAGTGTGTGGTGCCATGTGTGGAGGGTGTCCCACCTGAGGTGGAAGGTAGCAGTGTGTGGTGCGAGGTGTGGAGGGTGTCCCACCTGAGGTGGAAGGTAGCAGTGTGTGGTGCCATGTGTGGAGGGTGTCCCACCTGAGGTGGAAGGTAGCAGTGTGTGGTGCCATGTGTGGAGGGTGTCCCACCTGAGGTGGAAGGTAGCAGTGTGTGGTGCCATGTGTGGAGGGTGTCCCACCTGAGGTGGAAGGTAGCAGTGTGTGGTGCCATGTGTGGAGGGTGTCCCACCTGAGGTGGAAGGTAGCAGTGTGTGGTGCCATGTGTGGAGGGTGTCCCACCTGAGGTGGAAGGTAGCAGTGTGTGGTGCCATGTGTGGAGGGTGTCCCACCTGAGGTGGAAGGTAGCAGTGTGTGGTGCCATGTGTGGAGGGTGTCCCACCTGAGGTGGAAGGTAGCAGTGTGTGGTGCCATGTGTGGAGGGTGTCCCACCTGAGGTGGAAGGTAGCAGTGTGTGGTGCCATGTGTGGAGGGTGTCCCACCTGAGGTGGAAGGTAGCAGTGTGTGGTGCCATGTGTGGAGGGTGTCCCACCTGAGGTGGAAGGTAGCAGTGTGTGGTGCGAGGTGTGGAGGGTGTCCCACCTGAGGTGGAAGGTAGCAGTGTGTGGTGCGAGGTGTGGAGGGTGTCCCACCTGAGGTGGAAGGTAGCAGTGTGTGGTGCGAGGTGTGGAGGGTGTCCCACCTGAGGTGGAAGGTAGCAGTGTGTGGTGCCATGTGTGGAGGGTGTCCCACCTGAGGTGGAAGGTAGCAGTGTGTGGTGCCATGTGTGGAGGGTGTCCCACCTGAGGTGGAAGGTAGCAGTGTGTGGTGCCATGTGTGGAGGGTGTCCCACCTGAGGTGGAAGGTAGCAGTGTGTGGTGCGAGGTGTGGAGGGTGTCCCACCTGAGGTGGAAGGTAGCAGTGTGTGGTGCGAGGTGTGGAGGGTGTCCCACCTGAGGTGGAAGGTAGCAGTGTGTGGTGCGAGGTGTGGAGGGTGTCCCACCTGAGGTGGAAGGTAGCAGTGTGTGGTGCCATGTGTGGAGGGTGTCCCACCTGAGGTGGAAGGTAGCAGTGTGTGGTGCGAGGTGTGGAGGGTGTCCCACCTGAGGTGGAAGGTAGCAGTGTGTGGTGCGAGGTGTGGAGGGTGTCCCACCTGAGGTGGAAGGTAGCAGTGTGTGGTGCCATGTGTGGAGGGTGTCCCACCTGAGGTGGAAGGTAGCAGTGTGTGGTGCGAGGTGTGGAGGGTGTCCCACCTGAGGTGGAAGGTAGCAGTGTGTGGTGCGAGGTGTGGAGGGTGTCCCACCTGAGGTGGAAGGTAGCAGTGTGTGGTGCGAGGTGTGGAGGGTGTCCCACCTGAGGTGGAAGGTAGCAGTGTGTGGTGCGAGGTGTGGAGGGTGTCCCACCTGAGGTGGAAGGTAGCAGTGTGTGGTGCGAGGTGTGGATGGTGTCCCACCTGAGGTGGAAGGTAGCAGTGTGTGGTGCGAGGTGTGGATGGTGTCCCACCTGAGGTGGAAGGTAGCAGTGTGTGGTGCGATGTGTGGAGGGTGTCCCACCTGAGGTGGAAGGTAGCAGTGTGTGGTGCGAGGTGTGGAGGGTGTCCCACCTGAGGTGGAAGGTAGCAGTGTGTGGTGCGAGGTGTGGATGGTGTCCCACCTGAGGTGGAAGGTAGCAGTGTGTGGTGCGATGTGTGGATGGTGTCCCACCTGAGGTGGAAGGTAGCAGTGTGTGGTGCGAGGTGTGGAGGGTGTCCCACCTGAGGTGGAAGGTAGCAGTGTGTGGTGCGAGGTGTGGATGGTGTCCCACCTGAGGTGGAAGGTAGCAGTGTGTGGTGCGAGGTGTGGATGGTGTCCCACCTGAGGTGGAAGGTAGCAGTGTGTGGTGCGAGGTGTGGATGGTGTCCCACCTGAGGTGGAAGGTAGCAGTGTGTGGTGCGAGGTGTGGAGGGTGTCCCACCTGAGGTGGAAGGTAGCAGTGTGTGGTGCGAGGTGTGGAGGGTGTCCCACCTGAGGTGGAAGGTAGCAGTGTGTGGTGCGAGGTGTGGAGGGTGTCCCACCTGAGGTGGAAGGTAGCAGTGTGTGGTGCGAGGTGTGGAGGGTGTCCCACCTGAGGTGGAAGGTAGCAGTGTGTGGTGCGAGGTGTGGAGGGTGTCCCACCTGAGGTGGAAGGTAGCAGTGTGTGGTGCGAGGTGTGGAGGGTGTCCCACCTGAGGTGGAAGGTAGCAGTGTGTGGTGCGAGGTGTGGAGGGTGTCCCACCTGAGGTGGAAGGTAGCAGTGTGTGGTGCGAGGTGTGGAGGGTGTCCCACCTGAGGTGGAAGGTAGCAGTGTGTGGTGCGAGGTGTGGAGGGTGTCCCACCTGAGGTGGAAGGTAGCAGTGTGTGGTGCGAGGTGTGGAGGGTGTCCCACCTGAGGTGGAAGGTAGCAGTGTGTGGTGCGAGGTGTGGAGGGTGTCCCACCTGAGGTGGAAGGTAGCAGTGTGTGGTGCGAGGTGTGGATGGTGTCCCACCTGAGGTGGAAGGTAGCAGTGTGTGGTGCGAGGTGTGGAGGGTGTCCCACCTGAGGTGGAAGGTAGCAGTGTGTGGTGCGAGGTGTGGAGGGTGTCCCACCTGAGGTGGAAGGTAGCAGTGTGTGGTGCGAGGTGTGGAGGGTGTCCCACCTGAGGTGGAAGGTAGCAGTGTGTGGTGCGAGGTGTGGAGGGTGTCCCACCTGAGGTGGAAGGTAGCAGTGTGTGGTGCGAGGTGTGGAGGGTGTCCCACCTGAGGTGGAAGGTAGCAGTGTGTGGTGCGAGGTGTGGAGGGTGTCCCACCTGAGGTGGAAGGTAGCAGTGTGTGGTGCGAGGTGTGGATGGTGTCCCACCTGAGGTGGAAGGTAGCAGTGTGTGGTGCGAGGTGTGGAGGGTGTCCCACCTGAGGTGGAAGGTAGCAGTGTGTGGTGCGAGGTGTGGAGGGTGTCCCACCTGAGGTGGAAGGTAGCAGTGTGTGGTGCGAGGTGTGGAGGGTGTCCCACCTGAGGTGGAAGGTAGCAGTGTGTGGTGCGAGGTGTGGAGGGTGTCCCACCTGAGGTGGAAGGTAGCAGTGTGTGGTGCGAGGTGTGGAGGGTGTCCCACCTGAGGTGGAAGGTAGCAGTGTGTGGTGCGAGGTGTGGAGGGTGTCCCACCTGAGGTGGAAGGTAGCAGTGTGTGGTGCGAGGTGTGGAGGGTGTCCCACCTGAGGTGGAAGGTAGCAGTGTGTGGTGCGAGGTGTGGAGGGTGTCCCACCTGAGGTGGAAGGTAGCAGTGTGGTGCAGGTGGAGGTGTCCCACCTGAGGTGGAAGGTAGCAGTGTGTGGTGCGAGGTGTGGAGGGTGTCCCACCTGAGGTGGAAGGTAGCAGTGTGTGGTGCGAGGTGTGGAGGGTGTCCCACCTGAGGTGGAAGGTAGCAGTGTGTGGTGCGAGGTGTGGATGGTGTCCCACCTGAGGTGGAAGGTAGCAGTGTGTGGTGCGAGGTGTGGAGGGTGTCCCACCTGAGGTGGAAGGTAGCAGTGTGTGGTGCGAGGTGTGGAGGGTGTCCCACCTGAGGTGGAAGGTAGCAGTGTGTGGTGCGAGGTGTGGAGGGTGTCCCACCTGAGGTGGAAGGTAGCAGTGTGTGGTGCGAGGTGTGGATGGTGTCCCACCTGAGGTGGAAGGTAGCAGTGTGTGGTGCGAGGTGTGGATGGTGTCCCACCTGAGGTGGAAGGTAGCAGTGTGTGGTGCGAGGTGTGGAGGGTGTCCCACCTGAGGTGGAAGGTAGCAGTGTGTGGTGCGAGGTGTGGAGGGTGTCCCACCTGAGGTGGAAGGTAGCAGTGTGTGGTGCGAGGTGTGGATGGTGTCCCACCTGAGGTGGAAGGTAGCAGTGTGTGGTGCGAGGTGTGGAGGGTGTCCCACCTGAGGTGGAAGGTAGCAGTGTGTGGTGCCATGTGTGGAGGGTGTCCCACCTGAGGTGGAAGGTAGCAGTGTGTGGTGCGAGGTGTGGAGGGTGTCCCACCTGAGGTGGAAGGTAGCAGTGTGTGGTGCGAGGTGTGGATGGTGTCCCACCTGAGGTGGAAGGTAGCAGTGTGTGGTGCCATGTGTGGAGGGTGTCCCACCTGAGGTGGAAGGTAGCAGTGTGTGGTGCGAGGTGTGGAGGGTGTCCCACCTGAGGTGGAAGGTAGCAGTGTGTGGTGCGAGGTGTGGAGGGTGTCCCACCTGAGGTGGAAGGTAGCAGTGTGTGGTGCGAGGTGTGGAGGGTGTCCCACCTGAGGTGGAAGGTAGCAGTGTGTGGTGCCATGTGTGGAGGGTGTCCCACCTGAGGTGGAAGGTAGCAGTGTGTGGTGCGAGGTGTGGAGGGTGTCCCACCTGAGGTGGAAGGTAGCAGTGTGTGGTGCGAGGTGTGGAGGGTGTCCCACCTGAGGTGGAAGGTAGCAGTGTGTGGTGCGAGGTGTGGATGGTGTCCCACCTGAGGTGGAAGGCAGCAGTGTGTGGTGCGAGGTGTGGAGGGTGTCCCACCTGAGGTGGAAGGTAGCAGTGTGTGGTGCCATGTGTGGAGGGTGTCCCACCTGAGGT
Organism: Muraenolepis orangiensis; assembly: GCA_027704905.1. Classification (NCBI taxonomy): domain Eukaryota; kingdom Metazoa; phylum Chordata; class Actinopteri; order Gadiformes; family Muraenolepididae; genus Muraenolepis; species Muraenolepis orangiensis. Next base: position 4,464,720 of record CM051001.1, on the reverse strand, counting down.
GGAAGGTAGCAGTGTGTGGTGCGAGGTGTGGATGGTGTCCCACCTGAGGTGGAAGGTAGCAGTGTGTGGTGCGAGGTGTGGATGGTGTCCCACCTGAGGTGGAAGGTAGCAGTGTGTGGTGCGAGGTGTGGAGGGTGTCCCACCTGAGGTGGAAGGCAGCAGTGTGTGGTGCGAGGTGTGGAGGGTGTCCCACCTGAGGTGGAAGGTAGCAGTGTGTGGTGCGAGGTGTGGAGGGTGTCCCACCTGAGGTGGAAGGTAGCAGTGTCCACGATGATGTTGCTGGACAGGGAGAAGGATTCTGCAGTGAAGATGACTCTGAGCGGCAGGTACAGAGGCCTGGGTGGAGGAGGCGCAGAGAGAACAAACACACACCTTAGCTGCCGATGAAGTGTTTTGCTACCGGTATACGTATGCTCCTGGGATCCTTCCGGACCATGACCTACACACAAAGACACCCTACCAGAGCTTAAGGCGCTGTCACACCTTGACCATTTAGCCAGCGTATGCCCGACGTATCAATATTTCTCTAAAACGCTGGCATACGTCAAATAAGTTATGGGTAAGTTTTGTATATGCTAGCGCACACTGAAGCACGCTGGTATACGTCGTAGTAAGGCGAGAAATTTTGCCTAGCGTACCGTTATTTCTAACCTATGAGTAACGTGCTTTGAACGTATGTGTAACTTATCTCCAACGCATATTGACGTATGCAGACATATTTTACGTGTTTACTGAACGTGTTTGTAACTTACAGCTACCGTATAATGGCGTATTGGCAGCGTTCTTCTAAGTTTTTTTCAGCATATTGATACGGTGATGTTGATACGGTGATGTTGATAGATACTGCGACGGTGATGTTGGTACTGCGATGTCTAGTGCGGTTATGATTTGAATCATCGAGGGCCTCTCAGACATTTTATCGGCTACCACGCGTGATCTTTGGCGATACGCTTGGGCATAAGTTGTGAATGCCGGCAACACGCTAAGCATTCGTTGGCATAAGTTATCGAACGTTCTATATAAGTTACTAATACGTTATGTATATAAAACAATTATAAATAGTTAGTTCAGCGTATGCCAGCGTTTTAGAGACATTTTGATACGTCAGGCATACACTGGCTAAATCGCCAAGGTGTGACAGCGCCTTTAGCAACGCATCGCCCTGTTCTGCAGAGGAATGCCTCAAGTAAGACCTGATCCAGCATTTTGTTTGTTTTCGACAGCCAGACACAAGAACAAAACAAATACACCAACCGCTTTTCAGCAGTGCATTTGAATAATCTTTCAAGGTCTTTTCACATGGACAGATTGCTCTTTCGATGTTTTTTTTAATGGAGCCGACCTAACCCTAACCCGTCTTCCAGATTAGTAACGTGGACGTATAATCGCAGGCAGCGCTGCAAAGATCTGCCTCATGTCTGATGTGGATCTCTGCAAACACGCAGGACGCAGAACAGTGAATTCAGCTTTTTCCGCTGTCGTATAATGTGGGCCTGTGAGACTCAAATTAAGGGCTATACAAAAACATGGGACTTTGTCTTTCAAACACCTTAGGTGTTGCTATGGTTCTCTGCGATAGTCATCTATGTGCTGTATGAATGTGTGTAATGCATGTGCGTGTGTGTGTGTGTGTGTGTGTGTGTGTGTGTGTGTGTGTGTGTGTGTGTGTGTGTGTGTGTGTGTGTGTGTGTGTGTGTGTGTGTGTGTGTGTGTGTGTGTGTGTGTGTGTGTGTGTGCATGCAGACCTGTAGTCCACGGCGCAGGTAGCCAGCTGTGTGTGGAGCACGGTGATGACAGCAGGCGCCGTGTATCCCAGAATAGGGTCATCAATGACGTCCAGAAACTCAACCAGCTGCAACATTAAAAGATTGAACAAAACATGGACACATTAATAGGACCGGGTTATAGCTATTATTATTTTTAGGAGAGAGAAGGGCAGATTGGATCAAACCAATGTTTGACCTGAATTATTTGACAGTTGTAGACATTCAAATCATGCATTTAGACATGTAAATCAGGCTTTCAAACTTTGCATGCATCCGTTTCTGCACTGCTAAGCTCTTAATCTTTTTTATATTTATATTTTTATTGTATTTCTTGTATTTTATTTTCTGTAATGCTCTTACCGGGTCTTTTATGCTAATTCTGCACTGATCTAACTGTCTTTTTACTATTGTGAAGCACTTTGGGCTGCAATTATTGTATGAAAGGTGCTAAACAAATAAAGTTATTATAATCATTAGTATCATTATTATTCTCATCATTATTATTATTATGCACTTGACTAGACAGAAATTCACATTGCTTCATGAAAGTAGAATGACGGTTTTTTCCTTCCTGCTCTCCCTCTCCCATACGAGCCACTTGCATAAAGCCTGCAGGATGAAGGCAGGCTATCCACGGGGCACTAGGACCACAGCGTCTCCCTTACCTGCTCGTGCCAACTGTGGCCGCTCTGGGCGACGTAATGGCGCATGGTGGCCCCCTGCAGTCGCACAGCAACCAGGAACTCCTACCAAGACCCCATGACATGAAGGATGGACTGGGTTAGTATAGAACAGTCTAGTCCCACACTCATCACATAGGGAAAAATCACCATTTTAAAACAATTGGTATTGGTAACACTGATTGATGATGGAGTGGTTGATACATGGAATTAACTGGGAAAGACCCACCTTAACATTCCTCTTGGGGTCCAGGGTGATTTTGATCGCCGTGGACAGCATCTGGAGCCCGCTCTCCCTGCCACTCACGCTGCTCACCCCCACCTCTGTCTGGTAAATGGTAGGGTCCAGATGCTTTGGAGCGGTGAAGTTGGGCATCTCCAACCGCTCTGGGACGGGGGTGTCTTTCACTACAGCTGTTAAGAGAAGAACATTCATTACAAATTAATTATTCTCCTGGTGGCACCGATGTACTGTATAGTGTAATCTAGTTCATAGTTTTATCTTCAGGGAAACATTTTTTTTGTGCTATGGAGTCACTCACGTCGATGATAAAGGTCCACTCTCTTGCTCTCCACACACAGGAAGTTGAGATTGGGGTTGTTCTGGTGCTGTGCAACACTGAATATCTTCCCCCCTTCCAGGTCCAACACAAGCTCCCCGTGATTATGGTCCTTTAAGCAGAGAGTATAAAAAGGCAAAATAAAAACATTAATCCCAACAAAAAAAAATTCTGTAAAAATGTAGTATCCTCATCAAACCATTATATTTCCCAGTAACCGTGGGTTGGCTAACCTTCTTGTCCGTCATGGCTTGGAGGCGGCCCTTGCCGATGACCACCGTGAGGCTGAGGAGGCTGAGGTTGTGGTTTGGGCCAGGCTCAGATGCTCTCCCGTCTGCTGATTCGTCGGCCGCGTAGAACTGAGGCTCCTCCTCATCCGAATCAGAATCTAAAACCGCATTTCAATTATAAAAGTATACTTTGTACAAAGTATACAGCAAAAAGCAACACTTGATTATTCTGCGTTTACTTTAAATGGATGGACACACAAGTTAGCAGTCAGAAGACATCCTAACGTGACCTGAACCTGTAGCAACATGGATGTGTCATTCAATATAAAAACTGATAACAAACAGCGGCCACACTCACCCAGTCTGAAAGCCGACTTGCACATCTGGAACTCATTGTCTTGGTGGCGGCGGATGAGGTGGGCGGGGCTGGGGTGGTGGGCGGGGCTGGGGTGGTGGGCGTCAGAGGCGGGAGGGGGAGGGGGTGGAGGCTCCCACATTAAGAGGTCATTGTTGATCCTGCGGGGTTGATGGAGAACGACGGAGATGGAGAATAAATCCATGGAGCGTTTATCATGTCAGCCGCACACAGAAGCGCATCGTTTGGCCTTGAACGTGGTGTGAGGGAAGTGTTTCTGATGCTGAAGTCACCTGTTGTAGATGCTCTGGAAGGCCTGCTTGGTGGGCAGGAGGATGTAGGCGAGTGGCAGGCTGATGTCCATTGCACACTGGCATTGGGCCACGCAGTCGGCCTGGAACTGACGCATCTCCTCTGGGTCGGCAGGGATCACCATCTGCACCCCCGGTTAGAGAGGGAGGGGAGAGAGAAGATTGGGGGAGAGAGAGAAGATAGGGTGGGAGAGAGAAGATAGAGAGAAGAGGAAATTAAGAGGTTAGAGAATTAGATCAATGTTTGGATAAACATGCAAAAAGTTTATGTTGGATATTGTTGGTGGGTTCTGGATGATATAATTACTGTTTGAGTGCATGTGGTTCTCATGTGTGTGAGAATGTATTATACAGGGCCTGCATGTCTGTCTGTCTGTGCAAGATGGATGCTGTAGCCTCTGTAGTATGTGTGTGTGCCTGTCTGGGTATCTCAGTCCATCTGTGTGTGCACGCTTGCGGTGCGTGTGAGGCGGCTCACCTCCTCGGTCTCGAACATGGTGCGGTTGGAGGAGAAGGGAGAGCTGGTCTTGTCGCTCATCTCACAGGGGCTCTCGAAGGACATGGTGGCCAGGTCCCGAGCTAGAGAGCCCAGGCCACTGCCTGGGCCCGAGCCCAGGGCATCCCCTCCACTCACACGCACCGATATCCTGACAGGGAGAGAAGAGCAAGGGAGAGATCGAGTGAGTACTCTAGGTACTACTGGTCATGTAGCACCAGTTCTCTAGGGCTGTTCTAACTGTTGTTCTCTGGTCATGTAGCACCAGTTCTCTAGGGCTGTTGTTCCAACTGTTGTTCTCTGGTCATGTAGCACCAGTTCTCTAGGGCTGTTCTAACTGTTGTTCTCTGGTCATGTAGCACCAGTTTTAATTGTTGTGCCTTTCTACCTGCCTGGTTTACAACTTTTACTATAACTATACAATCAATTATTACTTATAAATAAATTATTACTTAACTATAAATTAAACTATTTACTATATAGTGTAAATATACTTTTATAGTGTAACTAAACTACTATAGTGTTACTACACATAGTTTTAAGACTACTACCTCTGGGAGGTGTATATGGCCTAACGTAGCTTCAGAACCATTTCATGTACCTGGGCAGAGAGTCTCCGTTCTTCTTCACCCTGAGACAGGGAAAGGAGCCTCCCTCCCACCCCTCATAGGACCCTGAGAGAGGAAGAAATTAACATTAATTACAGAGATCGAACATGTAAAACATCAGTAGGCTACTGACAGAGGGCCTAATGTCTTTTGTTTTAACCTTCTATCCTATGTATTTGCAGGATATTATAGTTATGGTGTTCAACTCCCAATTCTGGGTTCAATCCCCAATGCCCACCTGTAGGCATTCTGGAGCCAGACCACTACCTCTGTCCTAATGACATGCATCTGTAATGAACTGCAAGTCATCTGCAAAACTAACCACTAATTAACTAGTCAAATAGAAAGAAACAATTTTCTGCAAAGCGGTTAAAAAATACAACACTAAAATACCATTAAATAGTAGTGGAGGAAATGGCATTAAGACATTGAAAAGGGATTTTTGACTCTGTTCCACTGCTGATATTGCCATTAGCCATCTTAGCGGCTGTACAACCATGGTTCCTACAGCTTAAGGCAAGTGACATTTGAGCCATTTTTAATGGCACTCGGAATAAAATTGAAGCCTTACTTCACAATAACCGAAATTGAAGGTTTATTAGAACAAAAAAGCATGATTTTTAAGGTCCAGTGAAAAGGTGATCTACTTCGAATGTTGAAAACAATATGAGTTATGTAACCAATTATATACATGTTTTTAATGTGACTTTTATTGATTTGAAGACATTTTAATACCAGTTAAGGTCTAAGATAAATGAATTCAATGCCTTCTCAAAGTCTTTGAAAGGAACAGACCTTCACAGCCGACACCATCCCCTTTGGGTCCCCCGGCGGTACCAGGCCCTCACCTTGCAGGTCGGTGAAGGAGGCCTCCAGCAGCTGGGTGAGGCAGGGGGCCTCGGAGCGGGGCTGGCCTGGCATATGTGTCCGCTGCTCCCCCTGCAGATCGGGCGCCTCGCGGTGCCTCAGCTCCAGCTCAGAGAGCTCCAGCACCAGGGTCTCCTCCCGCACGGCCTTCTGGGTAGGCGGCCGCCGCGCCGGCGGAGGCCGCAGATCCGGCACGGGGAAGCGTAGGCGCAGGACGGCGTGCGGGGACGCCAGGGAGAAGGAAGAGTACAGCTCACTGCTGAGGATCTGAGGAGAGAGAGAGAGAGAGAGAATAGGATAATGGTCCGGTGCCTTGCACAAAAGGCAACACAATTAGGTGTACAATCTAGTTGTACAACATAGTGCATGTGTGTGTCCGAACCGGTGTGTTTGCAGGCTGGGTGGTCTGGGTGGGACAGTGGCTGAAGGCTCTGCTCAGGTTCCCGAGGCGACTTAGGACATCCAGGTCCAGCTCCGCACTGAGCTCCGCCAGCTCCACCTTCACCACGCTGTCCCGGCGCACCACCCGCTGTCTGCCCTGCACACACAAGGTGAAATAAGACAACGCACAACAAACAGGCTGTATACTACAGACTCACTGTATAGTGACTCACTCACTCACTGTGTGTGTGTGTGTGTGTGTGTGTGTGTGTGTGTGTGTGTGTGTGTGTGTGTGTGTGTGTGTGTGTGTGTGTGTGTGTGTGTGTGTGTGTGTGTGTGTGTGTGTGTGTGTGTGTGTGTGTGTGTGTGTGTGTGTGTGTGTGTGTGTGTGTGTGTGTGTGAGGATACCTTGCGTTGCTGTTTTTCAGTGAGGCCATAGTGCAACTGAGCACAGGGTCGAGCAGCAGCACCCAACGTGAACAGACCTGCTTTCTGGAACTGGAGCAACTACACACACACACACACACACACACACACACACAGACACACACACAGAAAAAGAGAGCAGGACATGCATTTATCTCATCTAATTACTTACTCATTAAGTTTGGCCGCTGATAAAGATGGACAGTAGGACAGACATATTGCATTGTGCTGATATTCAGGCAGCAAAACCCAAGGACTAGAGACTGCATATCATCCCTGTGTATCGACAGATTGGACGGTGGGTCAGACCGGTACCTGGCAGTACTGAGGCCCTGCGTCCCCCCAGAGACACTCCAGCAGCTCCAGCCTGCTGAACGACAGGTCAGAGGTCACCGATCGACTGTGGCGACCACCGCTCCGCGTCTCGCAGGCCACCTGCACCGCCGCCCCCGTCAGCCTACAAACCGCCACGTCACAGACAATAAGACGACAACAAACACGTTACACTGACTGATTTTTACCTCATCGAATGCTCATTCTAAGGGTTTTTTAATGCGCATGACTGATTGAGTGGCTGTATGTGAGCATGAGCGCGCGTGTGTGTGTGTGTGTGTGTGTGTGTGTGTGTGTGTGCCCACCTGATGTTGGAGTGAGGGCAGGCCTTGGCGAAGCTCTTCCGGAGGTGGTGGAAGTCCCTCTCGCTGAACATGCCGTCCTTGAAGAAGGCCAACTCCCGGAAGAACACCTGAGCCAATGACGGGGCTCCGTCAGGCCCCGGGGGCGGGTCCTCCTGCAGGAGGGTCAGCGTGAGGCCTCCCAGCGACAGACGCAGCAGGGCGTCCGGCTTCAGGGGTTCAGACGGGCCGCTGTGAGAGCATCCTGGGGGGGGGGGGCAGAGAGCTCACCTCAAGGACTAAAGCTATATTTACATGCACATTAAACAAGGACGATATACAATAATAACAGCATGATGACAGTTGAGACAAATATTTATATATAATAAATTAACTAGAACGTATACACAATATCAAAATAAATCATATAAAATCAAATTTGTGGGCTATATTACCTAATTATACTGGATTGGAATATCTTGAACACTAAGTCCTAGAGAGTAGATTTTGATAATTGAGTGTGTGATGTGATTGGTCAATATTCCTAAAGGTAAAGGATGCCAAAGCATTTAGTATTTCTATACAGCTAGAACCATCACGGGAACCCAAGGAGAACCTAGTCCACTTAGTCAGTGCATGCAACTAGCCCAGTCAATTAGGCCCTGTAGGCCTCCCCCTCCCCGTGGTTCACAAGTAGCTACCTCTGGGCCGGGTGCTGGCCTGGGACAAGCTGGACACGGAGCCGGCTACAGGATAACGTCTGGGATAGATGCCCTGGGTGGGAGGGAGGCCACAAGGTTAACAAGGTTTTTTGTCCTGATGTTGTTGCTGAGGTGGATTCACCAAAGTCACCTAAATATTTTAATGAAAGTTAATAATATCCAAATATCAATGCCAATATAATATATCAAATTATAATCTTGATATGGAATATACCCCACACCAGATGAAATAGATACACAGAACAATAGATGGACAGAAAAGAAAGAAAGAAAGCCATAGAAGAACAGACACAAGAGAGGCAGATGGTTTGTGTACAGGCAGATGACAGGCTGGCCGAGGGGGTGGTACCTGGGCAGGCTGTGAGAGGCTGTTGAGGCTGTGTGTGGAGGACTCCATGTCGCTGTCTGACATCTCGCTGCCGGAGCGCGCCGAGGTAGCGCTGATGCTCATCGCACCGCCGGGACCCATGGAGTAGAACATCTCTACACACACACACACACACAAACACACACACACACACACACACACCTTTTTTTTAAATCTAATTGAAAACCGTTGGATTGCGATGCAAATTGAGAGCCCTTTTTTTCTCGTCTGGACTGAATCTCTGGCGGAAGCGAGTATAAAGCAAAAGGTCAACCAATATAAAGCAAAGGGTTGTCACGTGTAAATGTGTCTGAATGTACCTACTTCTTTTGATTCTACAGGTACTTGACCGTGCATTTCTACTACTGAACGTGATTCTGAGAATTATACAAAAGCTACGTAGCACCACGGTTGCTACGCGTTCACAGAGATGGTGAAAACCATGGATGTGGGACCAACCCGAAGACCCGAGTGTGTGCGTATCAAGCGGGGATCTCTCGTAAACTGCCCTAACGTGTAAACAGAGACAGTGTAATATGATGGGACATCTAAACCAAGCTACTGATTCTAGATGTCCAACTATGAACTCCCCCCCCCCCCCCCCCACACACCAACTCACCTCCGTTCTCCATGCCGTAGAGGTAAGGCTCCATGTCGAAGTCGTCGTCCCACTCCCTGGGGCTGGAGTCCAGCTGTTTGCCGAGGTCCTCCTCGATCAGACGCAGGTCCTCCGGGTCCAGGGGCTGACTGTGGACCCCTGAGCCCTTACTCTCTGGCTCTGAGAGGAGGGAGACATGGGGTATGGGTATCTGTGAGTAACACAGGCTCTTCCAGAGGCCTGCGGCTTTGCTGACCGTTTGAGATTTGATTTGCTTGGTGCGACAAAGAATGATCTTCAACATGCATGAGAAAGGTGGACCAAGGTGTCACACAGCACACCCATCTAAATACGGGGGGGCAGTAGCTCAGTGGGTAAGGACTTGGCTAGGGAGCGACAAGTTCACCGGTTCAAGTCTCCGAAACACCAGGTTACTGCCTAAGTGCCCTTGAGCAAGGCACCCCCTACAGTGCTGTATAAATAGCTGCCCACTGCTCCTAATACTAGGATGGGTTAAATGCAGAGTACTTGTCAGTGTACAGTGCTGTACACTGACACATTTGAATTATTAGAAGCTCTGTGCTGCTGGATTATACAAAATATCCCTGATTTTATATAATTTTTTTTATTACAGGGAATACTGCATTCTATGAATACCATACATGTTATACATTCAGGAGTATGTGGTTGGTAGCTGGTTTAAGCAGCCTCACCTGGCCCGAGTCAGACTGATTAGACTCTGGGGCCAGGTGAGGCTGCACACCTGTAGCGCATTGGTGAGTCAAGGCACACTGAATAATCTAGCCATCACCACACACACACACACACACACACACACACACACACACACGACATGAGGCAGGGTTCACTGCTACAGAGTTATAAACACCAGGCCTGCAATATATGTAATTGCCCTGGCATCTCTTTACAACGTACAATACACTAGTAGTAAGCTGTGCATCTTTAAGCACATTTGGATGTATGCAATTTAACTCGGGCGAATCCAACAGGAACAACTTGTCGTGGCATCTACTGTAATACACTTCCTCATAACAGGTACAATGTGGGCAGACACTGCTGGCTTGTGTTCCCATCTGGTTGGTGGGAAAGGTGTCAAAGCCGACCATTATGCTGATGTCTTTATTTAACAAGTACGCTCTGTATGGGTGCCAATGTGTACTTGCCTTTTTTTTTTTATTGACCTATTATGTCTCCTCACCATTAAACTTCATATGATTACAATGACGGTTGATATCCATATTGGTACATACTGGTAGCCCAAGCTGGGGCTTTCGGTGTTGAAGTGAATGAATAGAACATAATATAAATAATATATCATATAATGACAGAGCTCAGCAGATCCCAGGGGAGTGTCATTTGTCATTACCCGTGTCTATGCAGAGAGCGGACATCAGGTCTGTCAGGTGGATGATTTGATCCGGAGACAGCAGCAGGTGGAGGCTGCCCACCTTTCCATCCAGCTCCAACTGACGCACGCGCGCGCACACACACACACACACACACACACACACACACACACACACACACACACACACACACACACACACACACACACACACACACACACACACACACACACACACACACACACACACACACACACACACACACACCACACACACACACACACACACACACACACACACACACACACACACACACACACACACACACAGGTTCAACACAGGTTCACACCAAGATAAAACGTACATGCTGGCTCAGAAAAACAAACACTCAACACACCTTTGGTCCGGGCAGCATGTCGCTCTGTTTGATTTTGACCATGGTCTCGATGAAGCCCGAGCAGCTTCCGATGAGGACTGGCTGCTGGGTGGACCGCGAGGGGGCCGATTCCTCTTCTTCTTCCCCCTTATCGTTCTCTTCTTCCTCATCATCGTCGTCCTCCTCCTCCTCCTCATCGTCCTCCTCTTCATCGTCCTCCTCCTCCCCCTCAGCGTCCTTCTCCTCCTCCTCCTCCTTTCCACTAGCAGCAGCAGAGCCCTGGCGGTCGGTGGCTGGAGGATCCTGGGTGGACAGAGATCAAGAGACTATAGTCACACAGAGCCTACCTTGTTGGGCCTCTTCACACACCTCACAGATACAGGCCACTCCCACTCAGAACCAAGTGCTGTCCCCACCTTCAGCAGACCACTCAGCTCACCCGTTTTGGGGGTTCTTTTGGGGGTCATTTAAACTGCGTTCAACCAGCGGACCCTAGTACTACATATTATTGAATTTAATTGAGTGGCAATGCCCCGAATTCCAATCCATTCGAACTGAATGTAATTAAACAGAGACAAGAGACAGACAGAGGCAGACAGATGGACATGGTGGGCACAGACAAAGGAAACACACACACACACGCACACACACGCAGTGTGAAGGACGTCCCACCTGGTGTGTGCCTGTGCTCTCGTAGAAGAGCTGCACGGCACTGAGCTGCAGGATCTTGTGCAGGAAGGCCGGTGGCTGGTGGATGTCCACCGGCACGGCATTCTGGCCGGCAGGCTCCCGTACTGCCTCGTCGCAGTACTCCAGCCTGCACACACGCACACACGCACACATGAACACACACAATATATAAACGCAACGGATCATCTGTTCATCATGCATAATGGATGCATTGGAGATTCATACTGCGGGAGTGAATGGGGAGTAAGCATTCCATTGTACTTGTTGCAAATGGCCAAAAAATATCTTGTATCTTGTAATGTCGTAAATGTTTATTTTAAAATTGTTTCAGGGAAAATCCTTATTCTTGTCAGCAAGGGATTATACATTTGGTTGGTGTTCAGTTTCATGTTGATATTCAGTTTCATGTTGATATTCAGTTTCATGGAGTCATGTGTATTTTCTGTCTATGCATGTAACAGATGTTGTAACTCAATGGTAAGAAACACTAAGGCTGCAATGTGCAGCCACCGCCACCACGTCATAACATCAAAGCAGATGACGTTTACAACTAAAGTAACCAAGTTACCTTTCCCAACACACACACACACAAAGACATCACATTCTGTAGTCCACAGACCATCTGGCCAATAGGCACACCTCCTAACAACCTCTTCCCTCTGCCACTACTCATAAAGCTGTTGATATTAAGGAGAAGGAGGGGGGGAGGTAAGGGCTAGTGTGGCGGCAGTATAGCTCAGGAGGTAGAGCGGTCGCCTCACAACCGGAAGGTTGCTGGTTCGATCCCCGGCTCCTCCTAGCAAAAACTGTGGAGGTGTCCTTGAGGAAGACACCCTAACCCTAACTGCTCCCCGGGCGCTGTATAAATAGCTGCCCACTGCTCCTAATACTAGGATGGGTTAAATGCAGAGAACACATTTCACTGTGTGTTTACATGTATGTGACCAATAAAGAGGATTAAATCCTCCAGTTTGTTGTGTGACTTATAGAATGATTTGCACATCTGACTAGGTGGACATTTAACACTAGGCCCACGTTAGCTGACTTAACACCAGCCCACTAGAATCAGCTCTAATAGCATTGATTATTACCGAGCTATAAGCATGATTGTAGTGGTCACCCAATAAAGAGGAACTGATCGTCCTCCGTTATAGCCAAACACACCAATTCCTACGGTTCAGGTTTACCTAGAAACATCTCTACTTCCATGGTGACCCATGGAGGACATGACCCTTCTCTGATGGGCAGCCGTGTGATTACAGGCCCAGAGTATAGACTGTTGGGAGGCCATAGGAGAAGTGGAGGTTTAAGGACAACTTAGCTGCTTTCCAACCTTCTCCAACAGCATTAGGGATATAGTGTGGAACATGGATGATACAAGGCCAGTTAAACATCTGTGAAGTTCCCCTTTAAGGCTGAAATCTGACACTAGGCCACCATTCTAGAGCTTTAGCCTGCAATCACACTAGCTGTGAAATTGCTGCTGTCTCTAAAGATTTTCGTGGGGGGGGGGCATTTTACTGGAAATAAAATATGTATATGACCCCCACATACAGAGTTGGCTGTCCTGTTTACCAGTCAAATTTGATATGAGAGAGTAAAAATGGAGCGTAATAACAAACTACTTTCTTCACTGTTATGTGTACAACACAACAGGACACTCAAGGGGTCAAGCGGTCAAGGGCTTTCATAAGCACACATTGGGGGGGATAGCTCAGTCTGTTGGGACTTGGCTGAGGTGCCCTTGAGCAAGGCACCAGACCCCTTACACTGCTCCCCGGGAAGTTGTATATACAAAAGCTGCCTACTGCTCCTAATATTAGGATGGGTTAAATGCAGAGAAACACATTTCCCTGTGTGTGTGTGTACATGTATGGGACCAATAAAGAGGATTCAATCCTTTGGATTTGGATTGTGGCCAGTGTTAAACTTCTGATAAAAGTGAGTTGATGCTGTGAAAAACAGAAAAGCTGAACTCCCTCCCTCCCTCCACACTGTCTTAATCAAAAACTAAACCCACATATTAAAAGTGAATACAAAACTATCTCTCCCAGCCACATTCTGGGGGCATGTTGTACCGTTTAATGTGCATCTCCAGGGCTACGCCCGTCTCAAGGTCCAGGGGCTGGTGCTCGATGCGGATGATGGTGTCCACAAAGGTGACTTTGATGCGCCGGAGGACTGCACACAGAGAGAGACAGAGAGAGAGAGACAGAGACAGAGAGACAGACAGACAGACAGACAGACAGACAGACAGACAGAGACAGACAGAGAGACAGAGAGACAGAGAGAGAGAGAGAGAGACAGAGACAGAGACAGAGACAGAGAGATATAGACAGAGAGAGAGAGAGAGAGAGAGAGAGAGAGAGAGACATAGACAGAGACAGAGACAGAGAGAGAGACATGTGTTTGTAAATGGTGCTCAGCCAGACACATCACAGCAGCGTGGGCGCGGCTTCCTACATGTAACGAGAACGATGATGTATCGCTAGCCAAAGCATCAGATGCTTGACGATGTTTGGGAGAAATGTTATGACAAAACTCTGCCAGGACTTTCATCATCACCCACACTGGAATTGCAATAGTCAGTGTTTCACCAGAGACGGCGCAGTGCCTGAAGTTTGATTTCATTATTAGAGTGTGTTAGGCAGTTGTTAGTATGGGTGCACATGGCCTCTACACAAGTGCACATACATTTGGTGAATAAATATTAACGGTATAACACAATAAATATTAACAATATTTAGATAAATAAACATATTTATAATTATGCATAGCTACAACACACTTATTAACTATTTACAATACAGGACAGCCACATACAATACTCATAACTATTGGACTAGTTAAGAGAGGAGCAACTCTGTTTTGTGACCGTGTCAATAAGTTTAGATGTACAGAAAGACCTGTAAAGGAACATGAAATATTGAAACATCACTTTAACATAAGAGTCAATGGGAACGAGTCAGGCCACTCACTCACTCACTCACACACTAAGGAAAGGAGCTATAATGGATAATGCTATAGACTGTATGGATAATACGCACCTAACACTGATTTGATCCAACACATAACCAAGTGTAATAGCTTCGTCTGTACACTGCATGCATCCTTATGCGCAGGCAAAGCAAAGGACAGCTTTGCTGTCCTCGGCCCTGTGTCTGTGGTAAGCGTACACTGAGAGCTTTGGATAACATAATAACAATAATACTCTTTGTATTTATTTATTTATATATATATATATATAAGAAGTGGTTAAAGTGTGATTGCAAACGTACACCTGTGCAGCCACACGCTGGTTATTACATGGCTTATGCCCGACGAGAAATATCGTTATGAGGAGGGTCTTTCAGGAGGGTTAGTTGCCGATGGTAGGGGAAACACTGGGTGATCTGCCCCCGAAGCCCCTTATCGGAGCACCCCTATTCCAGGCTGTTGCAGTCTCTAGATTTGAACCATTTTGAAGCACTCATTGAAGCACAGACTCACCCGTCTCAATGGTCTGTGCAAACATCTCAAGTCCTTCCAGTGGTGCAGGCGGCTCCTCGGACGCCTCTGGGGGGTCCTTGAGACACTCCTGGGCCAGCTGCATGCTGGAGGTCATGCTGGATGACCACCCCTGGGAGTCCCAACTCCCACCTGAGCACAAGCGCAAAACACACTCTCAGAGAGCTTTCAGCCATTTATTATTATTTATGATGTGATCGTGGCGACGAAAGACATACGAGTCACAATCACCACTATCACTGTGAGCTTGGTGTCTTTGGTGTATTTATTAAGACAAGTAAGTGTCCAGTCAACCAAGGTAGGAGTGCCAGCAGTGACCTTACAACTGGACTCCAATCTAACCATATGATATACACAGATATTGTCATCAATGTGTTGAAATGGCAACAAAGTCTTAAATCATTTTGAAGTTTCTTTCACTAAAGTACAACAAAAAGGTTGAATTATACTTCTGCATGGTACAGCCACCGTGGTTCTGGTGTGGGTCTCTACGCAGGCACTTGCATGTAGGGCTCTGTGTCCCTACCTGTAGATCTACTGTACCTAAGCTCCAGCAGTGGCCACTTTAGACTACCGGTAATGTAGAGACCCATGGTGGCAATTTGACACAGAAGTATAAATTAACCTTGAGAGTAAAGAACTCTGCAGTGTTCCTCTCTGATATTGCCTACTTCTGACAGCGATGAAGTACACATCATCATGTAGTCCTTTTAGCCTACAGGATGTGTGTCACTACACTTCAATAACCATGCTTATAACCCATTAGATTTGATACGGCACTAGGGCATTTTGTGAGCCTACGAGGATATGTGAACCTAAAGAGCATACACAGACAACCTTTTGAGCATTTCCTGTGTCCCGTCTCCCATTTGCGGAAAAGGGAGGGGGAGAGAGAGAGGGGGGGGAGAGAGAGAGCGGGGGAGGGAGCGAGAGCCATAACTAGTGTGGTGTTACCAGGTGACTTACTGGTGCGATACTTGGGTCGGCATGTTATCTGAAGTCCGGTCACTTCTAGAGTGCAGTGATCCGTCACGAGGGCTTGCCATGGGATGGTCACCGCTATGCTGCTCACAAACCCGTCCACAATCTCCAGAGGGGCACCGAGAGATTCCAAGAGCTCATTTACCGCCTAGAAGAGTGAAAAACAATGACAAAAAAAACAAAAACAAAAACGGAATGATGGACGTGTAAACACACAGTGACATTGGGTAAGCACTCCTCTTAGTAGCTAGGGTTAGGTAAATGTGTCATGTGTTTTTCAATCAAGGTGTTGGACAACAGACCTATGACTTATGTGTATGGTGAGTGACTTCGACATGTGAGAAAACAATAACAACTGGAGAAACAGACCTGTGACAACAGACCTATGACTTATGTGTATGGTGAGTGACTTCGACATGTGAGAAAACAATAACTGGAGAAACAGACCTGTGACAACAGACCTATGACTTATGTGTAAGGTTAGTGACTTCGACATGTGAGAAAACAACAACTGGAGAAACAGACCTGTGACAACAGACCTATGACTTATGTGTATGGTGAGTGACTTCGACATGTGAGAAAACAATAACAACTGGAGAAACAGACCTGTGACAACAGACCTATGACTTATGTGTATGGTGAGTGACTTCGACATGTGAGAAAACAATAACTGGAGAAACAGACCTGTGACAACAGACCTATGACTTATGTGTAAGGTTAGTGACTTCGACATGTGAGAAAACAACAACTGGAGAAACAGACCTGTGACAACAGACCTATGACTTATGTGTATGGTGAGTGACTTCGACATGTGAGAAAACAACAACAACTGGAGAAACAGACCTGTGACAACAGACCTATGACTTATGTGTATGGTGAGTGACTTCGACATGTGAGAAAACAATAACAACTGGAGAAACAGACCTGTGACAACAGACCTATGACTTATGTGTATGGTGAGTGACTTCGACATGTGAGAAAACAACAACAACTGGAGAAACAGACCTGTGACAACAGACCTATGACTTATGTGTATGGTGAGTGACTTCGACATGTGAGAAAACAACAACAACTGGAGAAACTTCAGTTCTTCAGTTTCGATCTAACGTCTGTTAACAAACAGTTGTTTATATTCATCAGTAAACTTGGCTAGATATGTGAGGATCTACACACCACACAAATGCACAATTAACCATATGTAAATATCATCCATCAGTCACTTGTTGTTGTTATTGTTCCTTTGTATTGTGTACAGTATTGTTATGGTTAGATCAAGAGTGTGTAAAAAAAAGAGAGAGACACACATACGACGTTGAAGATTGTTGTTGAACTCGACTCCCCATTGCGAAATAGTCCAGGGTGCACGAGGTCCACACACACAACCAAACAACAACAAGTGTGTCGGACAAGAGTTGACAGAGCGACTAATCGACGGGGTCCAACTCACCCACACGTCGAGGTTGATCTCTTTGATGACCCCACTGCCATTGTACAGGTCCAAGCCCAACTGGTCCAGGCTCAATCGCTCCTGCAAGAAGTGGCCGAGGTAGTGCTGCAGGAGGTACCGACAGGCCCGCTTCTTGATGGAGCCCGACCAGGGGAACAGCCAGCGAGACATGGGGTGAGGGAGGTGAGGGAGCCGAGAGGAGGAGGAGGAGGAGAACCGATAAGAGGACAGTCCTCCTCTGGCAACCGCATACCAAACAAGAAGAAGATAAAAGGAGCCGAGAGACGGAGCTACACACAGTTAGCCAAACCGAGGGGCTAAGGAAGGGTACCGTGAACCGTAACTCTAGGGTTCTGTTTCTTGACACTAAAACTCGAACTCGAACATCCTTTCCTGTCACGACCGTGAGGGAATCCGGGCTTGGCTTGGCTTTTAACAAGATGGTACACTTGCTTAAGTTCACATGTTGTACCACGTTTGTCTCGAATTCAAGCGACGGGTCCTTGCTAGTATCCCTTGTCTCTCTCTGGGTTGTTTATTGTTGTACGTCAACTTCGAGGTACAACGAAACAACGGTGCGTGATGACGTCAGCGCCCCGACTTCCGGAAGAGACTCTAAAATGCGCCATCTTTGTAAGGTCTCATCGTATATTGTTTGTATTATATATTTTATATAAATACAAACTGTATTAATAGTCGTCATGTTCCCACTCATGCTTGTCCATTGTGCTTTCAATTGCTTCTTGTAATATTTTTGTGTCTTTACCGAGAACCATAACGGTTGTAGGTTTACATTTATATTATGCATATATTGATATATACACCATTATGCATATATTTGATTCCTAAGTGCATAATATATGCACTATAAGTCATAATATATACTAGCGTTTCCCTGTAGTTTCCCATAGGGGAACGTCATCACAGTGTCGTCATCACCATTTTTCCAAAAATGTCCTGCAGTTCTAAAATATTGAAAAATATATAATAATTTACTTTTTCATTTTTTTATAGTATTTTAAATGTTCTTAGTGTATTGTATTACATTGCTGTTTTTTTCATTTTGTTTACCTTGTTTCATTGTATGGAATGGCAGAGATTGGTCATTAATATAGTACAACCATAACCATAACCATCATATTAAAATAAATATATGCCTTGTTATATGAAGACAAGACCAGATATTACTGGCCTAACAAAAAGTTGTTTATATTCACATTTGCATCAGTAAACGTGGATAATGTGAGGATCTACACACCACAGAAATGCACAATTCACCATATGTAAATATCATCCATCAGTCACGTGTTATTTTTTTATTGTGTACAGTATTGTTATAGTATAGTGTAGTTAATATTATATAGTATAGTCCATAGTATATAATATAGGGTTGTTTATAGTATATAGTATACTATATAGTAATGTTTATAGTATAGCATATGACAGGTAGTATAGTAGAGTGTTGTTTATAGTATAGTATAGTAGTATTAGTAGTTTGGAGCATGTATGTAGTTGGTGGCTGGTCTAAGCCCGGTGAGGCCCTGTGGGTCCTTGTTAATCAAGGCCCAGGTTAAAACAGCCTCTACCACACACACTAGGAAGAGCTCTAGCATGTTCCAGCTGCTCTGTTCTCCATGATTTAAACTCTTGCAATAAACCGGATTCCTCATCACTCGTCCTTGAGTCAAGGACTCGTGTCCTTGAGTCAAGGACGAGTGTCCTTGTCTTCAGGAGGAGCCCTCAAGCAGCCTGGTGTGTCTTCTGCTACACTGGTGCCTGACAGGACGAGGCACAGCCACCTCCCAGCACCAACCCTTTTCAAGCAGCGTGGTGGACCATGGTAGTCTTTTCCCGGCAGCGACGGCCACCATGGTGGAACCCCCAGCAGAGGACAGGGGTGGCGGCACAGCGACAGCGAGGAGCAACTGTCTGTGGCTAGCCACCCACATGGCACAGCAGCCCAAGGCCCCATGCTCCAGGTAGGAGGTGGGGGGGATGCCTCGTCGGTGGGCGCTTGAAGGAGCTACAGCCGTGGCCTAGCTGTCCTGTGTGTGTGTGTGGTGTGTGTGTGTGGTGGTGTGTGGTGTGTGTGTGTGTGTGTGTGTGTGTGTGTGTGTGTGTGTGTGTCTTAACCAAACCACTGATGCGACAATAGATTATGCAGCAAATTGTACAATTATAAACTAAATTATTTTATTTTTTATGAAACATCAAATAAATGTCATCATCCACAATGGATACCGTCTTTACTTGAGGAAGGCAACGTCTGGGATATTGCCATCCGTCTGAAAAAAAATGAAGGGAAAAGGAAATGAAGCATGTTTATCTATTTACTCATGCCATTTGTGGACACCACAATCACACAATCACAACATCAAAGTACGTTTATATATCAAAGTGTTGTCAGCTCACCTTCAACTGAGTGAAGACCTGAGCAGCTCTGTTGAAATCCCATTCGTTGTCCTGAAGACATCTGAGGGAGAAAGAAAAGACACCACAGGGTTTAAATTACAAGGACTTCAGCGCCAATCAGGTACGAGGTAAGAGGACATCAACACAACCGTCTCTCATCGAGTCAGGACCATTGATAAACCACTTACTTCTGAGACCACTCGAAGTTCATGCCAGACTTGAGGGAGAAGGCCGACAGCATGTCCTGCTGGGGGGCTGTGAGGGTGGGCACGGGGCTGGAGGAAGGAGTGGGCGCTGGGGCCACAAAGGCCCGGCGGATCTCCTCCGTGGTGGCCATCCGGATGAACAGCTGGTCATTGACTATACACAACCTGTGGGGAGGAACACACACACACACACACACACACACACACACACACACACACACACACACACACACACACACACACACACACACACACACACACACACACACACACACACACACACACACACACACACACACACACACACACACACACACACACACACACACACACACACACACACACACACACACACACACACACACACACACACACACACACACACACACACACGTGGTGTCACAGAGATTCATGTTGAATATCTTGACACAGAAGACATATTTTTAAAAGCTTTTTGCACAATTCAACACAGTACATATCATCAGTCACTTTATTGTTCTTTTTATTGTGTACAGTATTTATATATTTTTATAGTACAGTTCTTTAGAAAATGCATACTGCGAGAGGGAATGGGGAGTAAGCATTCCATTGCAGTTCAGTAACAATCTTCAATTTCTTGACTCTTACAATTTTAGGATTTTCTTTACATTTGTATTATGAAAAGAAAAAAGGTCAGTTCCCAAACTTGTTCTGCAGGGCGCCCTTTTTGTAGATAAATAAAGATATCAGGGCCCCGCCTACATGCAGACACATCCTTTGCTTTGACACTCCTATAGAATTGATTGAAAACATTGTCTATAATTAATACAGAACCGCAACGGCAAATAAGT